>PVJO010000112.1:0-321306 GCA_004026905.1 Hystrix cristata
GCTTGCCCCCTGCTCCCTAGTCTCCTAGGCCTTTTCAGATTCCTAATTGCAGCATCAGCTAGTTATTTTACCCACCTGGCCAAACCGGTCTCCCTTTTGTTACTTAAATAAACTTTCCCAATGCCCTAAAATTCGCTCCTGCAATTCATTGCCTGCGCGAATAAAGAACCTGGAGATATATTTTCTAAATCCCCCTTCCCATCCGACAACATGACTATTAAGCTTTTTACACTGTTGTGCCAAAGAAATGCAATACTTCACTGTGCTGTCACCCAATAGTTTTGAGTGACAACACACACACACACACACACACACACACACACACACACACCCCATTAAGAGGCCAGCAGGTGATAACTGGTGTTGCTGCAGCATGAAACAATAAAGGGAGCTGTGAAATTCCCCACCGTCCTGGGAGAGAACCAGGTGCTTCCTACTTTGCTAATTGTAGCATTCTCAAGAATAAGGTAGGGATTTAAGGAAGAGTTTCTCATGCTTCTGATTAAAGTGTAAATTTCCAAGAAGAGCAGAATGTATCAATTTGTTAGGTCTGTTTAGATATATTTCCCTTTTTTAAAAAGAGATTATGTAACTTGTTTATTCTCACAAATAGCCAGAAAGTTTGGGTGCTGTTCAGCACGTCGGTATTCATGTAGTCATTAATTATTCACAGTTACTATACTCTACACATTTCCTCCCATGTTCCTTTATTTCAGTTGGGTGGCTCAATTTACAAATTTCAGGGCCTATGGGAAACAGACTCATAATAGAAACCCAAAGAGTTAAAGATACCATATTATAGTGTTATATGCATACCCATGTTCACAGCAGCATAACTCATAAAAACTAAATCTTGGAAGCGGCCTATATGTCCTGTATGAATGGGAAGCAGCCCATATGAATGGATTAAAAAAATGTAGTGTTTATGCACAACAGAGTACTACTCTGCCATAAAGAAGAATAAACTTGAGTCATTTGCAGAAAAATGGATGCACCTTGAGACCATAATGTTCAGGGAAATAAATCAGACACACAAGCTTAAATGTGGCATATCTTCTCTCACACGAGGAACCCAAAAGATAAATAAAGCACAAAATAAAAGCTAGATAATAGGAAACAGGGAGATAGTCTTTTGCAAATGGGAGGGAGGCCAAGAGATGTCAGGAGGGGACAGGGAGAGGAGGGGGGAGGAATGAAAAAAGAATTAAGATGTGTATGTACATGTAGCAACTCCCCATGAGAGATGCAATCATTATGTAGTGAAGACATGTACTAATAAAAATAAAAACAAGGAAAAAAAAAAAGATTGGGTCCCAAAGAGCATACCCCAGGATCTGCAGTGACTCAGAGCTCACATTCTGTCTGCACGGAGCACCAAGCCTCAACTTCAGCCAGCAATGATCAGGTAGAGTACCACGATCACTGTGGCTGGGTCTTCTGATTTTCAAAAAAAATTAATCTGGAATTTTGCATTAAATTTCCTGACTTGGAAAATACTATGTGAACATAACAGCCTATGCCTGTGGGTGGTTGTCTACGCAATCTAGTACAGGTGGCCTCTGCACTACCATCTGTAACAGACTTCAGGAAACAAATCTTCAATGAGCTCACCAGACAGCTGTGCAGGGCTGCCCTGGCCTAACAGCCGACAGCCCTGAGCAGGCAAGAATGGGCAGCTGCAGGGAATGGCAGCGAGAGGGCCCCAAGTCTCATGATGTCTTGAACACTGAGCCAGAGAAAAAAAGGAACAATGTCTCCTGTGCTCAGATTGTGGTGCTCAGTGAGTGCTGGCGGTCCTAATTGTGATGTTTTGGGTCGTCACCACAGTCACGGCACCTGCTCAGGTAATAGGAGTCACAGAGTCACAGCTTTGGGAACGTAACACCTTTTGTCTCAGCTCTGGATGGAATGAGCTGCGAATACAACTATGTACAAGCAAGACGATCACAAGTAGAGAGGTGTGCCTAGATGTTTGGGGCAATTCTGACCAGCAAATCTGACCAAGAAATTCAGTGGATTTCCAAAAGGGTAGTGTGAGGTGTCACAAGAGGCTGGGTTAATGGGAAAACTCACCAGTGTGTCCAGCTCCAGAAACATCTTTCATTCATTCAGTAAGGACGAGTGGCTTTTCTTATGCCAATGTAAGGCTACACCAGTGAGCCACACTGGTAATGTCCATCAGCGGAAGTAGAGAGAAGACCCCTGAGATCAGTGTTGTCCAGGCAAGATTGCTCTTCACGCAACTTTGTCCTGCTGTAAGAAATATTTCCTCAACTCATCCCTCATCACTCTATTCTCATCCCTCAAACCTCTGTGTAACCCCTAATCTGACTGCCCAACTTCCAAACCTTCACACTGGATCCTCTGGAGTTTGAGGTTCACTGCCCCACAAATTCCTGCATTTTCAATTGCAATTGGAAACATTTTCTTCTTATTTCTGTCTTAACACAGTAGAAAGCCCATAAAGAATAGAATATTAATTTAAAATTATGGTATTAATAGAACTTATATTCACAGTGATATTCTAGGCCTGATCCCATCACGGTGCCTGTACTGACTCCCTTAATCTTCTCAACAACTACATAATAAAGCCCATTAACAGCCCTTTTTTCTTTTGCTGGGACTGAGAGCCTCAGTCACACTCTGTCACTAAGCTACACTCACCCCCTACCATCCCATTTTCCGATGGAGAAATTGAAGTTCAGAGAAGTTAATCAATTAGCCCAAGATCATAGAGTTAATACATTGTGGATCAAGAGCATAGAAGTTGAATCAAAACAGTTGGACTCCAAGTCCTTGTACGTAACTACTGTGGTACTGTAGCACAGAAGGGTCTGCAGGCAATGAGCAGATGACCTCACAAAGTAGAAAGCCATGTGTATGCCTGATACTGTGTGATGCTTTAAACATATTATCTCAAATGATTCAATCTCCATTATCAACTCTCAGCCTCTTTTCCAGATGAGAAAACAGTCTCAGAGTTATTAACCCTCCTGCTCATAGTTACAGTGCAAGTAAACAGCACAGGTGTGTTTGATCCCAGGTGGCCTGCAGTGTCAAACTTGTTTGAATGAAAGCAGCAGGCAGGGGAGGAGGGGGTCAAAAAAGGTGACGCAAAATGCTTAAGGTCAGCATCGCTAATCCATGGGAAGGGTGGAACCTGAATCGGAGTTGCCCACCTCTCGAGAACACCACGACGCCCTCTGAGAAGCGCACCTTGCAAGTTGGTTGTGAAGCAGTTAAGGCAGAATTCCACTTTTGATGCTGCCAAGGGATGAGCCAGTTTCTCAGTGAACAACCAACCTCTGGCCGACTTTTTGCAGGATTCAGGCCAAGTCAGGCAGGCATGGCACTGTGGAAGTGTAGGCACAGGGAATTCTGCTCTGCTTCTGGGCCATGCTCCCTCTAACAAAATTGTGAAAAAGAAGCAACCTAAAGCCAGCCTCAGTCTAGCACTTAACCCAGAGGTTGCATGTCTGCCTGGGCGCTGGAATGTAAAATACCTGCCGGATGTGCACCACATTCATCTTGTTCTCTGGGCTCCAGCATGTGGTGTTTACTTTGTCACCGGAGGTGCAATTATTTAACGAGGTGCTGAAGCCTGGGGAAGATTGCACATTTTAATCAAAGCACCAAATGAGCGAGTCTAGATGACTTTACAAAATGTATTTGAGGCGAATTTTACACAGCAATGTCTGGGTATTGAGTAATTAAGTGAAAAGGAAAATAACTTCCCAAGAGGTGCAAACAAACACACCAAGTCAGTTTCCCTTCAGTGTTATGCTGAGTGGGGAAAATGGATTTCTGAGTGGACTATGAACTGCAACCCAGGGCTGTTGCCTCCAATGTCAAGGAAGGCTTCCTGGCCGGGAAGGCCAGGAGCTGCGAGACCATGGTGCCTCCTGTGTGTTGAGAGGAAAGAACAACCACCAGAGAAAGCCTTGTCAAATTCTCTCCATCGATAGAGGAAGAGGAAGCCCAAGGCCTTAAAGGGCAAAGTGACTTTCTGAAGGTCACAGGAGACATTTTTAGCTTGAAGGAAGAGATATGACCTTGGATTTTGATTCCCAGTCTTATGTTACTTCCAGTCCACCTGGCCAATGCTACTCAGATGTCAGCTATGAGTAACAACAAAAACAGCAATAACAATGACAACAAAACAACAACAATGACAATGAAAACACCAACAGCGGACATGTGTGCCTGTATGTGCCAGATACTGTTTTGTGCTTTGTATCTGTTAATTCGTAAGACACTCCCAACTACCTCATGAAGGAGATGCTACTATTACTCAGCTCAGAAGTAAGAAAACAGAGACAGAACATAAGAGCCCAGCCCAACATCGCCAGTTAGAGGATGTAATAGAGCAGGTGTCAGGTACTGGCCCCCTGCACACCCATGTTCCACAGTCTCTGAACATGTTCCTCAGAGCCTTCCCCAGGCTCCTTACACCCTGGGTACTTGCGTCTAGAAACTTCCATTATCACGCTCCTGCTAATAAATCTGGTCTGTCTGGAGCACATGGATCCTGATGAATAGCTCAGTCTTTTTCTCATTTTCCGTGAAAGTATAACCCAAACAAACAATAATGCAAAAGCAAGGAAAATGCAAGATGTGTTTGTGGATTGTAAACTCTGTGGTCACGAGGGAGGGTCCCACAGAACATCTCCCAGCAATCCACTGGAAACCACCTATTAGCTTTTCCCGAGGTCCTGGGATTTCTTCCCAGTTTTCTCACAACAGTGTTTTATTCTTTCCTTCTGTGTTGGCATCTTGTTCCTTCCTCCATGTCTTATCTCCTTCCTCACTCCACCCTCTTCTGAGGAGAAAACAAAACTCATTTCACTGGACATCTATGCCTTCGGGGTCTCACCTTCTACCCTGAGCATCTTATCAAGATATTTTTTTGGACAGAAGCAATTTCCTTCTCAGAAAAGAATTCTGGAACCAGCTGCTAAGAAAATTCATTATTCACTTTGTGACACCAATAACTAGGAGGTCTCTGCTTGCATTTTTAAGCCTGTATATCTGTTTATTTGTACAGCATATAGTTTCTACAGAATAGCCTGCACAGGGAACTACAGAAGTGGAGTTGTTCCCTCCATTGTGTCTCCTCTAAAGCTTGTCCTCTTTTGACTTTCAGCCCCAAAATGCAAACTTTATTTGGCTGAGCCTTCAGGATGCCCACTCACCTCCTGACTGAAGCCCCTGAGCAACAGCTTGCAGAAAGCACTTAGAGTAAAAACTCCTTGATGGTAAAGGCCTTGTTTGGTTCACTAGTACAAGGCCTGCATACGGAAGGTATTCATTCATTTGACACATATGTATTGAGCACCTGCTATGTTCATGATCCCATATTCTAGTCTATGAAGATACACAAATAAAGAAGATACAGAACCTGAACTCAAGAATGAATTGATATTGAGGCTCTTGAACTTTTGTGAATATGAGTACCACTGAAATGTTGGTGAAAGAATTAGATCAACTTTATGGTAAATACACAGTATTCTAGCATACATAGAATATGTGGCAGATAGCATCAACAGTCCCTGTAGTCTGCTCTTCTCTGTATATCATGCCCTTGACTGTGTACCTTGGTCAGAACTTCCTCCTGTGAGTGGGGTAATTTGGCTTTGAGCTTATCCACATATCTTGTTTTGGTCAGTGGAATGTCAGTGGGACTGACCCAAACAGAAGCCTGTGAAATGGACTCGTACATTGGCACTTGATCATTTGCACCTACCTTCACTAGGACAGGATAGGATGGCCCGTTAGTCCAGACGGAAGATGGTAAACACGTGGAACAAAGTCCAGCAAAAGCTAGCTGTGATCAGCTAGGCACCAGGTAGCCCCAAAGATGTAAACAAGCTCATCTAAGATCGACAGAACCTCAGCCTAAGCCCCAGCTCGCTCCAGACACCTGGATAATATTTACTGAGCGGGAGAAGCCACTGAGGTTTTGCGATGGTTTTTATCCAATATTATTATGGCAGTAAATAAATAATACGAAAATCTAAGGACTTGCTGGATGACCTAAAGGGCTGTATGCCCCAGGTTGAGAACCCTCAGTTTAGAGGACAGAGAGAAGGAAAAGCAAAGAGAGGACGGTACACTGAGCATTGCAACAAGGTGTATGGGAGCTTCCTGGATGGGAACCTCGGACCTGGCTTCTCGACAGGCACTGGCCACCTAAGATAGAGCAGAAACAGTTGCAGAAATGAGCATTTGCGTGCACAAAAACCCTAAGATGAGAGAAAGAGTGGCCAGGTAGACACTGTGGGGAGACCGCGAGCATTTCAGCTGGCCAGTGCTAAGTCTTTTCTCAAAAACTGAAAGAGAATTCCTAGACATTTTCAATTCTTGAAGATACTGATATGTTAAAAATGAAGATATGTGAAAAGAAAGCACAAAATAGTGGTATAGTGTATTTCTTGTGGAAAAAAGGAACTCTTTTCACATTGGAAGGAATAGAACAATCCTAGGCACGGCTGTATTTAGATGCAACATTAAATGCCTAAACACGTCCTTCACAAATGTGAGAACTGGGATTAATGGCCTTCATGTCCCCTCACCCCAACCCAGTCTAGAATAGAAGGAGTGTTGGTGGGAGCTGAGACTTAATTCTGCCTTGTGAAACTGCAAGAGGAAATTTTTTCAGATATTCAAAGTGCAATCTGCTTTAGTGAGGGGCCCATCAAATGGACCCTCTACAGGCATGCACTATAAAGACCCCAAGCTCATCTATAGGGCTTGGTGCACGGGCCCCAGTTTTGGCCATCTTGGTCACGAGGAGGCCGCGCAGCCATCCGGCCAGCGCCATAAGGTTGGTTCAAGTCATTTAGGTTCCCACGGCAAGACAGAGAGGCGATGATGGTATCGCATCGCCACCTAGTGGCCATTCCTTGGAAATTACACTCATTTGCAACTCTGGGACTCTTGAGCCTACCCACGGGGGTCTTCTACTGGGAAAGGGCTAATGGTGACTGGCAAGACTTAGAGTTTCTCTCTTTATATACATATATGAGCACCGACATATGGTACTTCACATTTTGGTGTGTAACACTCAGCGCTCTGTAACTACAATTATTAATAACATCATCAATAGTGCCTTGCTCCTACAGAAATAGCTGAGTCTCTTTGAAATTAATTGGACTTTGGAAAATGAGATTTTTGAAGATAATTAAGAATCCATTTCCCCTTTAATTTAATTCAATAAACAGGTATTAAATGTTTAATATATGCCAGCACTGTGCCGTGTAGCTGAGGCAGTGGGGAATATATAAAAATGGCTAAGATGTGGTCCCTACTCTAAAATATTTCCAGTCGCAGTAAAGGTAGGCATGTGGACTGCCCCCTCTCAGGCACTAAACAGAGTCAGAACCAGCACACTGGCTACAACAGCGCAGAAGTGTTGGCGATTCGTGTAGACGCCTGTGGTTTCTCAACTCAGAATACAACCAGGGTCCTTACCGTGGATCTACAAGGTAAGGCCTGCTCGCTTCTCTGCAGGGCATCTGGGCCTCTCTCCAGCACCTTAGAGTGCCTTGCCTCCAAAGGGGTACGCAGGAAACTTCGTGAGGTCCCTGAACAGGCAGAAAGCCAGGCAAGTCCAGGGGTTTGTATCTGGAGTCAGGGTTCCAGTCGGAATGCCTTTGACAAGGTACTTGACCTCTGTATTTTATTAGCCTCATCAGTGAGTAATACGAGCACTTACTTCACAGGGTGGTTTTCATGGAGATTCAGTGAATTTATATAAGGCACATATTTGGTTTCTGTCAGGAAGTGAACCCTCCATATTTTTATTATCAACTGCTCTCTGCAGAAAGACCCTAAATTCTTCATGAAATCTGGGTCCAATTTTGTAGACTATTAGGCATTTTCTGTTATTAAAGCTCACTCTGGCCCATTTAAAACTTCACTTTCCTATAGAGTCTGTACTCCCCAACCACCCTTTTAGGGCCCTGGGAACTGGAGTTACAGAAGGAGATATCTAATCTTTCCCCTTCTTTTTTGTCTCCTGAATTTTCCCTCCATCATCCTGTGTGGCTGGCAGCAAGGAGGGAGGAAGCCTCCACTCAGATTACTCACATTTGACCCTGGGTGTGGTCTGATGGGCAGGAAAAGAATGCCTGTTTCGCAGCATGCTGGTGCGTGTGTGGTGGGAGGATCTGGGCAGAGATGGTATGTCTGGCTTCTGTCAAGAGTTGCTCAGCCTCCCACTGCCCACTCCGGACTCCTTTCTAAAAGATGTTTCTGCAGGTAAACTATGCATCCCTCTGTCCATAAGCTCATGTCCCACCTTGATGTCCAAGATGCTGTCTGTCCTCTCTGAGTACCATTCCTGGAGTATGTAGGGCTTCAGCAAATGCTCGTGGTGTTTGTAGCATCTCCCCTTCCCAGGGATGCAAAATAGATGGGATTCAGACCTGTGATTGCTGCCCAGTGTCCACAGACAAAGTAAGGAAAGGGGCCAAAGGGCGAGACACACACACTCACATGTACCTGCAAGTCCTGCTTAGAGCCCCGATGCTGCAAGCTCCCCGCCCGTACTTTGACAAATATGCCTCCGAAAATAGATTGGGGGGAAATTCATCTCTTTGTATCCCGGTGAGGTGAAGTGGAAAAGATTATTAAAATGAGACTTTTCCCATTTCAGAGTTTCAGCTGAAGCCTCAAAGCAGAGAACAATGGATACCTCGTAATCCCTCCACTTTGTAAGGTGCTGAAACCCATGTGCAGGCTTGCCGGAGAGTAGCTTAAGAGAAGCTACTTCTGCATTATTAGAACACGACTCATCTCCAGGCTGTTCAGAAAAAAGCCAAGACTCACGTGAGGTTAAAGAACCGAGAAGCAAGGAGGGCTTTGAGAAGGGATATCGGCAGTCTGGGTGGGTCACTCTCTGCACATGGGCGAGGTGCAGGAGAAAGGTGCTCTGCAGCCGCCACCTCCATACAGAGAATGAGAGTCTCGGGAGGACTGTCAGAGACATGGGACTTGTGCTTCTTGAACACTGACAGGAGCCAGGCTCGTCCTCACAGAGTCTGCATGCAAGAGGCTGAGGCTGACGAAGCAGGAGCGCCTTGTGAGTGCTGCACTTTACTGGGCTGGACAATCAGCCCGGGAGCGTGGTCCAGATGGAAGCCTGAAGGAAGGAGCCAGCCATGAACCCTCTAGCTAAGCCCCGTCTCAATATGTCATAATGTGAGAAATGCTAATAGGTCTGTCGGGATCCATCATATAACAAATTCTATACATTTAAGAGTACAACTTGGTACTGACACAACCATTTCCACGATCAATAAGCATATCCCCCAAATCTCCTCCTGTTTCTTGACAATTCATCCCTTGTATCCATCTCTCCTCCCCTATTGAAAGGCAATCACTTCCCTCTTTATTTCTTTCACTATAAACTTGTTTGTTTGGAGGGGTATTTTATATAGGTAGAATCACACAATATTTTCTCCCCAGTCTCTCACATGGCATGGTTATTTTTAGATCCACACGTGTTGGGGTGTGTGTCCGCGGTGTACTCCTTCTTATTCCTGAGTGGTATTCCATTGTGTGAAGGTACCACAGAACATTTCTTTGTTCATCTGTTGGTGGGCATTTGGGTTGTAGGTGGCAGGAATTTGACTATCTTCTGCTTCGTTATTTTTAGGAATATTCTGATGTCACATGCATTGCTTTTATAATCACGATACCAGTTAATTTTTTAAAATGAAGATGAAGAAAATGAGCTTGCCCACGAATGCTTCCGGCCAGGGATGCGGGGATCTCAGCAGGAAGGGCTGAAGGGTGTAAGATTAGGTGCAGTGGTGTCGAGGGAAAGGGCACAAAAGCAGGCACCCTGTCATGGCTGCGTAGCTCTAGGAGCTGCAGTCAGAGTGCACCTTGAGGAGCTCGCAAGGTGCCACGTGGAGCAAGCTGGGCTTGTGCACACCCACTGCAATGGTTTGGATATGGATTGAGAGCGTCCCCCAAGGATTCATATGGTGAGAGTTTGGTTTTCAGTGTTGCCATGTTGAGGGACAGTGGGACCTGTAAGAAGTGGGGCCTAATAGGAGGTTCTTAGGTGACTGGAAGCATTACCTTTGGGAGAGGTTAAGGTAGTTCTCGTAGGACCTTGAGTTAGTTCCCAAGAGAGGGCTGTTACGAAAGGGGCAAGCCTGGCCACTGTCCTTGCTCTGACTTCCTGCACCGCCAAGTGACTGCCTTCTCATGCATCCTCCTGCCCTTGTCACAGCGTCTGCCATGAGGTCTACATCAGAGCTAAGCTGATGCCAGCGTCATGTCTCATCACCTCCAGAGTGGCAAGCTAAATGAAAGTGCCGACACTCTGGTATTCATTATAGCAATGGAAAAACCGATACACTGTCCACACACAGGTTACAACCGAATGTTCACCTCCTCTCCTGTCTTTCCTCTCCTTGTCTGCAACCCCAACACAGGAGGGTCCTCAAATGCTAAGCAGGGCCAAGGGAGGCGAGGTGGAGATGAGAGAAGGAGCAAACACAATCCCTTCTCTGCATTGCCGACTTCCAAACCTGAAATAGGCCAGGGCAGCAGGAGTAGAATCTGCAGTTTATATATGAGACTGGATTCAATTTTCATTGCTCGAAGCAGCCAAATGAATTTACTGTTACTTAAGAGTAAAGAGAAAAGCTATCATATTAGCACAAAATGTTATTCAGGGCAAGGAAAAGGTAAAAACAGGCAGATGTGAGAAAGAATGAAGCTGTTTTCTGCTTGAGTCCAGCTCATTCAAACAACTAGTTGTCCAAGGTCTGATTGAATGACACCACAGAGCCACAGTTTCTGCTGTCAGGTGAAAAAAAAAAAAAGTCGACATATGCTTACATAGTCACATCTTTGGAAGCAAATTTGCTTTGCAGAAATAATTGCCTCTCTAGACTTTCAAAGACTCTGCTCAAAGTTATGGACAAAGGCCTTCTGCACCCGCTTCTGCCATCACACATTCGCTGGAATCTCAAGACTGCTCAGACTGCAGAAGAGAGACAGATAGGAGGAGGAACATAGTGCAGGCTGCCTATCACTTGGTAGTGTAGTCAGAACTTTCCAGAGAGAGAGAGAAACTGATTGTTTCCATCTCCAAGTGTGCTAAGATCCTCTCCGTTAAGACCCAAAGTATTACAGCACAGTCCTTCCCACCGAAGAGAGACAATCCTAATTTTAACAACCCCTAAAATAGTGAAACCCGACTGAGGGATTCAAACTTTGTTGGTCTGCATGGAAAATAAGATTCATCATTCAATAGATGCAGATGTCTGTGAGTGCTCCTTAACTAAAAGCCCACCCAGAAGAGGCCCATCTTTGAAAACTATAAAAGCAGCATTATGCATAATGGATGTGCTGCATATTTGAGTGAAAGATCCATACTTGATCCATATTTGATCATGATTCTACATAACTGAGTTCCTTCCTGATGCACATAATTACAGCTACAATTTTTGAGACTTGTCACCTTCCTCTTTGCAACACTACTATGAGGTGTCCCCTTTTATAGATGGGGAAACTGATTTTTGGAGATATTAAGATTACAGCCCCAAGATCATATAGGTACAAAGCAACCAAGATGGAATCAAACTTAGGTCTGTTTGGTTCCAAACCCCAGACTCTTCCCACCATGTACCTGCTACTGTGGGCTGTTCAGAGTTCAGGATGATGGGGGATATGGCTACAGTTTGAAATGCTGCTCTTTGAAAATGCCAGATGGTCAGCACCAAGAGGAAAGGCCAGCAGATCGCCTTCCAAAATGTCTCATAAACTGGTATTTCTTACCTTGAGGAAGTTTCCATCCTAGGAAAGATCCTAGGTCTGCTATTTGGAAACTATAAAAACTGAAGAAGAATCCATCTCTCATTAGCAACACCTTAACTAAACACACAACAATCTTGTCTAAAGCCTGAATGCCGGTCCCTGCATTCGCAGTGAGAAATTACAGAGATTGAAAACTAAAAACTCAAATTCCATAAGATTAATTGACCTTCTCCTTGTAGGCAGACTCTAACAAGAGTCAAGCCACATTCTGAAAATTTCCGTAAGCTTGTGGTATAGAATATATCTAGATGCACGCCCCCCGCCCCCAACTCTCATGCACTTATAAATGGGATTTTGGGGAGGTGGCTGGGTCTTGGGTGTGCGATATGGGATTAAGGGCGTGTGATAAATAAATTGGTTTAGCATGGATCATAGATTATGGGAAGGCCTACCCTGGGTGGGTGGCACCACCCAAAAGCCTTGTAGCCTGGATGAGACAAAAGGGAGAGGAAGGCCTCCTGCTGCTTCTTGCTGCTCCTTCTTGCTGCTTGTTGCCTTCTGTTTGCCACGCCATGCACTGTTTCTCCTCTGTGATGCCCCTCTGCCATGCCACCCTGCCACCCTGCCTCGGAGCCAGACAACTATGAATTGAAACCTCTACAAACTATAAACTGAAGTACACCTTTCCTCCTTTAACCGTGGGTGTTGATATTTTGTCTCAGCAATGAGAAAAGTAACTAAGACAGCCTGGAGTCAGATCAAAGGGAATCTGACAAATCCATGCTTAAGGCATTCAGTTGAGACAAGCTGATGTTTCCATTCCATAGGTAGGAGGTCTTGCCAGTGACTCCAGAGATGTCTGAAAGGGGTGGGCTCCACTTGCTGCCTCACAGGACAAGAAATCTGCCGGTCATTGGTTAAGGATCCCTCTTCTCTCACACTGGGATAGATCCTGTTGATATTTGCTTCCAGTACTCTCATACTTTTTTGCTTTCAGAGTTGAACAGTTCTTTCTTTGATCAATACATCCTTTCCTGATGGAAAAAGTATTCAATCAGTTGGCTGTGGAGGCTGTCCACCTGGGAATGTCTTCTTCAGCTGCATGTCTAGCTCTACTGTGATCCAATGTGTTATCTGACAGTTAACACCCAGGTGACAACTCCACTTCCTCCATTTCCAAATATGGAAAGACAAATGTGATGGCACCCAAGGAAAGATAAGAGAGAGAGAGAAAGGCAGGTGCATTCTTTGTGAAGGTCCTTTTATTCCTGGATATTCTGAAAAATACTAGATTTTTTCAAAAGGGAGAAAAGCAATTTAAATTAGGATATATACAACCACTGCATATAGAGAATCCAGAAAGGAAGGGATAGGTATTAGATCCCAAGTGCTTATAAGGGTGTAGTGCAGTGCTAGGGGATTATTGTAATCAGCACAACAATTTCATGAAATGCTTACTAATGCAACCATTCAACACTTGAGAGAACTAGAACTCAGAAAGATAGTATGACTATGGGTACCAGGAAAGCTATAATCTCTGTACCAGCCTGTCTGCCTCTGAGACCACTGGGAACCCAAGGACCTACAGAAGTACTAAGACAGGTGACGATGCTTATGAGCTGCCAATAGTTATGAGTCACTAAACTAAAAGGAAAACTAAAAAGGAAAATAAAAGTAAAACTAAAAGGAAATTTAGGGAGCTATACTTTCCAATTAGCAGGCTGCTCCTCTAACTAAAAGAGGAGTAACCTTCTAGAATGTTTTGCAGAGACTTTGACAGAGGAACTGGTAGCATTCCATAATATCACTGCTTACAGCCAGTCAGACTAAGTTTTCCTGCTACAAACCACCTTAGCAGAACTCTTACCTAATTTAATCCTGGAGCACAAGGACAATGAACGCAAAATCTGTCAACTTCTTTCAAACACAAAAGGAAAAAACCATTCCCCTCAGAAGTCCATGATTGTGGTTACAGCCAAGCAAAGAGCTCGCCCACATTTGTGGGCAGTGGGTCCTTTAAAGAAATAAAAAGCTGCTTAAAAAGACAAGGGATAGTGTTTGCTCTAGGCCAGTGGTGGCGAACTTATGGCATGCGTTATTTGTTTTTCTTTTAAGACAAAGGTTGTGAATGTATGAGTTGTTTTTTCTAAGCTAAAACTTCAGTATTCGGGTTTAATTGCAGTGTTGGCCCTTTGCTATAAATAAGTGTGTTTGGGGTTGCATTTGGGCACTCACTTCCAAAAGGTTTGCCATCACAGCTCTAGGCCCTGGCCAGCTTGAAATCCACTGAAATTTCTCTGGTTCTTCCTATCATTCAAACAGGCTCCCAAAATTACTGTCCTGACAGCTCCTACATGGAAGCCCGAAGGCATCGTGTTTCTGCTTCCTGAGCCTTGTCATCTTACACTGCAAAAAAGAAAGACAAAAGAACCCCTAGGGGATTCCCAATACAAGAGATTTAAAACACTCAAAAATAAGAGGCAAAAGAAGAGAAGATTGTTGATTGTCATAATGGTGTAATGTTGGTTTCAGAGTTCTAGTACCATGTCACTTCTGCAGCCCAGACAGACTGAGAAGCCTTCTTGGTATATTCAGTTCAGGATTGAGATCTGAGAGAAAAGGCATAGGAAAGTAAGAAAGTGGCATTTATCAAAATTTTTTTTTAAGTATGTTGGATTTTATTTAATCCCCCAAATAATCCTATCGTTATCTGTACTTTATGGGTGTAGAAACTGACATACAGAGAAATGAAATATGCAACTCCATTCTTAGATTTGTGGGATCAAATGCAGTCAGTAGAAATGGAAAAACCAGTACTCCGCTCACTAAAATGTGAATTCAGAAGATCTTCATGTGCCAGTCAGAGAAGGGAAATTCACAAGTTTACTAATTGAACTCCAAAATTTCCTCAGCCAAAAGAGCATCATTAAAGAATAAATATATGTCAATATTCTGTTCTTTTTTCCTTTTGTCAAGCCCCATGTGGGAGGTAGAATAGTGAGCATCCCCCAGAGATTCCCATACCTAATCTTTGGGACCTGCGAATCCATAGGTCATATGGAAAATGGAAATTAAGATCGTTGGTGGAATTAAGGTCTCTGATTAGCTGATATTTAGATACAGAAGTTATCAGATTTATCCAAGCTAACTCAGTATAATCACGTGGGGCCTGGAAAGTGTAGGAATCTGAAGGCAGAGTCAGAGAAAGAGATGTGACCATAGAAACAGGGTCAGAGAGATGTTATATTGCGGGCTTCGAAGGTGGCAGAAGGGGCCACAAAACAAGGAATACAGTGGGC
Source organism: Hystrix cristata (assembly GCA_004026905.1). NCBI lineage: Eukaryota > Metazoa > Chordata > Mammalia > Rodentia > Hystricidae > Hystrix > Hystrix cristata. The sequence goes on from PVJO010000112.1 coordinate 15,078, forward strand.
CTCTCAGAACTGGAGAGCAACAAAGAAAGGGATTACTCTCTAGAACTACCTGAAAGAATTGCCATGCTGACACCTTAACTCTTTCCAAGGAAAATCAGTGCCCAACATCTGACAGGAAAGGCAAGGTAATAAATCTGCATTATTTACACCACTAAATGTAAAGTATTTTTTAATCACAGCAATAGAAAGCTAATATATCAAACAGGAGCCAAATCATTACATAACAAAGCACTAGCTTTCACTACCGTGACGGTAGGCCATGAATCTTAGATGCAGACCTAGACTCAAATCCCAGCCTGACCCATCCATCTCATTCACAGTAGGATGGCCTCGGGGAAGCCCGTGCAGAAGCAGAGCAAGGCTTCTCTTCCTACAGACACTTCTTTGCTTAATCTTCTGTTTGTGCAAGACTTCCATATGTCCTTCCTAACATGGTGGTTTCTGTCCCAAGAATGTTGCAACCCTCCAGGCTCCTTCCCTCCATGGCTGTTTCCCTGCCCCTAATCCAAATATTCAAAACATAGCAAAACTGATAAATCCAGGTCCTGTCTGGGGCTCGCTCCTAATTCTGTAAGTCATGATCAGGGTGGAGGGGCCGGGGCTGGAGCATTTCCTACAGAGACCTGCCTCTTCTGACTATGGATCAGGCAGGATCTTTAAGAAGGCACCAGAGATCAGGGAGGATGTGACTGACATCTTCGCTATGTCTCGGCACCCTGGGGACGGTTTTATCTCTGGAAACACAAATGCATTACTTCAGTTGTCTCAATTGCCTTTTTCCCTCCTCCCTGCACAGGCTGAGTTGAGCCTGTGACTACTTTTTCTGTCCTCTGATTGACATTCTCTTTTTAAATATGTTAATGTATTCAACCAAGTCACATTCAAACGGTGCTGGCCTGAGAACCATTCTGCAATATTTCTGACTTTGCATATTTCACAGTTTAACTCTCAAAGGAAAAGAATGACCGCCCAGTTCTCTGTGAACGTGCGTGTGCGTGTGTGTGTGTTTACTGAGGACTGAACCCAGGACCGCGTGCATGCTAAGCAAGTATTGTATCTATCTACACCCTCGGCCCTGATTGCCCAGTTCTCGAAGGAAGAAGCAACGCACTGTGGGCCTTGGGTTCTGAAGATTATAATAAATAATAATGCAATTATTAATAACACTTTTATGTAAAATTAAAATGCAAATCTCCTAACAATTTAGTGTGGTAAGAGGGTAAATAATGGCATGGACCATAGCAATGGGCCTCAGAGAGTTGAAATGATGAACGTGTGCAAAGTCCCCTGGCATTATGTGATGCTCAGATGTAAAGAAAATAATAATCGCTTTTACTTATTAAAAAGTAATGCAAGGTGCTCCGTATTTGCCATTTCTTTTTTTCTCCCCATTTTATGAAAAAATAAAACAAAATTTCATAACAAAATAATAAGAGAATAACAATAGTTAATACACTGGGTATCATTATCTTCAAAGTAGTTACTCAGAGTACAAGACAGACCAAAAAAATCTCCTTTACAAGGAAGAAACAAAGAGATAATAGCACAAAACTTTCTTTTCAAAGAACTAAGAGAAACTAGTAGTATAAATGAAACAAATTAGCATATATATTAAAATACTTTTGAAACAACGAAGAATAGGTAACCCTGCTATGTTGTCAGTGGGAATGTAAACTAGCACAACAACAACTATAGAAATCAGTGTGGAGATTCCTCAAAAATAACTATTTCTTAAATCTTGAAAACAGCCTAAATGCCCATCAACAGTGGAATGGATAAAGAAAATGTGATATTTTTATACAATGGAGTACTACTCTGCCATAAAGAATGATAAGCTTGAGATAGTTCTAGGTGAAAGGAAGCCTCTTGAGACCATACTCTTAAGTGAAAAAAATCAGACACGCATGTTTAAATAATGCATTGTTTCTCTTGTGTGAGAAACTGAAAGTGTAAATAAAGACTAAAATGTATTATATTGGGAAAGGGAAGAAAATGTCCAAATGGGAAATGGAACAAGGGAGGGAGAGGGGGAAAGGAACAGAGAGACAAGTGAAATAAGAAATGGGAGGAAAAAATGGAAACAAAGCTTTTGTAAATAAGGAGGGAGGAGGGGATGAAGGGAGGGGAGGGAAATGGGAAAAAAAGAAGCAACAAGATAGATCATGTGCAAGTACAAATCCCCTATGATGAATGTCACCACTACGTACATCTAAAATGTGCCATTAAAATAAAATAAATTTTAAAAATACCCATTTCTGACGCTCACACTAGCCTTTTTGGGTAGAACCTTACTCAAATCCCACAGTTAGTAGGAACGTATGACCTGAAGACCCAGACTCTACCACATACCCAACCACGTCGGATATTCAGTTGTGCAGGATACATAAGTTCTGAGGATTAATGTACAGTATGATGACTATAGTCAGCGATACTCTGTTGTACATTTGAAATGGACTAAGGCAGTACATCTTAAGTGTTCTTGTCTCACCATATACACATAAAATAGCAACTATTGAGGTGATAGACATGTTAATTAGATTGGTAATGGTAATCATTTTAGAAAGTATATGTATATCAAAACATCTCCTATGCCTTCAATATACATAATTTTGTCAATTATACCTTAATAAAGTTGAAAAAGGAAGGAATGAAGGGAGGGGAAGGAAGGAAGGAAGGAAGGAAGGAAGGAAGGAAGGAAGGGAGGGAGGGAGGGAGGGGGGGAGGGAGGGATTGAGGGAGGGAAGGAATAAGGGGAAGAAAAATTTATATAGAGAGTCACAACAGTGTTTATTATTGATCCTAGTTCATACTCCATGGATCAAGCTGGACTGGTTCAGTGAGCAATGAGCAAGACACTGGACGCTCAAGATCTCATTGTGTCGTTTGGCTTCCAGGAGACAAGGCAGGTGTTGGAGGAGGGGTGCTAGCTCTTAGGCTCAGCAGATCTCAAATGACAGCCACTATAGCTCTTTGCACGATTTAAACATAACTACATCTCCTGTGTGGAGGAGGACCTGAGGGTAACATCGGCGGAGGCAAAGCCACCAGAACGGTGCATTGTTCGGGTATGAGGAGGTGAAGACTCACATAGATGGTGGCTGTAGGACTGAAGAAATGCTTCGGAGAAGCTAGGGAGTGAGAACCAACACACACCAAGGATGCGTTAGACATGAGATAAGAGGGAGAATAATGCTGAGTGATTGCTAGGATTCTGGCTTGGCCAACCAGGTGGATGGTACTGTCATTGGTTAAATATCAAGGACATTGGAAGAGAAACATGTTGGGGTGTGCGCAGTTCAGAGAACCAGGAATTCTATATTTTGGACATGGTGTGTTAGGGGCAGACTGTGTATGGTACACTGACACGGTCAACTTGAGCAGGAATGCCCACCTGGACTGAGTTGGTGGGTTCTGGGCACAGAAGATCCATCTGAGAATTGTTGCCAACACAACATAAAAGAGAACAGGAGCAGAAGATGGTGGCCTGCTGTTCCCCAGGAGAATCTCTGTTGTAGCTGGTTCTCCCAAAAGGGACTCTCTTCAGAAGGGAGGTTGTTATTGTTGAAGAAGGAGCTCTGGGCCTTGCTGTCATTGAGGATGGCTGCTGTTGCTTCAGGAGAGCTCTGGTCTTCATCTCTGCTGCGAGCATCGTATCCTGGTTCCAGTAAAGATTTCTTCAGCCATCATCTGCAGAAAATGACGTACACTGACAGTTTCGTGGGCTCCCAGCCTTTGATTAGATCTTTTGGGTCTCCAGTGCTTCGATAGACATTCGGCACTCTTCCTGCATTTGGCTTATGGGTGAATGTTGTAACTTGTAAATGCCCTGTATTAAATCTCCTCTCTTGCATACCATTGGCTCTAGAAAGGAACTAATATACTGTGATGTGTCTAACTAGAGACTCCAGGAGACCACTGGATATATAAATCTGGGAGAGAAGATTGCCCTTAAGATACTAGCACAGAGAGGGTAATTAAAACAACAGAAGTGAAGGGAGCAGCGTAGGAAGGGCATGAAGAAAGGCAAGGGGGCTTAAAACAGGCCCTAGGGGATCCCAATTTAAAATAGCTTCCACAAAGACAAAGAAGCCCACAATGTAGATTGAGAAGGAACAGCCTAAGAAATGGGAAGAAAACCAGAAGAGAGAATGATGCTAAGTGGATGTTTCAAGAATAGAAATGTCTCTGACGAACACGACTAAGAGGCCAGGAGAAATGAACGCGAAATGTCCATTAAAATATCTCATTAAGGGTATTACAGTTTTTGTTAGCATGTCTATTTCTCTACTAGCCTGGAAGCTCCTTTAGTAAAGATGTTTTTGTGCCTTTCATCCCAGCTATTAACCAAGACGCCTGGCACAGAGTGTGGTCTCAATAACTGTTAGTCGAAGGAGTGAATAAATAAGCCATAGACATTAATTTGCAATAAATGAACCAGGAATTTGATAGGATCTTCGAAAAACCATGCAGTCTCTTTGCTGTCCTTTGTGTGATCAACCCAAGGACAGTTCCCACAGACTGCCCAGTTATGATTATAGTTTTCTCAGTGGCCGTTACCTAGAGAGTGACTTGGGTACTTGAAAGCAATTTTATTTAAATGCTTTTAGTATTCCAATAGTATTTGCATAAGCCAAGTTCATTATCACCAAAGCCAAGTTCCTCTTCAGTCTAATCTTTGCCTACATCACGCAGGCCCTTCCATTCACAGGGTTTTCCTCTATTTGTGCAGTACGGTTGCCTGCAACAGTAGGTACAAGGTGTGATCAAAATATACAGTGAGTGTTTAATTTTAAAAAATGTATTACAATAAAAGACACGTTGCCATTAATCCCCACAAAATACGTTTCTCTCACTTTGACACACTTATCCCATAGTTCTTCCCGTTTTCTAAAGCAGTTCTGGAAGTCCTTTTTCATGGGTGTCTTCACAAGATGGGACGTAGTGAATGCTGCTGCCAAGTGCCAGCCAATAGAAAGGCAGGCTCGTAAAAACGTCAAGCCGGTCTTCACCCACTTTATTCACTGCATCTGGTAGCATGCACTTATATTTTTGTAACTGAAGAAAATATGCTTCTCTGTATTTAATAATTACCAGCCCTGGGTAGCAGCCAAGGCATACCAGCACAGACTGTGTCAGTCCTACCTATTTAACAGATGGAGAAACTGAGGATTGAGGAGAGAGTATTTGAAGAAAGGCCCATAACCAGCCACAGAAGAATTGACAATAGAATTTAAGTTTCTTTATTTCTAAACCCAGCATTAAATTCTACATCATCACCCTTAAGTTTTCCCTAGAACTATTATGAGAAACCAAATACCTACCACTATTGGGTATATTAAACCTGGACTTGTACAGCAATTATACCGTTAAAACAATGACTGCATGGTTAGAGCTAGACATATTCCTCCATGGAAAATCCATAATATTTTATTACAGAATCATGCGTCATAACAGAGCTGGTTCAAGGGAGAAGCAGACACATCCTGAAACATCCTCCCAGGGCGAACCCACTGTGAGTGATCCATCTGACTTGGTTTCACAATAAGGAAAACAACCTGGGTAACTTTTTCACATACCTAACATTCTAGGTATGAGACACAATAATGAATGGTGTGTTCAGGTAAACTGGATGGCAATTAAAGCTGAGGTTGCTCAGCACCTCTGAGAACAATAACCTTTATAAGATATACTTCCCATATTTTGTGACCAAGGTCTGAGAGAGAAGCACAAGATGACTCCTCATGGACAGGGTCACTGTTAGTTATGTTTTAATTATTAACCCAATTATTTGGATGAAGCAATAGATGGTAATTTAATTCCCTCACTGCTACTCATTTATTGCTTCCTCAGCTACCAGGCTGGGGGACCCTTCCGGAGCAATTTAAAGAATTTGTTCTGGAATATATCCAGCTACTGCAGAGTCCCATTCTTTCCCGCAACCCTAATCTCATTTCCCTGAACCTTGGAGGCAGGGAAGGACTTGAGGGTGGACAGGAGACACCGTGATGTGCCCTGGAACCCGCGTGACGTGGCTTCACTGAAAAGAGGCAGAGATGGGGAGGACTGGCCCAGATGGAGACTGGCTCAGAGTGCAAAGCTGGTTGTGCTGAACACAATATTCAAAATTCTACTTCCCTCATTCTCAAGTCCAGACACTCTTGGCAAGAATAAGAGATGCACAATGTGCTTGGATTGGGGAAATTTTCTGTACCTTCTGCTGGAGTCACAGATGTGGACCTGGTGCTTCTAGAATAACTATTTCTTTCCTTCATTGCCATTCTAGGATTTTGCATATCCTTAATTTCTAGAAAGAGCCACTCCGATTTTTCCTAGAATGATAATGAAGTCTATTCAAACGTAGTGCTTCCCTGGCCTAAGTAGGCAGGACATGAAGTGGTGGGGAAGAAAGGAAGGGAGATGATAAAGGAGAGTTGTGACTCAGAGAAAATAGACACTCAGGACTTTTCTGGGAAGCCATACTGTTAGTAATATGGTCAATGTCAAAAAGACTCAGGGATCCAAGTGGGGGCCCAGCCATCAAGGCTAGACACTAAAGCCAAGATCAGAAGGCGGCCTAATGCTGACCCTACCAAGAAGAAGCTGAAGTATTGATTATATGTTTAATACTTTAGTTGACAGTTGATTTGAAAAACGGGTCAGTTCTGAAATAGGTACTTCTCAGATGAAGATGTACAAATGGCCAATAAGTATATGAAAAATGTTCAATATCACTGGCCATTAGAGGAATGCAAATTAAAACAACACTGAGATTCCATCTCATTCCCAAAAGAATGGCCATTGTCAACAAATCAAACAATAACAAATGCTGGAGAGGCTGTGGGGAGGGAGACCCTTCTTCATTATCAGTAGGAGTGTAACCTGGTACAACCACTATAGAAATCAGTATGGAGATTCCCCCAAAAATTGAACTACAAATTCCCTTTGACCCATCTATTTCCCTTTTAGGTATCTTCCCAAAAAAGTTAAAGACATATTACAGTGATCCATGCATATGCATGTTTATAGCAATACAATTCATAACAGCTAAATCTTACAAGCAGCCACATGTACATCAATAGATGAATGAATAAAGAAAATGTGGTATTTATACACAATAGAGTACTACTCCGCCATAGAGGAGGATAAACTTCAGTCATTTGTAGGAAAATGGGTACACCTTGAGACCATAATGTTAAGTGAAATAAATCAGACATACAAGCTTAAATATCAAGTGCTTTCTCTTATATGAGAAACCCAATATATAAACAAAGAACAAAGTAAAAGACACACAATAGGGAAAAAAGACAAAACAAAAGTTACTCTAATTTAGCATGACCAATGTATCTAAAAGTGTTCGCTGATTTAGTACAATTGTCTTATGTGTTTTGTGATCTTTTGACCTGTTAGTCTGGCTGTTAATCTGTGTTTATGATAATTAACTTGATAAAGACTTATAACATAAATAAATAAATGTGATGTTGGCAAAAAAATTTTTTTAAAAAAAATGGGGGTGAAGCAGAAGGAAAGAAAGAATTGAGATGTGTTATGTACATGTACCAATTCCCCACAATGTATGCAATCATTATGCACTACAAATGTGTACTAATAAATTTTTTTAAAAAGAATACATCAAGTAGACCTTTACATTTATGACTACTGTAAATGTAAGTGAATACATATGTTTATGTATTTAGCAAGTGGTGATGTAGTACTATACATTTTGCTGTTTTGTTAGCTGTATTTTTGTTTTCATTTAACAACGTATCATGAATATCTCTCTAAGTCAGTGTTTGTTTTTACATTTTGTCATGTAGCAGCTGCATAGTTTTAAAGTGGTTTAAGTTGTCATCTAGTAGATTTAGTCTTAAAAGGGTTTTCACTAATTTCCTATTGTAGGATGTTTGTTTCAAATACTTCACTGGAATACACAGTGTGGAACAGAACAGTCATCTTTTCTCATTGGCCGGACACACTGCTACTGTCATAGACTAACTTTCACACATACACACAGGTGTCTGTTCTGGACTCTCCCCTCCATTCCATTATTCCTTCAAGCTACTTGAGCCATGTATACATCAATTCCATGTTGTTTTAGTTATTATAATTTTGTAATGTGTTTCTCTACATCCCAAATCCCTAAATTTTATTTTAAAACGTCTAGACCATTCTGGTGCATTTTCTATTCCTGATGCATTTTTCCTTCTGTTTGAAAAAACTTCCTGAAAAAATGCCAAATATTCTTATTGGAATTGCATTGTATTTACAGGTTAATCTGAGTAGAATTGACCTCCAAGAACTTCCCACCAAAAATACATCTTTCTTGGTGTCCTTCTAGATAGTTTCATAGATTTTCTTCACATAGAAACCCATGTCTTCCAATTGTTTACTCCTAATATGTAAGAATCTTTGTGAATTTTTCAATGTTGATTTTTTTATCATCTTTATATTTTTTTCTTTTTCTTATTAGCTCATGTGTTAATCAGACTTTCTCAGACTCCAAAGAAGCAGGTTTCTCCTGGCACTAGATAGGGTAAGAAGGTAAGAAACACAGGAATAGTCAAGGAACTGGGTCTTATGGAACAAAAGAAATTAACAGGTGATTCGAAGTTCAAGGTAACTTCCATGACCTGGTTAAATGCCCTTCCCTCAGTGGTCTCAGTTGCACACACAACCACTGCTGTTTCTGAGGAGCTCTCTGCTATCACCAGTTTTTCTCTCTTTCAGGCATTCACTACACGTAGCTCTAACTCTCTCATGGCTGCTTCTTATTTCTACACTCCCACAGCAGACTAGTAAATTTCTCTCTGTGTTTTGCGGCCAACCTCTCAAAGAGAATGAGCAGGGGCTGGGGATTTAGCTCAGTGATTAGAGTGCTTGCCTTGCAAGCACAAGGCCCTGAGTTCGATCCCCAGCACCACAAAAAAAAAAAAAAAAAGAGAGAGAGAGAGAATGAGTAGCAAAGGCTTAGCATGGGGTTTCCTGGCTTTGGCTTGATTGACATTCTGAGCCAGGAAATTCCTTATTGTAAGGAGCTGTGGTGTGCACTGCAGGATGTTTAGCAGCTTCTCTGGACTCTGCCCCCCGATGCTGGAGCCACCTGTCTCCCACACTGTGACAACTAAAAATGACTCCACAAATTGCCAAATATTCTTTGAGGGGGAGCAAAATCACTGCTAGTTCAGACCCACTGACTTAATGGATAGTGAACTAGAAATAAAATACAACTTAGAACAGGGTTTTACATGTGACAGATGTTCTGAAATGATGTCAAAGAATCCAGCATACACCCTTCTTGGCCTACTTAATTTATGAGAAATTTTTTCACCCGAAGTCTTTATCTTTTTTATTTCAAATGCTTCCCCCCATATTTGATCCTCTGCCTTCTATTTAAATTACACATTAGTCAAAAGTTGATTTTCCTTCCAAAAGCAAGTATGAAATATTTTAATGATTTTCTTTATATATTTATATTTTGTACTATATAACTATAGGTAGTTTAGGAATATAGCACAGAAAGAGTACTCTGAAGGAAAAAATTCTAGAAACTGCCTGGATAGTCAAATCACTGACAATTACACTGTTCAGTAGCTCAGTTGCAGAATTATTTTGTGTGAATGTGAGGAAGGCCTTCGGCAATATACATTTTTAATCACATGGTGTTAGTAACCACATGCCATTTGTACAGCATCCTTGTGCTGTGATTTTAGACCAATCTTACCACCCTTCAATCCTGAGGTTTCACTGACATTAAAATGATACATTTCTCCATTCCTTTCTCAAGTGGGTAGTAAAGATCAAATAAGCAAGTACCTTCTTAACCTGCATGTTCAGTGTAGGAATCATTAATATTAAGCAGCTATTTTAAGTAACTAAACTTAGATAAAATTAAAAATTAACTTCTTCACTCCTACTGGCCATGTTCCAATTTTCAGAACCGCATGTGCCTGGTGGCTGCACACCAGACAGCAAGGAAAGAGGACATTTCCCTCATTGTAGAACGTTCTACCAGATCACCCTCTTTTCAACTATAAATGCTGGTACAAATACAAGCTCTGTTATGATTGCCATCATTGGAGATTGGGATTCCCATATGCATACAAGTAGAGACATTCAACCACACAAACCCATACACATGTATGCACCTGTTTAGGGCTGCCTAAGCATTCATGTTTCATCACCGCATCTAATGCAGTCATGAAAGCAATGAAAACATAAATTAGAGCTTTGACAAATAGAAGCAAGGGTCAAATAATTATGGGTGCAATGCTTTCTGTAAATGTCACTCTCTGACCCACAAATAGCTTCATGAGCATCCTAATTACAGCAGAAAAAAAATGAGTACTATACGATTTTTCTATAAAATTGCTCATTTAGCTTAGCATTTCTAAAAGGCATGTTATCTTCTGGACTCTAATATCTCTGCTTGTGTTCTGCAAGACTAGGCCTCAGGGCTGAGCAGGAGGGGCGACCATGAGAGAGCTACAGCAACTGGAATCCTGCTGGGAAGGGGCCCAGCTCTCTTTGGCATGGTGCAAGGGGAGGAGAGTCAGCATAACATGCTGCTCCAGTCCAGGACCTAATAAAGCAGTTATAGATAGCAATAGGGACACTGCTAACATTCACTGTATGCTAGGTCTTAGGCAAAATGCCTTTTATGCCTTTTATGCCTTACTGAGTTTACCCTTGTCGAAACACCAATGAAATATAGGTACTTAGCATTCTAGTATTCCAATATCGCAGATGCAGAGACCAGGTTCAGATGCAGAGACATAACCTAAAATCAGTCAGTAAAGAAAAGTCACAGCTGAAGATCAAAAGGAAATACACCTGGCTCTGGAACTTGTACTGGTTGTCTCTGATCAGAATGGCTTATAAATGTGAAAAGCGATTCCACCTGCTCAAGAATGTCTGCGCTCTGGTCCTTCCCAACCTCAGCTCTACCCCGAGCTTCGAGGACCTCACAGTGCGTGGACACACCAGCCTGTACCTCCAACTCTGTCTACTCTTCCTACTCTCATGAATGATTCCCATGCACACCTTAGAAGGGGGCTCAGGGTGCTTGTTCAAGGATCCCAGGTACCCCGAGTATGGTCTAGGAAGGGAGAAGGTGAGCACTTGTTCCCACAGCCACCCCTCTGGGGAGGACACAGCTGAAAGAGAGTCAAAGGAAGGCCCTCTGAGGAAGCCTTACTCAAGGGTGAGTATCTACATCTCTTGGGAACGTCTCAGAAATACAAATTTAGGGGCCTCCACCCCTAGACCTCCTAAATCAGAAACGCTGAGGGTGGCCCAGCACTCTGTTTTAATACATGCCCCCCAGAGATTCAGAACCACTGCCCCAGGACGGCCCCTCTTATGCATGTGCAACCAGTGGGCTAATAACACCAAGGGTACCTGAGAGCTTGGTAGAAATGCAAATTCTGGGCCAGCAGACCTGCTGAATCAGAACTGAGGGAGGCCTGGCCAGCCCTTCTTGTCCGAACATCCTCTCCAGGTACTTCTCAGGCACACCAACATCTGAGAAGCACAGCTCCATTCCTTCTCCTCGCCCTCTTTACTAGTGGATTATTAGTAAGGGCTGTTTCTATTTCCACAGACAGAAAACCCAACTCCCGTTGGCTTAAGAGGGAAAAAAAGGAATGTATTCGTTTACATTATTGGAAACATTCATGGGTAAATGTGGCACCACTCAGTAAGCACTGAACTGTATTTTAAATCCACGGTTTCCTGTTACATTGGAAAAGATGTAATTAATATTTGCTTTCAGATTTTTGGAGACATATTTTTAAACCTCAATCAATTTTGCAGGCTCTGGTGAAGCTTGCAAAGCCTGGAACAAGGGAAGGCCCTAAGAATGAGGCTATATTATCAAATGCACCTGTGTGGGTTGACTGACAATGAAAAGCATGTGAAAATCATCAGGTTGGATAATGCAAGGATTGGACTCCAGTGTTGTGTCCTCTTTAAATTTAAGAGGAGAAGCCTGACATCATAGTTGTTTACTTTCATCCTTCTCCTTAGGACAGGGGTCCAGGACACTATAAACACTGGCTGAGATTGTCTGATCCATTTTGAGAACCTCACCAGGGAGGCTGGCATAAATCACACAGGTCCACAGAGAAATTAATGTGAAAGGACAAGTGAATGTCAATTAAAGCCTGCGATTGGCTTTGCGGGATGGGATGGGGACTTGATGGGCTAAACAGAAAGTGTCTGTCCTTTGGGGCTGTAATCCATCGCAGTGAGTCCTCCTCAAAGGCTTCAGAGAGATTCTCAGCAAAACAAATGACCTCATTAATTAAATGGGTTAGTACTTTCACCATGCTGTCCTTAATTGCCATTCTGACTTTGGGGAGAAGCATTTTTGAGCCAAATTGAATACTTGAAGCCTTCAGTGATCAATGCCACCATGAACCCTGTGTTCTCAGGAAACTGTGGCAAAGATAACTACACAGCTCGGCTGCCCACCTCCCCTGGATCTGCCGGGTTCCCCTTCATGAACCCAGTTCCTCAGTGCCCTACCCAACAGGCTTTGTCCTCCAACCTGAGTACAAGACCAAGTCCTTCATCATTTTCTCCCCACTGAAGATAATTTCTTTGAACTCGCCAACATGCTGTACTTCTGTTTTATTCATTGGATACCTACTATTTGTACACTTTCGATTCCATTTTCGGGACAAAGGTAAAGCAGTAACCACACTAAACCAAAATCACTGCTCCATGTGGCTTACATGCCACCTGGTGAGTTGCTTACAACCCTGTGTGACTTGTGTTTTCTGTCATATGCTACCCAGTATTTGTCCCTGTTGCAATTAAAGACAATGACATTTCCTAGTTTAAATTTTCCCCAGTACCCAGGTCTACATGGCACATGGCTGTTGCAAATTACAGAGATGCACTGCCCCCCAAATGTATACTAGTTTAAATAAGTTAATGATTCCTCCATCATTTAGTCCAAAAGCAAATTGTTGGGGACTGTTACAGTGGCTCTATGATATCTCCAAAGTCCCAAGCTCCTTTTGTTTAAATGTGAAACTTTTTTAAAAGTTTAATTCCATTCTCAAAACCTCCTCATTGTCCTTTACTGTCCACTGCAAAAAAATAGTCACACAGGGCAGATGCATGATTTGAATGTCCCTTCCAAAACTCATGCTGAAATTTAAGTCACTATAAGTCCTAAAGGTGAAACATTTAAAAGGTTAGTAAGTCACTAGAGCTCCATCCTCATAAATGGATTAAGGTGTTAGAAGTGGAGTCCTAATAAAAAGATGAAATTTGGCCAATTTTCTCATTCTGACTGGGTATGCTCACTTGTCTCACCCTTGCCGGATGTCAGCACCACTCTAAGACTTCTCAGACGCCAGCATTGTGTTATGACTGTGGTGTTCAGTTATAAGCACAGAAAATGGGCTACGACAGCAAATAAGCCAAATATCTGCTGAACTTCTGGAAGCCCTGTCTGTGTCTTCCCCTGACATTTCATTATCCTGAACTATGTCTCATGACCACAGTTTTGTTTAAGAACATGGTAATTCTGAAATGTGTCCACAATTTTTGGATAAACCTCCTTCTAAGAAATGCAGCCTAATTTTCCCTTGATTGTGCACTGTACTCAGTGATTTGCTTCTAAATAAATAAGATGTGGCAGAAATGATGGTGTCTGCTTCTGAGACTAAATGACAAACGGTGTCTTAGCCTCTCCCTAGAATCACTCTTTCTGGTGGGATTCAAGCTACCTCGTAAGGGCACACAAGCACCCTGTGCAGAGGTTGTGGGGGGAACTGAAGCCTCCTGCAGACAGTCAGTATTCATTCCCCTGCCCTTCTGAGCTAGAGCAAACCACCCTTGGAACATAACTGTATCCTCCTGTGAGCCTCCAAGGGACTCACAGCCCTGGCCCACATTTTACCCACAATTCCGTAGGTGATCCTGAGCCAGAAACATCCAGCTAAGCTGTCTCCAAATTCTTGACTCACAAAAACTATGTGAGATAATAAACTTGCTGTGCTAAGATGCTAGGTTTGGGAGTATTTTGTTGTACAGCAATAGAAAAATAATAAAAAAAAGGGAGAGAGACTGAAAGTCTGGTTTTGGTCAACACTGGGGGAGAGATTGATAAATTTCTACCGCAAGCTATTTGCAACTTCTTTGTGCATATACCTAGACTACATTTCCCCTTTTCCCTGAAGTTAGATGTGGCCATGTGACTCAGTGCCCTTCGGAGGACTGTGAAAGGAGGTGATGTTTAATACCCCTAGGCTTGGCCAAATGGATCTACATACACCTTTCCAAATATTTTTTACTCTCAGTCTGGCTTTTCTTCCTTTATCAGCTCAATGTAGATAATAAGGAGGAGGCCCTAGTAGAAGGCAGAAACCCCAGATAGAAAGATACTGAGTCTCCCAGTAAGCAAGTAGAAAATAGCTGCCTTGCAAGAGGAATACCTGCCAAAACTTATTAGGAGAACATAAACAAATATGTTGAGCCACTGGAATTTTTGAATCCTTTTATTATTCAACCTAGAAAAAGCCAAAGATAGAAATATTTCTCCCCAAACAAATTACTGTTGTTAGAAAAGGAAAAGGGTTAGTGGGCAGACCCTGAAGACTTTGCCAAAAACTTAGCGAGTGGCCAGTTCTGCAGCAGATGAATATAGGCATCTACTGACTTGCAAGCAGAGCAAGGACTATCTCTGAGACAGCTCAAGGTGTTCCAGAGAAGGGAGGGGTGGCACAACCTCCTGAGCACAGAGTCCCTAAGCCCTTACCACCACTACCATGAACTTGTCACTAGAAAGAGTGAGGGAAACTGCATTAGTCTCTTTTCCATTGCTATAGTAAAATACCTCAGGTCAGGGCTTTATAAACAAAGAGGCCTATTTAGCTCACAGTTTTAGAGACTGAAAGTCCAAGAGTGGGCAGTCCCCACCACTTCAGCCTCTGGTGAGAGCCCACTTGACTACAACACATTATAGAAGATGGCATCATGGCGGGCGTGGGGAGAGACAGAAAGATTATACAGTCAGACAGGAATCCAGAAAGAGCAGAGAGGGGTTAGCAACCCTCTCAGGAGAACTAATCAAGGTCCTACGAGAATTATCTAAATTCTTTCTGAGAACACTGTTCCAAGGGCCCTAATACCCTCCCACTAGGTCCCATCTTTTACCACCTCTACACTGGAAACCAAGCTGCTAGCACATGACCCCTCTGGGGACAGACCACAGCCAGAACATAACAGCAACTTTGCCCTTCCTGAACTTCTACACATTGTATTGAATCAGAGGTCAAAATAACATGGGGTGACTCTTGATCTTATTGAACTTTGAGTCCTCTTCTTCAGCTGTTTGTGGGTTTCCACTGGGATGGAATCCTGATAATGAAGTTGATATCTTCAGAAAGTAATGAGGGCAATTGGACTTCGGGGGGGACAGGTGGATTTCTGGCCTGTACCCCTTCATTAATACCCCAGAGGCACGAGGCACTGAAGCTGAGTTCAGATTCTCCTCACCCCAGGGTGTCCCTCACCTGCCAAGAAATCTACAGTCAGCCCTTGCCCATCCCCGCCTCCTCCCGAATCCACCTAGAACTGCCCTCTACTTCACCTTCACTAAATGTTGTCGCCACTATATCATTATCCTAAAACCCACAGAAGGCTGCCTGAGGAGGGACATCTTTCTCATATTCCATTCATACATACCTGGAAGCTAACGTTTATCAAGACTTTCACGTGGCTTATCACAGCCAACAAGGTCCAGCATGGGGCCACAATATGGTCCCTGCTTACAATTCTTGCTTCATCCTGAGCTGATCTTTTCTGCCTTTCTGCCAACTCCACTTGAATTAAGCTGGGCTCCTCCAGTCTGGGCTTTAATGTAGCGCATCCTCTCAGCTTATAGAAGTCTATTGAAAGGCTCCACCTTCTGGGAATCTTCCCTGATCCCCAAAACTAATTCATGTCTCTCCCACAACATACTCTCATAGCTCCTTACTTCCAGTTTTTGGCACAAGTAATTAGTGACATAGCGACCTGCTTAGTGCCTACCTTTTCCACCAGTCTGAATCCTTGGGGACAGCAGGAAGTGTGTGGCTCTGTTTCCACATCACAGTGGCTTTCTGGAGCCTGGTGGTAAGGACATGTTTTTTGAATGAATTTGTGTGCTACAGATGGAGAGGCAGGCAAGGAATCTCTCTCCCTGGAGGAGCTCAACTGACCAGAAGGGAAGGAACTATGTGGACAAATCAGTACACAGAGTGTTCCGTTTAGCAAACACCTATCTTTGGTTTTGTTGTTACAGGCAGCCCTCTTTTCAATGACTCTGACTTAGGGAAAATTGTATCACAATGAAGATCACTCAGTAGCCACAGCTACAAGGAAGACTTCTGGACTGATCACAGAAGAACTTATCACTTTTCTTACATGCCACTCAAATTAAAAGCAAATGCTGTTATTAATTATAATTATACACTCACTCTTCCTTGCCTCAATATATACTCAGAGTGCAGAAGGGGCTTAACAAAGGTGCTTTATTAATTTCAACTCAAGATCTGTTTCTACAAGTCAGCACTACAGTTCAGTCTAAGTGTGTGGTGGTGGGATCATGGCGCAGAACCTCATCTTTCATTTCCTTCAGAAAGCCTCTGTTCTCCCCGCTACAGCTGGAGGCCGGTCCTCCCTCGCATTCTCAGTAGCACAGCACAGACATACAGGTACTAAAAGCTTTTCCTTCTGGGTTGGAATTGTTGGTGAAGTTGCCTCTTCCTCCACATAAATTATATAGTTTGGGGTCGGGGATTTAGCTCAGGGGGAGAGCGCTTGCCTAGCAAGTACAAGGCCCTGAGTTTGATTCCCAGAGCTCCCCCGCAAAAAAAAAGTTCCTGAAAAAAAGAATATGCTTGAGAATAAATCTGATCAACAATTATGATACAAAAACAGAAATATTCTTTCTAAATGATTTTTACCTAAGGATCTGTAAAATAAAACAAACTTTTAAAAAATTTACACAGTTCATTGTTTTAGGATAGTTCCCAAAGTCTATCCTGAAACAGTGCCTGGCATATAATAGACCCCTAATCAGTATTTGTTACAGAGATGAGAACATGAATACATGAATACTTCAAGTGATTCAAAAGCTAGGACGTCTTCATTTTTTGAAACCTGGAAATTGTGGGGAATGCTTTTGTGAGAGCGTATCTACTATCAAACTCTGTGAAACTGAATTTACTAATGTCAAGTCCACTGTGAATTACCAGTCCGGAGAAGGATCGCTGGGCAGGCAGTAAGCAAGGAATAATTGACTTCAAGTGGCAACGCTACCTAAAACGGACCACTAGATGGCAGCCGCACCCCAGGAGCGGGCCACCTCCTCCCTGAGCCACACCCCACCCCTAGACAACGCGCCCCACCCAGACCCAGCGCTTTCCGGGACTCAGACCCCACCTAGGGAGCAGGGCAGGTCCTGGAAGATAATGATCGTCCTGGGAATCACCCCCTCCCCGCCTAAAAAAAGATGTTCTGCCCTCCGGCCCCTCTGCCTTTCTTCTAAGCCCCTTCATTCTTCCTGTCTCAGCCCCGACCTCCCTCGCCTTGTTACAAAATCCCTGTTATCTGCCTAGCTCTCCTTTTCCCCAGGCAGGGCCCGCTGACTGCATCTCACACGGCCTGTTCAATTAGCAAAATGGGGAAGGAGGTCAGAGGGTGGAGAGAGGGTAGGAAACAATAAAGGGATCGAAAATAATCAAGACATGTTATATACATGTACCAGTTCCCCAAAACGAACATTAACTATTATGTACCCAAAACACACACTAATTCTTTAAAAATTTATAGAATCAAAAAACAAAACAACAACAAAGTACTGGAGAAGAGAAGAGATTGTATTCTTATCCCCCTAGGAAATAGGACGCCTTGACGCTTGTGAGGTGGATGAGACCGAGGCAGTCCAGGAAGGAGAGGGACAGACAAGCAAAAAGAACCTCAGAAGAAGTGGGGTGGGAACTGGGACTCCCTCTGAGTTTATTTTCCAAAACTCTTGGTGTTTTTTCTGCATTTTTAAAAAGATCATTAGTGGCCATGGTGGTTCTTAGGTTCCAGTGAAAAGCTGTCAGAGCGTGGAGAAAACAGGGATTCCACACAGCACCTCTTTGTTAGTCTTATTTGCTCCACAGCCGGGGTGCATAGCTGCCTCCATCCCCACCCCAATGCACACACCCAAACCCCTCACCTTCTCCACCTCCCTCATCACCCCCCACACCCCACACGCAACCTCCCACTGGCTCCCACTCTGCTCTTGCTAATGTCCAGCCCAGGTGCCATCCCTGGTTACAGGCCCACTTCCCCTCTAGGCTGCAAGAGATGCCGGGGCCCTGCTGAAACTCCTGCTCAGGGCAGCCTCCTCCTCTAAAGAGGATGCAGAAAGTTCACCTGAGAGTCCCTATGTAACCCTCTGCCTCAATGCAAGAGGCGTGCAGGGGAGGATGGAGATGACCCCTGCATTCCAGTCTTTGGTCTTGGTGACCTGGCCAGTGTCATATTGGAGCAGATATAAAATACAGCCCTGCCTATGTCATGGGGCCACCGTGAGGACCAAACATGTACAGGCAAGAGTTCACTGTACATGGCAAGGGCAAGGCACCTACTGAATGATCACCTGGCCATTTATTCATCATCAGTGGGAACTCTTCTGTACCAACTCAGTGTGCTAGGACCTAGCCCAGAGACAGTGAGAAGGCAAAAATGTCAAATGACACGTGAGAAGGCAAGCAGCCAAATCCAGAACATGGGGAACATAGTTAAATCCAGAAGATAAGATATGTGCTAATTAGCTCCACAGAGCCATCCTACCGTGTATACATATTTGAAAATATCATGTTGTACACAATAAATATGTATGATTTTTTTGTCTATTTAAAACTAAATAAATACTTTTTAAAAAAAAATCTAGGTTGTGGGAAGTTTTGTAATTCAAAAGACTGGGTGTCTCTCATAAATAAGTTGTATAAGCAAAGGAGGAAGTAACTCCTAGAGGTGAGAAGCAGTTTAGGAGACTTAGCCACCAAAAGCGATGGGGGTATGGTGTTTGGATTCCGCTTTGAGGAACCCTGCCTATTACAAGGTGGTTTTTTTTTTTTTTTTTTTGTGGTGCTGGGGATCGAACTCAGGCCCTTGTGCTTGCAAGGCAAGCACTCTAATCACTGAGCTAAATCCCCAGCCCCTCACAAGGTGATTTTGAGACAGGAAAATATGAATATAGAATGTGTATTATCATTAAGGAATGCTTATATTTCACATATGATTATGAATTGTGGTTATTGTTAGAGATCTCCATCTCTACTTGCAAGAACTTATTGAAGAAGAAGTGTCTCAGATTTGCTTGGAAAATACTCAAAAAAAGTGTAAGAGGGAAACAGATGAACAAGAATGAACAATGATCATTGTCGAAGCTGGATTGTGGATACTTGGAGGTTCATCAAGATAACTCCCCTTCCACACACTTTTGTGTATATTTAAAATGTTCCATATAAAATGATTTATTGGCACTTGGGATACTAGACTGGCAGGGAGATGGGAGAAGATAAACAATCACCAAGTGTAATAGATCAACAGAGCAGCTGTGGAGGTCCAGAGGAGGGAGTCTGCAGAGGAGATAAGGCCAGACTCATTGGGTCAGCTGAGTGCAGATGGGCAGAAAGAAGATTCCAGAAGGAGCAAGCCCATGTGCACAAGCACAGAAGCCCCAAATGGCATCCACTGCCCAAAGTATTTACTAACACAAATAATTGACACTGATTTGCCTGGAACTTTCCTGGTTTAGCCCTGAAATTCCATGAGTCCTGGGCAAACCCTGACAGTTGGCCACCCTCCCTTCCCTTTGCTGTATGGAACACAACATGGCTCTGGCCAGGTCAGGTTTGCAAAGCTGAGCTGCAGCAGCTGGGAGCTAGAGGACCAGGAATTAGGTCACTACAAGTAAGAGGCCAAGAGGACTCTCGGCAATCCGCACATTATCCCTTAAACACCACACTTCAGCAGCCAGTCCTTTGTCCCAAAACATCTTAAGTCTAGTGCACATGCTGGATCCTCACGTCTCCTCTTCTCTATTCTGCTAGCTTTGGACAACACAGTTTTTATTCTGGCATTTTCTGCCTGATTTACTTATATATGTACATATGTACTCGTATTATAGATATATATGTGTGTATATATTCTTATATTCATTAATACTTATTGCGAGCATTTTTTCATTTAATCCTAGCAAAATTCTATGGCATAGAAGTGATTAAAGCTCGAGAAGTAATTTGTGCAAGGCAAATGTATAGTCAGCAATATACCTCACATACTTCCCTTATAGGGTTGTGTGGGGAATGAGTCAGTTAATACCCAGATAAAGTACTTAGAATAGTGCCTGATAGGGAGGAAGTGATTAATAAGAGCCTGGCTCTTACTGATGGCCAGTACTATACCACACCGCCACACCCTGCAAGAGGTAGAAGAAAGCACCTAAGTCTGAATTTTGAGAAAACAATGATCTGATTACATGTATTGCAAAATGATTCACCCCTTTGAATTCCAGACCTTTGGTTTAATAAACTAGTCTGAGCATATAGTCAGAAGCAGCTACAGCAGAGTGAGTAACATCTTCAGGAGCCTTCAAAATCAGGTTGTCCTGGGCACTCAAGCTTATTCAAGCCTCCCCATCCCTATTTTCCTGAGCAGAGATGCTCATCATTCACAGAGAACAGAGGTGGCTGTTCAGCTTGATCCTCTCACAGTAGTGCCATGGACTGACCCTCAAAACTCCCTGGTTCTCTAGCCATTACTTGCACAGCAATTTCTGCAGAGCCTTCCCAGTCTGAGAGTTTCTTGTTCATTGCACAGATAAGGAAATCAGGATGCCCAAGACTCATATTTGCTTGACTCTCTGCTTCCCAAGATTGCTTCAGGGAGAGCCTTCTCCCAGACCACAGAAGAAACATCCAAAGTACTATTACCAGTAGCAAGGACCCTTGTGCACCCCTCTGCCTTGAGGAGCAATGGTGCCCTGCATTCTCCAGTTTATGAAGAGGAGGACAGGGCCAATCTGGTCATCAGAATCATAGACAGTGTTGTTGACCTCAGCATATTCACCAAAACATGGAGAATGGGCAAAGCGGAAGCTCACACCCAACTTCCCCATCACAGTCCAACAAAGGCGTACAAGGTGGAAACGTTTTTCCCCACTTGCAGTGATTTTCATCCTTCTCGTCGCTGTCATAGCAGGTATCACATTTAAAGTAATCAGGACACAACTGGGAAAGTCATGGAAAATAAGAGTGAACATGCTGCTGGGCCCCAGCTCAGAGATGTCTGCGCCTGGGGTGAGGGTGGTTTCACTGTGAGCTCCTGGCATTTTGTACATTGGGTGCCCACCATAAGCACTGGGGTGTTCCCAGAGGTATTCCTGCCATCATGGAACTAAGGCCATTCCCTAAGTCTGCCTGTGCCCTCTTCAACATCCCAGCAAATGGATTCCCAAATCTCATAGTTGAACCCTGCAGCTGGCAGAGCCTCTGCGTCAGTCACAAGGTGTAATCTACCATCACCACGACGTATCTCTCTCCTCTAACCCCAAGAGCCAGGTCTTCTGATTTCCGAGGCTGGGTCCAGAGGAGCTGCCCTGCCCAGGCTCCACCACCTGAGTATACTCCTCCACCAAAACTCAAAGACAGACTGCGGAGAAGCTTCATGAATTTTTCACAAGGTTCATCTAATAGTGGCTGAGCAGAGCTGAGAAAGCCACAGTCAAGTGCCTGCGCCAGCAGCTCACAAAGAGTTAACCCATTAGGCCACATCCTGGTGAGCTCATCCCAGCTGGAGCCTGCTTGGTTGCTGGGATTTGCAGCAAGCTGACTCCTGGATGTGGCCGGGCTGCCTTTCTCCAGCTGGGATGAAAGACTTGAGCAGAAAGTCATCGCTGGCTTCCTCCCTGGGTGGATACCCAGCAAATCCCAGGATCCCTGTCCTCCCCTGGGAAACCAAGGACAGTAAGTAAAAGGGGGAATATTCCCCTCCATCTTTCCTGCCATCTCCCTGGAGGAAGGAGCTGGTTTTAACTTTGCTTTGGTGTGTGTCGACTCTTGGAACTGGAGTTGGAAGGCAAATGGGAATGACTTGAGGTAGGGGCGCAGTAAGGCCAGCTGTCAGCAGGCTGTTGGGGGGAAGGGGACTGTTCCCTTGCCTGCTAGGAGTGCTGGAGGGGACAGTGGTGGACAAAGGGAGGTGCATGGAGTGTTCCTTGCTGTGCACTAAGGTGAAGGGAATATGCATACCGAGAGCTGATTAACTCTGTGTACATAACCAGGTCTTCCACCCTCAAAGTTACTGGAGGGACAGGGTGGGCAGGGACTCTCTGCCCCAACCTAGATAGAGGCGGGAACAAAAAAGCCAGACAATGACACTCAAGGCCACCTGCAGACCCCGAATGACACGAGGGAAGTGTCCCAAAGAGGGAAGTGAGTGGCCCTCTCAGACTCAGCCTGGTCTTCCTGGAAATTCCCTGTCTGTGCTCAGCAAATGCAGATCAATCCCTCCTTTCTGCAGATGTGGCTGGGGCCCTGAGCAGGTGCCAGGAAAACCAGACGGAGCGCAGTGGCCGGGGCACTCTTCATCTCAGAAAGAGAAAACAGGGCAGGCACATGAACATGGACGAAGACACATTCAGTCAGACAGATGTGGGCCACAGGGACCCGTCTTTGAGTAAAGCTAGACAGGATCACACACACTATCCCCAGGGCTATTTTTCTACCCTGTCACTCAGCAGGGCCCAGTACAGGCTGTGTGTCCCGAAGAGGGAAGTGAGTGGCACTCTGCAGACTGACTGTGACCTCAGAGACAGCCCCCTTCCTAGAAGTGTTGTGATCTGGGCACAGCTGGGAGGCCTCGGCCATGTTCACAGAGCAGCATATTCCAACACTCTCTAGTCTCTACTTTATGGGGCCAGGAATAGGCCCTACTCACCTTATTGGAGGAGTGGACCATCACCAACTCACGTCCTGGTGACAGGAGGGGAGTGCAGCACAGCGGGAGAAGGCAAAGACCCTCAGGAAGGTCACTGATGAGCTGGAGCCGAGTGGGGCAAGCGGGGACCCCACGGAGAAGCGGGGACTCCCTGCTATCACCCACGCTGGCTCCTCCTCGGGAATACGTTGCGGACTCCACCACCTCGATCCTGTGGCCTGCCCTTCCCTCCTCTCCCACCACTCTGCTGGCTGGCCAGCGTCCCCACCGTGAGGCCGTCTGTGCCTTCTCCTCTGCCTTAGGTCCTTGCAGGTCCCAGAATAGTCCAACTCCTAGCAGAACTCTCTTGGTGGGGGGCCCAGGGAGGAGAAGCAGGAAGAGCCAGATAACTCCAGGCCCGAGTGCATCCACCTAGCCTGGCCCTTTATGATATCAGGATTGTTAGATACGTCACAGGGTGCCCAATTCAGTTCGAATTTCTAATAAACAAGGAATGCAGCTTTTAGTACATGTGTGTCCCATGTGGTATAGGAACATTCTATACTTAAAAAAAAAAAAAGCATCTGTTGTTTATTTGAAACTCAAATTCAACCAGACACCTTGTAATTATATTTACTAAAATTGGCAACTCTGCCTAATACTGACCATGTCTCAGCACATTCAAAGAAGGATGGCCTCAGGGAAGGGCCGAGGAGTTAGTTCTAAGGCAAAGATGGACAGCTAGAGAGGTGGTAGAATGCTTGTGAAGGAAAACACGAAAAGGGCTTCATCCACTAGAAAGCATGGAACAGTGTATAAGACTGGGACTTGGGTCAAGTAGCTCTAGGCCTCAGTTTCCTTATCTGTAAAATGGGAATGATAGTGATAGTACTGCCCTCATAGGCCCATGAGGACTCAAAAAGATGCTCCAAGTGAAGAAGCAGCACATACCAGGGCACATTACACTTGATTGGCAGGATGTCGAGGGTAGTGGCTTTGTGGTCACTCTGTCAGGTGGCTGTCACTGGCCTACTGGCCCCAACTCAAGGGCTCCTCACTCTTCCCCACATCTACCATCCCAGGCCTGCCATCCCCTCGCCCAAAGCAGCCATCATTGAAGTTGTATTCACTGTCTACATTCCAGTTTGAGTATCTTCTTTCCTCAATTTGCAAAGAAAATCCAAATTTCCTCCCAAGAGGAGCGGGATAGACTTGAATCAGGATTCTGGAGCCAGACAAGCTCGAAACTCAAATTCCAATCTTGTCTCTCTACTCATCTGCGTGTAACTTGGAGAAAATCACGTAAACCTCTGTGTCCCTCAGTTTCCTCATCTACAAAATGGGGTGAGAGTTTGCAGCTTCCTTGGACACTGTCAGGAGGATTCTGCCAGACGGTGCGGACAAAGCACTCAGCACCGGCGGCACACAGGGAAGTCGGACACACAGTAGCTACTGCTGTATGACATGCTTCTGCTTTAGAGAGGCAGCAGCTCAGGGTCCTGGAGACTCGAAGAACTTGGCTTATAGAAGTCAACCAGTCTTGCTGAGCTGAGCAGTGCCTCAGAGGCCAAGAAAGAGCAGGGAGGAGGAGCCAAAGGTGTGTCCCACCTTGCCCTAAGGTCTGGGGGCTGTTTACAACAATCGGGTGGGAAGATGCAGGAACGGAGATCTGGCATTGCAGTGCTACCCAGGTTCTGACCCTCAGTGCCCCCAACCGGAAACTGGAAAGAAAGCGAATCCTCAGAGTAGACTGCTTCCCAAAGCCCTCTCTTTCCTCTACCCAACCTAATTCCTATATTTAATCAAGCATATAACAACTGTTCGCTGAGGCCTAAGCCTCAGGAAAAGCGCCGAGTGACTGCTGGGGGCGCAGGAAGTTGAGGGAGATCAGCCCTCGAAGGACTCTGGAAGGGAAGGAAGCATCCCCAGAGCCCTAATAGCAGACACGCATCCAGTCATCTTCAGGTCTTCAGGGGCAGCTTGTTTCACTTACAACCACTGTCCTATTAAATCGTCCCTTTCAGACACTCAAGAATCTGTTGAAGGGGGCCAGGCATGGTGGCACATGCCTGTAATCCCAGCACCCGGGAAGGTGAGGCAGGAGGATCACTGCCATTTCAAGGCCAGCCTGCACTACATAGTGAGTTCAAGGCCAGCCTGAACTACCTACTAAGATTCTGTCTCAAAAACAAAAAACAAACAAAAAAAAAAAAACCCAAAAATACTGAAGGAAGAAGTACCAGTTCTTACTTATTTATCATTATTGTTCATCAGCTTGCAGATCCTCAGCACTAAATCATAGGTATAAATATATAAATATGTGAGGAAAAGCCCCAAATTTTCCAACTACCTACTCTCCTCCCTCTCTTTAAGACATGTCTCCATCCCCCTTGCAATCCCTCACCCACACTGGGGTGGAGGAGGAGCTAATTGGAAGGCGTATTTGCATCCACCCAGGAAATCGTTCATGTCTTCCAGTTTGTTCCTCTACACCTTGACCTCCAGTTCCAACTTTTGTCACCTGAATTAGTCCTTAGCTGCCTGTAAAACACCATATAGATAGCAACATGCAGTATATGTAGCCTTTTATATCTGATTTCTTCCAGCATATGAGGTTCATCCACACTGCTGTTTGTACCAAACACTAGTTCCTTTTTATGGCTTAGTCAGATTCAGTTGTGTGAATGTACATCCATTTTTCCTTTCTTCTACTGGTGGATGTTTGGATTCAATTTTTGGCTAGTTTAAATAAAGCTTCTATAAATACTCTTTTTTAAATCTATTTTTATTAGTGTATGTTGTGATATGCAATAAATAAATTCATGGTAGGGAGCTGGAACCTATACATATCACATCTTCCCCCTTTTTACTTTGCTTTCTCCTTCTCTCTCCTTGGCCTCCACCCCACCCCCAGCTCCCCTTCCCAGTGCTACAGACTCTATCTCCCTGTTTCATATCATTTATCTTTAATTTTGCTCTTTAAATTACTTATGCTTTGGATTTCTCATATAAGAGAAACCACACCACATTTAACCTTCTTTTCGTGATTTACTTCACTGAGCATTATGGTCTCAAAGTGCATACATTTTCCTATAAATGACTCAAATTTATCCTTCTATATGACTGGGTAGTGCACCATTGTGTATATACACAAAGTTCTTTATTCAGCTATTGATGGGCATATTAGACGGCTTCCGAGATTTAAGTATTATGAGTTGTGTTCTATGAATATTCTTAAAGTCTTTTCGTGGACATATGTTTTCACTTCTGTTGGACAAAAATTGCTACATCAAAGGATAGGTATAATGTTTAACTTTCTAAGAAATTACCAATTTTGCATGCTCACAGAGCTCTGGTTGGTCCACATTCTCACCTAGATGATGTATTGTGAGATTTTTAAAAGTTTAGCCACCCTAGTGAATGTGTCATGATATCTCCTTGTGAGTTTAATTTCCATCATCCTGCTAAATATCAACATCAAATACTTTTTCATAGATTTCTGGTTCATTTGCTATCTGGTAATGAGCCGTTTAAATAGTTTGCCTATTCTTTAATTAGACTTCTTGTCTTCATATTCATCAGCTGTAGTGAACATACTGTATGAATATTTTCTCCCAAATCCAGAGCTTACATTTTTTATTTCCTTAGAGATATCTTTTAGTGAGCAAATATTTTAAATTTTGATAAAATCCAATTTACTGATTTTCTCCATCCTAAGAAATCTTTGCCTGCCACCAGGTTACAAAGACGTTATCTTACTGTTTCTCCTAAAGCTTCGTAGCTACAGCGCTCATATTCCGGTCCAGTCTATGATTCATCTCCGATTAACTTTTGTTGATGGTTGAGGTGGAGTCAAGTTTCATTTTGTCTCCCGTGTGAATATCGAGTTGTTCCAGCACCATTAGCTGAAATGCCAATCTTTTCCCCATTGAATTCCTTTGGCGTGTTCGTTGAAAATCAATTATCCTCTACGATTTTTCCCACCTTCCTTCCTTCCTTTTCCTGGCCTAGTGTCTCTAACCTGACCACATATCCACGTAAACTATGAGCGAACTCTTTCTTCAGCCAGGATGTGGGGACCAAGTTACAGAGCCAGCTGCCATCACTGCAGGATCCTGAGTGCCTGGGGTGGGACCCTGAACTCTCTCCTATCCAGACCAAATCCAAGAGTTACCAACCCCCTTCACCCAGATTCTGCTGCTGAAGCAAACCCTACTGCTGACTCCTGGTGGGACCAGCATTGTGAGATTTCATTCCATCTAAGGTCGAGGGAGCCTTGGATACCTTGCAAATGGGCCTGAGAGGTCCCTCATCTATGAGGGGATTGCTAGTATTCATTCCTGAGGTTTTCCCATCTTTTCTTACAATTCTGATATCCTTGACTAATGCCAAGAAATGAGCACCTCTGACCATGTGTTCTTTGAGACCATACACGTATCTTCATCATTCTGAATGCTGCTCCTCTTTGACCTGGAGCTTATTTTGAGACTGAAATATCAAGACTACAAAAACCAGGGACTATAGAAAAGGGTGTAAGTACCCCCCTTCATTCCTTGTAAAATGCAGGCTTCTGCCCTCAACCTGAGGAGAGAAAATTTACTTATTCAAAAGAGTCAGAGCCCTGGAACAGGTGGAAAGCACCTGCTACCTGCAGCCACATCTCTCCAGGTCTGTACCTGGGAGACAGTTTGGGATGACCCTGTCTGTTGGCTTCCACAGGAGAGAGATTGAAAGTTGATGTAAAAGCCATTGACAACCCTCTTACCTTCCAGATTTAGCAAAGAGAGGCCATCTACATAAATTTGAGTTTCAGAAAAAAAAATAAACACTTTTATAGTACTAGCGATCCACACAACTTATTTGAGACAAACTTGCTTGCATTAAAAAAAAAAGTCCCTGTATTTCTTGTTTCTCTCAAATTCACATTTAACTTGGTTCCTTTATTTTATCTGGCAACACTACCCCTACTCCACCTATCTCTAGACCCTAATTTTTTTCTAAGGACTTTTGCACTTGGACTCACCATCTTCCTTACGATCATATCCTGCCATCCTCGTCTCCCTGCTCAATAAACATCCAGTCTGTGCACATCTTTCTATCTCCATTGTCACAACAGAACACCAGGCCATCCTGTCTCGCTCCTGAACCACAACAGCCTCCAAACTGTTCTCTGTGCTTCTCAGTCTTGGCTTCTCTCCCCTCATTATCTTGCGGGTTCAGTGATTTACCTACTATGAAAATGAGTCCACGTCACTCCTCTTACCTAAACCCTTCACCACTTTCCATCGTCACTCTTTCCCCTGGTCCCTAATACCTTAGCTCAGAGGTTGGTACACTTTTTCTGTATAAAGTCCAATAGTGAGTATTTTCGGTTCTGCATGGGGTCTCTGTAGAACCTCTTGAAATTATAATGGAAATGCAGCAATAGATAATACATAAATGAATAAGCTTAGTCATGTCCTAAAAATGTCTGTTATTTGTGACACAAACATTTACATTTCATATAATTTTAATATTATCTCTTTTACAAAATACTATTCTATTTTTATTTGAACATTTTAAGAAGAATGTCCTTGGCTTGCAGGTGTTCCCGAAGCAAGGAGTGAGTCGTGGTTGTCCGACCCTGGGTCCATATGCTCCATCTCCTGTCTCAGTCTCCATCCTCACCTTTCAGCACTCCCCTTCCTTAACACTCAGCAAGCTCACTAACCTGCAGCAAACGCGGCTCCTCACAGTGCCCTGGACAAGTCACACTCCCGAGAGTCCTTCAGCCTAGAAGTCCCTCCTCTCACCAACCTTTACACACAGCTCCTGCGAGTCTTTTTTTCTCCAACAACTCCTTCTTCAGGAGCTTTTCTGAAGGTCCTCAAAACTGGGCTCGTGACTCTTTTGGTACCTCCATAGTGCTCCACACTTGGCCCACTTGCGACAGTCTTCACTAATACGAAGAGCATCTTTTTCCCTCCTTGGTCTTCCCCCACTAGTCTGAAAGCCCCAAACATCTGCCACTGTGTCCTTCTCACTTTGGCCTACTCAACGCCCAACTCTGTGCTTGGCAATAAAAGGATTAAACAAATACTTTCAGTTGTCAAAACAAAAGAGAGGTTTTTAAATGTCCTCATCATAAAAAAATAATGAAAATGTTTAAGATGATGGACATGCCAATTACCCTAATTTGATTAGGTATCTGTGGGACACTGATTCCTGTAGATACTGAAAGGGGCAGCGCTGTGCCTGTACACCTCAATCAAAGCATTATGTTGTAAGCCATACAACTATTATCTGTCAATCAAAAAATGTTTTTAATGTTTTCAGTTAAATAAGTGAATGGTAAAACAATAGAAGGCGAGGCCACTGAAACAGAAAGTAGAAACTGCCTTTGCCAATCTGACCCTTTCAGAAGTGTTCGCTTTCTCATCTTCTTTGCACTAAAGGTTACTGCAGTTAATTTGACTTTGAAGGTTAAGAGCTGCCCCGCTAGAGCCATGCTGGTTTGAGGATGGGAGCCACAGATCTCTAGGGATTGACTTATTTGTGAAAAAGGAAGAACAGAAAGGGATTATACTCTACACTGAAACTAAGACTCATCTAGCTATGTTCAAATTTCCCTAATTATCTCCAATATCTTTGTATAACTGCTTTGCTCCAATCAGAATCCAAAGAAATGAACACATTGTATTTAGCTATAGGTTTTAACTTGCTTGGTTTAAGCATTTTATGTACCTTGAATGCATACCCAGAAAGTGATCACGCCACGAGGGTACCACTTTACAAGTACACACCCATGGAACCATCTGCCAGGTTGGGAGCAAGAACACTGGCCACACCCCAGGTCAACACAATGCCATGTGCAAGGCAGGCCCTATCCTGACCTCTTGTAGCATAGACTGCTTTACATGTTTTAAATTGTATGTAAGTGGAATCACACAGCACATAATCTTTTTTTGTGTCTGACTTATTTTGAGATCCTTGAATGAGTTTAGTGTTGACTTTGTACCCATATACATTGCTGAGTGTCATTATTAAATCTAGAAGTCTTTTGGTGGCGTTTTTGGGGTCTTCTATGTAGAGTATCACGTCATCTGCAAACAATGATAATTTAAATTCTTCCTTTTCTATCCTTATTCCTTTCATGTCTTTCTCTTGTCTAATTGCTCTGGCTAATGTTTCCAGAACTATATTGAATAAGAGTGGTGATAGTGGACATCCTTGTCTTGTTTTGGATTTTAGAGTGAAAGCTTTCAGTTTTTGACCATTTAGTATGATGTTGGCTGTTGGTTTCTCATAGATGGTTCTTATCAGATTGAGATAAAGACCATGTATTCCAATTTTCTGCAGGTTTTTTTTTTTATCATGAATGGATGTTGGACTTTGTCAAATGCTTTTTCTGCATCTGTTGAGATGATCATATGATTTTTGTCCTTGGTTCTGTTAATATGGTGTATCACATTTATTAGTTTGCATATGTCGAACCATCCCTGCATCCCTGGGATGAATCCTACTTGGTCATAGTGTACAAACTTCTTGATGATTTGTTGCATTCTGTTTGCAAGCATCTTATTGAGGATTTTTGCATCTATGTTCATTCACAAGATTGGCCTGTAGTTCTCTTTTTTGGTTGGATCCTTTTCTGGTTTTGGTATCAGGGTAACATTTACTTCCAGGAATGCATTTGGGAGTATTGCTTCCCTTTTAATTTCATTGAAGAGTTTGAGGAGTAGTGGCATTATATCTTCTCTAAATTTCTTGTAGAATTCAGCAGGGAATCCATCAGGATCTGGACTTTTCTTTGTTGGTAGATTTTTAATTACATCTTCAATTTCAGTGGCTGATATTGGGTTATTTGAAATTTTTATATCTTCTTGATACAGCTTTGGTAATTCCTATGTTCCTAGGAATCTATCCATTTCTTCTGTGTTTCCATCTTATTAGAATAGATGTTCTCAAAGTAAGTATGGATGATCTTCTGGATTTCTGCAGGACTTGTTGTGATTTCACCCTTTTCATTCCAAATTGCATGGATTTAAGTCTTTTCTTTCCTTTTTTTGGATAAGGTTGGCTAAGGGTTTGTCAATTTTATTTAATCTTTCAAAGAACTAACTCTTCAGTTCGTTGATTATATTGTTTTGTTAGTCTCAATTGCATTAATTTCGGCTTTGCTCTTTATAATGGTCTCTCTCATATGAGATTTGGGCATGACTTGCTCTTCTTTTTCTACAACTTTGAAGTTCATCATTAGGTTTTTTATTTGAGCTTACTCTGTTTTTCCAATATGCAAGTTCAACACTATAAATTTCCCTCGTAGGATTGCATTCACTGCATCCCATAGGTTTCAGTATGTATTACTAGCATTATCATTCAATTGTAGAAACCATCTAATTTCTTTTTTAATTTCACCTGTGACCTACTGATTGTTCAGGAGGGTGCTATTTAATTTCCATGTATTTATGAAGTTTTCATAGTTCTTCTTGCCATTTATTTCCAATTTCATTGCACTGTGATCTGATAATATGCATGGGATAATTGATTCCTTTGCATTTACTTAAGCATGTTCTATGAGCTCATACGTGGTCTATTTTAGAGAAAGTCCCATGTGCAGCTGAGAACAATGTGTATTCTGATGTTGTGGGGTGGAATACTCTGTCCATTTGTTCAAAAATTTGGTTTAGTTCTGATATTTTCCGTGTTGGTTTTTTGTCCAGGTGATCTGTCTATTTCTGACAGTGGGTATTGCGGTCCTCCATTACAAATGTATTAGTACTTATTTCATTTTTCATGTCTATTAATATTTGTTGTATATAGTTAGGTGCACTGGTATTTGGTGCATATACACTTATGACTGTTATCTCTACTTCTTGTATTTTTCCCTTTACAAGGATATAGTGACCTTCTTTGTCTCTCTTAATCAGTCTTGCATTGAAATCTACTTTGTCTGAAAACATCTTTTACAGGCTAGAAGTTCAAAATCAAGGTGTCAGTAGGATTGTTTCCTTCTAGAGGTTCAGAGGGAGAATCCATTCCATGGCCCTCTCCCAGCTTTGCTGGCAACCTTTGGCATAGCATTGATTCAATCTCTGCCTCTTTATCATCTAGTCCTTCTTTCCATGTGCCAGCTCTTCCTTTCCATGCTGAGGGCAGAAGTCATGGGACTTAGGACCACCCTAACCCAGGACGATCTCGCCTCAAGAGTCTTTTCCCTTTTTAAACAGATAATTCCACTTGTGTATTTTTTAATGTAATTGTATTTATTATTCTCCCTTTTATTAGTATATTTTCACAATACATAATAAATGCTTTCATCATAGGGAAGTGATATATCACATCTTGATTCTTTTTATTTATCCTTCCTCTTCCTCCCTCCTGTCTCTCTCATCCCCAGATCCCCTTCCTATCTCCACATAGTCCCTGTTTTCTATCATCTATTTTTTATTTTCAAGAATCTTATCTTAATTCTATCTGCAATGATCTTTATTCTCAATAAGGTCACTTCCTGAAGTACTAGGCAGACAGGTCTTCTAGGGAGCACAATTCAACATACCACAGTGGGGAAATGATCCTCTGAGATGCACATACCAAACCCCAGTAACCTAACAAAAATGTGAAAGAGTGGTTCTTCTAACCAGACCAGCTGCCTGGACATCACCTCTTCCTCTTCCCCCACTGAGCCACAGCATCAGGGCTGAGTCCTCTGAGCACCTGCCAAGTGCCAGGCGGTGAGCCAGGTGCTGTGGATTGGGACAAGGGAAACCCAGCCTCCACCCTGAGGCAGTTTGCAAGCCAAGAGGGAAGGATAGGCTGTTGAGGGGCAGTGGTTCTCCATTAGAGTGATTTTGCCCTCAGGGAATATTTGGCAGTATATGGAGACATTTCCTTATTGTCATGGGTGGGGTGTGTTTGGCATCTAGTGGGTAGAGGTCAAGGATGTTACTAGACATCCTTCTGTAAAAACATCCTACAATCCTACAGTCCCCTACGGCAATGAATTATCCACTCCAAAATGTCAACAGTGCTGCTGTTGAAGAACCTTCCCACACACACATACCCACATACTCACACACCCACAATCACACACACACACACACACACACACACACACACACACACAGAACCTTATTGAAATTTTAACAAAATGTTGTAAGACTCATACAGCCCCCTGAACTGGTGATTTTATGGAGACCAGAATTCAAGTTGATTCACTATCTAGAAGCCAATCTAAAATAGCTCTCTGGAAGTCACTTAACCCAACTCCTTCACTGCACAGGTGAGAAAATAGGACCCAAAAAGAAAATGATTATAGTAGCAATCAAGAGTACCTCTTGAAAACCTAGTATAACATGTCAGACAGTATAGTCGTGTTTTTGAAACTTGACGGTCAAAACAATCCTATGAAATATATACTCTATTATCCCTATTTTATATATGAGGCTTGAAATCACAGGAGGCTTAAGTAATCTGCCAGGAAAGCTGGGCCCAAACACTGGCCCCCTTGATGCTAAAGAACAGGATCTCTGTATTTTTAGTGACTTGTTGGAACTACCAATAACAGGGCCTGATTCTTCCCAGCACCATGTTCCATCCAGGGCTCCATCCTGCCCCACCTTTCTGTTTATCATTGTTCCTTGCCTCCTGCCTACTTATGGAGAGAGGAGAGGAGGGAGAGAGAGGAGGAGAGAGAAGGGAACGGAAAGACAGAAGGAAGGGAAGACACAGTTTTCATCCTTGCTCAGAGGACAGAACAGCTTCTCTTGCAGTGCCCGCTTAGACATGTGGCCCCTCCTGCCCATTTACTCTCACAAGGTCCCATCCTTCCCCCAAGCAGGTCAACTAAATTAGTGCTTCCCATTCTTTGAGATTCCATGGGCTATTGCAATCTCGATAACTAGATAATAGATGAGATAGATATATAGATCAATACATGTATTAATAGATGGAAAACAATAGATGATAGACAGCCAGACAGACAGACATTTCCATAGAGTAGCCAGCTTTTTCTTACTAAGTTACAGCCACTAACAAAATCAATCTCCCATCTATTTTCTATTGTGGTTAATCCAGAAAATAAAGAATATGCAATGTCAAAAGAAGGAAAGACCTAATCTCAGAATAAAAGATAAATTGAATAAATGTGATGTTATGAAAAATGTACAATGGTATTATGTCCCATTGTGTTATAAACCAATGTTAGGGAATTATGAACATAAATTCTCCTGTAGTCACTGAGTGGTTACTTCAGGACAGGATGGATCCCCAAGTGAAAAATTGAGGATTGTTGTCACTGAAGGACCCTGAGGACTCCTCTGTACAAGCTGTGGTGTGGTGCCAAGAGCTGTGAGTCCAAAGTCCTGACCTGAATCCCAACACAGCCACCCAGGGAGTGGGACTCGGTGGAGAGGGAAAGGACTGGCCAAGCTCCTCCTCCTCGGCGGGTCTTAGTCTCTGCCATTACAAACTGAGGCTGAACCAACCATCTCCTTGTAGGCCCAAGGAGAAGGTGTTAGGTGTTGGCAGCAGGGCCCAGGTAGTCTTGCTGCCTCTCTCAGAACCCAGGAGCTCATGGCCCCAGGGGAGACCCTGCAGCCAATTGACATGTCCTGTTCTTCAGGCTGGAGGCAACTTTACACCCAGAAGTCCCAGGCTGTTGACAGAGCAAGCCCTTTCCCACCCAGCCCTGCTCTCTTCTTGAGCACAGCTGAGAACTCCTCATCCCCACTCCTCCATAATGTCTAGCTGGGTCTTCACTGCCAAGAGCTAGATACAGTTACCCAGGAATAAAGACCCTGCCAAAGATGACTTAGCATCTTCTTTTGACACCAGATGGCAATGAGCAACTCAAAGCTTCCTAACACACTCTGTGATCCCTTCCCCACCACACATGCCATAGAAGAGCCCACTTGACAACATAGCTTATACAAATAAGCCACTGGCAAAAGGAAGCTACCATCTGTGTGGCTATGGTTCCAAAGCCCTCTGGAAGCAAAGAGGCACAGATCCTCTCTTTGTGTGAGTACATCTGAAAGTGACTATCTAACTTCCAAAAATACTGGTAATTTTACCAGTCAAAGGGGAGGGACCTATAACTCTCATTCTAGACGGTGGGAACATTATGCTTTGGGGATGGTAGGAAAAGAACCCAGAGGTCAGGCCTGAGTGGCCAGGGGTGCAGTGGGGAAAGGTGAAAGATTAAGTTGAAACTAACACTGTAAGAATTGTGGAAGACGAAAAACTTCCAGTAAAGAAGTGCCTTGGTCAAGAGGAAGGGCCAGGTACTAGATCATCAAGGGTTAGGATTCACCAACTCCCCACATCCTCTCCTTTATCCTAATTTCTCTTTTGCTTTGGAGCTGGTAACTTGGTTTCCAAAAATATAACCCCCGCCATATTTGAGTCTGACTCTAGCCCTGTAGTCAAGGGTGGAGAGAAATTCATTCTGACAGCAATGACTAGCCCTCCTTCCTCAATAAACTTTTTGCTATCAAAATTAATCTCTTTAATCCCACTCCCAAGGAAGCATACTGTAAATGCTGATGTGAGTGGGCCCTGGGGTTATTGCAAAGGAGACATCATGCTCCTGCTAGGAGAAATATGGCTTGAACAAGGGGGGTAGGACTTTAGTATGTCCTA
This sequence comes from Hystrix cristata, assembly GCA_004026905.1. Taxonomy (NCBI): domain Eukaryota; kingdom Metazoa; phylum Chordata; class Mammalia; order Rodentia; family Hystricidae; genus Hystrix; species Hystrix cristata. Next base: position 50,670 of record PVJO010000112.1, read on the forward strand.
AGTGACTAGGGCAAAGGAGAGGAGGTGAGGGAATTTGTTCATTCACTTACTCATTCAAAGATACACAGAATCTCGTGGGTATGAAGTAGTAGTGTGCTAGACTCTTTGGTAACAGCTCAGATACAAGGCAGAGCAGTAACTTAGGGAAAACCTCTGGGCAGGGATCCTGGACTTCCTCAGTATTTCCTTCCTCCCAAACAAAGCCTATCTGCAGGAATGTATCAAACACAGTAATTCACATCTGATTACCTTAGCTATATATACATAGACATTATACTTAAACCCCTATTTCTAATTATGGAATAAAAGGGTTTAATCTCACATTAAAAGAGTTAAAGAAGGCACAGGTCTGGTGGGGATGCTTCTGGCAGACCAGAAGTGGTACCTCTAAGCAGCTATAAGTTGCTCCACACAGATGACCATCTGCATCCCTTGAGACAAAGGGGCCCCAGTGACTGAGAGATTTGTGGGGGGCTCTAGACCAGATATCGAAAGAGGCGACAGCTGAGCTAGACGCATCCCTTTATAGGACTAAGAGTGCTGTGATAGTCCATTTTCATTACTGAGTAGGCCATCACTGTCCTGTGCCTACAAAGCCAACGAAATCCCAGACTGCACTAAACAATGTCCCCAGCTGACAGATAGCGTGGAGTTTCAAGAGCAAAAGAAAGTTCATCCTCTGACAATTCCACATCCTGTGCTTTTAAACAAGTTCTTCACCTCTTTGGGCCTCAGATTTCTACCTGTGAAATAGGGCTAAAGCTCAATGTACAGTTTGAATTGAAACATCACAATTCGATAGAGTTTAATGCAATGCCTGGTGCACGCGCATGTGTGTGTGCGCACACACATACACACACGCGTATAAAGTATCACTCCTCCAGTAGGGAGGCGATACCCTTTAGGGAGGACTTGCAATATATTAGACATTGATCCAAAGCATTGCATGTCTTAACTTTAACTCTTTCATTACCCCTGCAAGAGAAGTAGTAGTATTATTATTCTCATTTTACATGTAAGAAAAAGAAGGCACAGAGGTTAAGTAACTCCTTCAAGTTATTGTAAAGTTAATGTAAAGAACTCAAGGTCCGTTGATCAGTGACAGTTATGATGTAATTGCATGCTAATAATTTTCGTGTTTGCCTTTTATTTCACTGAGGATGGACAATGTTTCAGTCATTGTTTTGCTTTTCTTGAACATTTTGGTTGATTCCAGTTGCTTGAGTGTGACTCAGTACAATTTGGTTGAATTCAATTTTTCCTTATCTTCTGAGTATTTTCTTGAATACTTGTTTTGGTTTGCTTGCCAGTCTTTGCAAATATTTCGGGTTATATGTACAGTCTTTTGACATTTATGTTTTAATGACACACGGGGCTTCAAATTTATCGTAAGGCTAGAATTCAATTCCAGGGAATACACTCAGGAAGAAAAGTCATACAGCTGGATCAGGTTCATGCTTGAGTCTGAAAATGAGGTGAGACTCAATAAACTGTAGCTGTCATTTGTTTTTAAAATGGCACCACTGTTTCCCGGTTTAAATATTAAAAGCAGTTGATTAGAATGACGTAATATTTATCTCTTACAAGAAAAAGAAAATCTACTAGCTTGAATGATGTATTATTTATGTGGATTTTATCTGGTTTTCCTTTTAGCTTCAGCACAAAAGCCCTGTATTGCCCTCCATTGAGTGCCAGGCTGGAGGCAGATGCTGAATACACGAAGGACGTGTGAGGATTCCTTTGGCCTCTCCCTTGACTCTTGTCACTGGCACTAGGTTCCTGGTCCTGAGAATCCATGACAATGGAGGAGCTCCCTAAGGCCCTGGAAGTTGATGAGAGGTCCCCAGAATCCAAGGACCTGCTGCCCAGCCAGACTGCCAGCTCTCTGTGCATCAGCTCCCGAAGCGAGTCTGTCTGGACCACCACCCCCAGGAGCAACTGGGAGATTTATCGCAAGCCCATCGTCATCATGTCTGTGGGCAGTGCCATCCTGCTCTTCGGCGTGGTCATCACCTGCTTGGCCTATCTCCTAAAAGTGAATGAAAAGACTAAGACAGTCCTCAAGATGACGGGGCCTGCTTTCCTGTCCCTGGGACTGATGACGCTGGTGTGTGGGCTGGTGTGGGTGCCTATCATCAAAAAGAAGCAGAAGCAGAGGCAGAAGTCAAATTTCTTTCAGAGCCTCAAGTTCTTCCTCCTGAATCGTTGATGGTGGCTTGACTAGAAGGTGACACGATTACCAACATCCAACATCCCCACCTCCTCCGTGAAGTGCTGCAAAACTAATGCACGCACACTCTCTTCTTGCCCCTGCTGGAAAAATAGAGCTCAGGTTCCCACTCCCATGCAGTGTGGGAGTGTTGCTGACTGAATCTCACTTGGTTTGTGTTCCACTGGGGTTCCCTTAGACCCTTTTGCTGCTCTCATCCTATGCTCTTCTGTCCAATCATCATTCACGGAACTCTCTGCCAAGTGCAGTGCATGCTGGGAAGCTCCTTGAGGGTGACATGCTCTGAGGAGAAGCTCATGTTTATTCTTCTGAGTGTCTGAACTGGATTCCACATTTACCTCCTTCTGAAACCAAAGCTGACCAGTGGAGGTTCTTTACAGAGGGGAAGGAAAGCTGAGCTCTGTCCCAATGGGCTGGATGCCTCAGCTCCCTTCACCAGTGAGATACTGACTTAGATTTCAAGACACCAGAGTATCACAAATACCAAAATTTACAAGTATCAAACATTCCAAATGCTGAACAGTGAAGGAAGGTTGGCAAAAGCACCATTCAAGATGGCACATCTCCCTGGATATGGTCCTGGGAATCAGCCAGCTGAGGAAGCTTCATTCCCAATTATGTAGCAGAGGCAATGGGGTAGCCTGGGGGTCGAAAGTGTCACGGTTTCCCTTTGACCTACAAGCAAATATTTACGAAGTGCCCTACTCTTGGCCAAGTCCTGGGCTGAGAGCAGGCCAGACACAGTCCCTTTCTTCATCATGCTTCCCAAAGGGAGAAACATAGCCAAACCAAATGGCAACTAGAAAATCCTGTGCTGAGCTGTTGTGGTGGCTGTGGGAACACAGATGTCTAACTCAAACTTGTAAGGGGACAGAGAGTTTCCTGGAGGTAAGAGTTAGCAAAGCGGGGAAAGAAAACACACCAGAGATAGCAGGATCCATCTTGCATACACAGAAGCTCAGGGGAAAGACAGAACATGATAAAATTGGGAATTGTCATGACTTCTTCTCTAAACTCCCAGATGTTCTGTTTCATCCCTCTTGGCCTGCTTCATACCTGTTTCCCAAAGTGTCTTACATGCAGATTATCCTGGGGCACTCTGTGGACCTCCTCGGAGGCCGGAAGTGGGGTATCCAGGGCACCCACCAAGCAGAGTACCCACGAGGTAAGTGCTCCCAAACTTCCTCTAGCATCCGAGTGGCTGTTATGTGCAGGACCAGGAGAGGTTCCTGGGATAGAGCTACCCAGGACGCCCTAGACCAGGCCAGAGGCCCAGAGGAAAAAGTCTGGTGATGAGGTGAAAGAGAGAAGCTGCACTAGAACCACTCCCGGCTTGAGCTGACTCCTTCTACTCCTCAGCCCTTCCAGGCCTCCCCATTCACCATGGCACCCTCTCTCCTGCAGGCCTCCATTCCTTATAACAGTTCCACACACAGAGTCAGAATCAATCCTTGTTTGCTGCGTTGTGAGACATTCTACAGAGACAATACTTGTTCTGTGGGGATACCCCCTGCCTTCCTACCTAAGAAGCCAGAACCTGGGGCACCCATAGCCACTCTGGCCCACCTAGGATGACCATGTCTGTCACTGAGAGCCATATTCGTGTGCCCATGTATTCTAGCCCCCCAGTCCCCTAGACACAGGCAAATTGGGATCCGTCTTAGGGTTGCTGCCAGTGCTACATCACTAATCAGAGCTCTAGTGACTCAAGCAGCAGAACTTGCAGATCATTTCCCTTTCTTCTGAGATGAGCACAAATCGAAGATCAGTCCTGTAACAATGCACTTGCATTCCTTAATGCCTTCTTAAGTGGGAGGACGCACACCAGGCTCCCAGCTAGCTTGTCTGGAACCCGCACTCCCTGTGCCTCCTCTCATCGGCCTGAGAGCCATAGTTTGAGAACAGCTGTGGATGGAGGACCTTTACAGATGTTACTATCATGTGTGTCTTAATGGGAAGAAATTCGGGGGCAACCACAACTCTAGAAGATGTTCAAGTTTTGGAACCCTGTTGCAGTCTTCAGAAGTACCTGCCCCCATTCACTTTTCCCCAAGTTAGGTTCTAAGCAGAGAAGAAGGAGGAAAAGCTTGCAAGGAAAGATCCCCAAGCATCATTCCCATGGGGATCCCTCATATGCATGTGCGCCATGGAACCTGCCGGGATCACCCTGAGACAAGACACTGCGGAGACTTTGCCAAAGTCCATTGACCCGTGAAAGCCTAAGAATCGGCCTAATCTGTGTCTGCAGCCAGCTTGGGTGCCACAGTTCTGCAACAAAGCAGCTCCTGCAATGACTCCTACAGAGCCCACGGGTCAGAGGACAGGACCAGAATCCCCATCTTTGGCTCCCTGGGTTGCATTGTCTGCCCTGTTCCCCATAGCTATTCACTTTTGAAAAATTTAGACTCATCTGAAGCCTAAAGGAATCAATGTCATATGGAATTGTTTTCTATTTAACAGTGTCTGCTGTGTCTTCATTCTGTTCTAACAAGAATTCCAAGACTATCCACTAGATCTCCCCTCCTCTAAAATGCTCCGCCATGCCACATTCCCTTCCCCCAGAATGCTGCCAGTAAGCAGTCTCTGACTCTTTCCCTCCCTACAAGCCCAGTATTGAAACCAAATAAGTGCCACAGAAGAAGCACCTTCCAAAAGTGAATCAGTGGTCTAGGCTAGGCAGGCAGCTGCTCCGGGGTCAGCCTGTTGATATCCCAGATCCTGGAGAGAAACACCCAGTGCAAACCAAAGTCGAGAATCCCCCATCCGGGCCCCGCCTGTATCCCTCAGCCACGAGCCCGGATCTTGTGCTCTGAGCACCTGCAGGGATGGCCAGCTCCTGTTGGAAGCTTCCTCCAGTGCAGACACAAACAGCCTCCATCCACCAGCCCAGCCGGGACCTGGCACTGTGAGGTTGGCTCCCCACCTCTCCAGAAGAAGACTGCTGTGTGAGTAAGACTGTGTTTGCTTTCCCCATGGCCTGCAGGTGCTGGTGGAGGGACCCAGGGTCACCCCAATGATAAGACCATCTCCTCCTGCCCTGCAAGGTGCTCAGGCAACACCACTAAGATGGCTGCAAAGAGAAGGAGGGGAGCAGCTGCCAATGGTCCCTCAAATAATCACATAGACTAAGTTGGGCTCATCTTCAATAAATGAAAAACTGTCTGTGTAAATCGTGGCCTTTCTCCTGTGGAGCTGTGTAGGAAGGAGACTTGAAGGAGGACAGAAACATGGTTCTGTCATGGCAACAGCTGTGTAGCTCACTACCCGGGCCCAGGGCACTCCCCTTCTCTGATCCCTTCCTCACATGTGGCCTCTAGGTTCATTCCTTGGGAAAGCATAACCCTGTTAGCCTGATGTATCAGTCCCCTGAGCATCTGCTATGTGCCAGACATCAGCTCTGGGGATACAGTGACACAGATGTGAACTCTTAACTCAGAAAGCAATCAGACTGGGTCCCAGAGGAGAAAGACAAAGAAATCATCTTGTGCGACATGGTCTGATTCAGGCAGAAGGAAGCAGGAATTCTCCAAGGATGGCACCCAAGCCATTCTGGCCCCAACCTGCCTCTGTCTGGCCTTCTGAAGGAGAGCCAGGCTGGGCTATCACACTAGGGTTGGTGGGAAGGAGCCTGGGGTGGGAGAAAAGGGAGCAGACTAGTGATTAGTGGCTGGTGGCCAGCCCATCAAAAACAATGCCCCTCAATGACCATCAGTCCTCTACTTCCCAAGTCTGCTTTTCATCTTTTCTCTGCAACCTGTTCATCATTGTCTTTCTTCAACTGTCCTGGAGAGGGGCCACATTTTAGGCATATTCTGGGGAGGCTGTCAATGGCTCCCCTATACTGTTTTGAGAACTGGCCATCAAAGAAGCAGCAGTGCCTTTTCCTGCCATGCTTGGTCCCACTGGAGATTTTTCCCTAGACCTCATCTCTTCCTTGTTCTAAACACTTCTCTGAATGATTTCTTTCATGACAATGGCCTCCGTTCTTCTCTGTGTGATGGTGGGCCCCCAGACCATCCCCAAGCAGCTAAATGCCTACCAGACACTGTTAAAAAAAAAAATCAAAATAAATTTAGTACCTTAAAGGCATGCAAATTTATTATCTTACTGATCTGGAGGTTAGAAATCCAAAGTGGATCTTAGCGGGCTAAACACAAGGAGTAGTCAGGACAGCATTCTTTCTGAGGGATCCAGGGAAAAATCAAGAATCCATTCCTTGATTTTTCCAGCCACTAGAGGCTGCCTGCATTCCTTGGTTGATGGCCCCCTTCCCTCTCAAACCAGCAGTCTCATCAGTCTAGCCTCTTCTCCTATCATTTCCTTCTCTGACTGTCCTGACTCTTCCTTGACCTATAAAGACCATTGTACTGGGCTTTACTGGGGGCTTTTATATTGAGAGCTTATACTGGGTTTCCAGGGATAATCCAGGATAATTTCCCAATGTCAAGACCTAGTTTACTAGGGTTGCTGTAGCAAAGTACCAGAGACTGGGTGTCTTAAATAGCAGAAATTTATTTTCTCACAGTTTTCGAGACTAGAAGTCCAAGATAAAGGTCCCAGCAAGTTTGATTTTTTCCTGAGATTTCTCTCTTTGACTAATAGATGCCACCTCTTTTGCATATGTTCATGTGGCCCTTCCACTGTGCAGGTCCGTGTCCTAATTTCATCTTTCCATGCAAATACCAGTAAGATTGAATTAGAGCCCACCCTCATGACCTCCTTGTAATTTAATTACCACCTTAAAAATGCTGCCTTCAAACACAGCCACATTCTGAGTTGCTGGAGATTAAGACTTCAACACATGAATTGAGTGGAGATTCAGTTCAGCCTGTAACACCACTAAGTCACAAATGCACAGTTCCTTTTGCCATGTAAACTATTCACAAGTTCTAAGAATTTGGATGTGGAGAGATATCTATTTTTGAACAACAGCAACAACAACAAAATGCAACATTTTGGCAACTGGCTGAAAGTTCTTACCTGTAACATTACTGTAATTATTAGAGACATTCCTAAGACCCAGACTAATTCACATACGCGCATTTCCATTTAGAAGTTTGCTCAAAATCCATGTAAATAAGACCCTCACAAAATTCAGGTAAGAACCTCAAGTAAATGATTCTGGGACAGTAGCCACACCCTCTTCTGGTGTTCATTCACCAGGAAAAGGGAAGAAAAGTCCATTGAAGGTGCCTGCAGTCATCTCCCATCCACTGCAGAAAGGGTGTGGCTGCTTTCTGGGACCGGGCTTAGTGACCAGACTAAGGATTGGCAGTGGGTGCAAGCCAAAGTCAAGATCAGAATGGCTACTTCTCTGCAACAGAAAGATGAAAGGAAATGAGGCTGGTTTCTGGGAAACCCAGTATCTGAGAAAAGAGACTGGCCTGGCTGGGTGTAGAGTGGGTGTGGCTGCCCTGTGGCACAGACAGGTTGCTGGAGGAGGAGACAGACACACCTGCTCAGCTGGCAGGAGGAAAGGGGATGGCCAGAGAATGGTGCCCAATGTGGGAAGGGCCTGGGATGGTGTGCGAAGCACTTTTCCCATACTGTCTGTGAAGACTGCATTCTTCCACTCACTCACTCAACAATTAGCTATTGAGCACTTCCTGGGTACTGCTTCGGGTGCTGGGAAGGACATGAACAAAACAGACAAAAATTCCTCACTTGAACCTTCTCCCTGAGAAGACCAGCCATGCTATAAATTAGGACAGCCTCCACTGAACAAGGTGGTGTCAGAGATGATTATGTAGTAGGGATTCTGAAGTCAGGAAACAGGCCGAGGGGAAAGAGTGGGAGTAAGTGCTACCTGACAATGCATCATGGGAATGTTCTCTAGAGAAGGAGACCTGAGTGAAGAGGAGGAGGCAGTTAAGTGAAAGCCTGGGGCAGAAGATTCCAGTAAAGAAAGGGAAAGCAGGGGAGAGGAGACCCATGGGGGCTAGAGACACCATCTACTTTACTTTGGATCTTAAATGTACTCCAAAGGCCCAGGTGTTAAAATGCTTGATCCGCAGCATGGCACTACTGGGAAATGGCAGAACCATTAAGCAGGGAGCCTAGAGGAGGAAGGTAGGTTGTTGGGAGCATGCATTCGAAGTGGGCTGAAGGAGCCCAGCCCTTCATCTTCCTTTCTTTGCTTCTTCTCTTTGCTTCCTCTCTTTGCTTCCTTTCTTTGCTTCCTCTCTTTGCTTCCTTTCTTTGCTTCATCATGATGAGGTGAGCAGCTTATTTTACCGTGGGCTCACACCACCATGCGCTGCCCCACCACAGGTCCAAGGACAAAAGAGCTAGCCCTCTATGCACTGAAACCTCCCAACGTGTGAACCAAAATGACATTTTTGTCTTTATGAACTGACTGTTTCCAGTATTGTTATAGTAACAGAATGCTGACTAACTGACCATTTCCCCTCTTCTTCACTTCATTTCTCTCCTCACTGTAACTGCCATTACAAACCTGCAGTGCAATTTGTTGGGCACTGTGCTGTCTGACCCATAGCCTGCTCGGACAACGTCTGTCATTCAGATTCTTCTTCCTACTTTCTTTGGTTCATGTGTCTAACTTAAAAAAAAAAATCGTACCACGATGATATATGCACAATCATGTTTATAGCAACACAGTTTGTAATAGTTAAATTTCAGAAACAACCCAAATTCCCAGCAACCGATGAGTGGATAATGAAGATGTGCAGATTTTTTATATGATGGAGTACCACTCTGCCATAAAAAAGGATAAACTTGAAACGTCTATGAGTAAATAGATGCATTCTGAGAACATATTCCTAAGTAAAATAAACCAGACACACATGAGTACATATTGCATTGTTTCTTTGGTATGAGAAACCATAAATGTAAATAAGGACAAAAATGCATGATAGACATTGCAGAAAGGAAAGAAAAGATTCAAATGAGAAGGAGAAGTAGGGAAGAGGAAAGGAAGGAAGGGAAAAGGAAAAGAAAAGAAAAAGAGAAAAAATGGAAAAATGTAAATAAAACTGCTGTAAATAAGGAGGAGAAGAGGAGTTGAAGAGAGGGGTGAGGAAAGGGAAAAAACCAAGAGGTATCATGTACAGGTACAAATTAAGTATGATGAATGTGATTGTTATGTAAATCTAAAATGTACCAAAAAATTTTCTTAGTTAAAAAAAAAATCCTTATAGTACCTTTAAAATAAATTTTATGAAGTAAAATTCCGTAAAGTTTTAGTCGTGCAAGATGAATACATTCTAGACATCTGGCGTACAGCACTGCGCCTACGGTTAACAACAGGGTTTCATGTACCTTTAAATTTGAGTGAGTGGGTCTCATGGTAAGTAAATCAGGAGGCACCATTAGCACCAAGCTTTGGAAACCAGAAAGCTGGCAGTCAGCACTGACCCCTTCCCCTTCCCTCATTCTTCTATTCCACTTGTCGTTGTGCTCTGTTGATTTCCTCCTCTGGTTGTCTCTCAAATTGATGTAGCTGTTTCCAAACTCTTTGTCCCTGACCTCCCTCCAGCCTGGTTCACAGCAACATGCTTATTACATGCTATACTACCTTTCTCGGCCCCCACTTCCTATCTGCTCTCTACACAGCAGCCAGTGGCCTCCTCTAAAGATATAGGTCACTGCTCTTCTGCTTAAAACTCTTGAACAGCTTTCTAATGCTCCCAGGAGTAGGATGTTAATGTGTCTCCCTGCCCCCTTCCTCCTGTCTGTCCCAGCCTCAGCACACTGACACCTGCCACCAGTTTTCAACGCATGCTTGCTTTGGCCCAGAATGCCTCATCTCCTCCCCCACCCCCTCCTGCCCATCCTTTACATCTCTGTTCAAACATCAAATCCTCAGGGATGCCTTGGTCTGTCCTCTTTTTCACATCCTCATAAGACCACAGGACTTTACCTCTGACCATTGATCTCTGTTGTATGCACACGGTAATTTACATGATTGGTTAGTGTGTTCTCTCACTCTCCTTCCTGAAGCCAGGCATTGTGTTTCTCTTGCTTGCTATACACATGGTTCCCAACTTACAATGGTTTAGTTTAGTATGGTTTGATTTTTACAATGGTGAGAAAGAGAAATGCATTTAGGAAAAAACCATACTTGGAATTTTGTATTTGGATGTTTTCCCAGGCTAGTGATATGAGGTCCAATTCTCTCTTGAGATGTAGGGCAGTGGCAGGGAGCCACAGCCCCCAGCGAGCCCCACAAGAGGAACAACTGACACTAGGCAGTGTACTATGTGCCTGGCAGTTTTTGGATTCAGGTATTCAATAAATACACAAAATATTCAGCACTTTATTATAAAATAGGCTTTGTGTTAGATTCTTTTGTCCAACTACAGGTTGTTTTAAGTGTTCTGAGAACATTAAAGGTAAGCTAGGCTAGTTATGATGTTTAATACATGAAGTATATTAAATGCATTTTCTACTTAGGATATTTTCAAGTTATGACAGGTTTACTAGGATGTTATCCCTTTGTAAGTTGAGGAGTGTCTGTAGCTGGTTTTGTACCAGAAGATGTATCAGCAGCTCAAGAAAACTGAGCTTTGGTCCCCAGGAACCCAAAGGTGAAGGGACCTGAGGCTTTGGCCTGCAATCTGTGGGAGATTTGTCCTGGGCCTGGTTGCAAAAGGAAGGAGGTCACCCTCAGCCCAGCCTTGTGGTAGCTCAATCCCGGAAATCTGCATGCAAGCTTTGTACCTGATTTCACCTGAAGCATCCATGAGCCAGCCAGAAAATAGTGGCAAAAAGATAGGTTCTAACACCAAACAAGCAGATATCTCAGTGGTAGGGCATTAGAGCTGGTATCTCTGACACACTTGCAGTGGTATCCAGACGTGAAGTCAAAGCTGAGTGCCAGTAGAAATGGTCGACAAAACGAAATGATCAAATGACAAAATGAAATAGGGGAAATCTAGAAGTGCGGCACATGGTAGAGGCACTAGATTCCTCTGCTAGAGAAGACTGCAAGCTATTGTGCGGAGGCATTTTGCTTTGGGAGGAAGTGCGGGGGACCACTTTCTCAGAACAGAAAAAGAAGAGAGGAAGATACAGAAGGACTTTCCATGGAAATAAGAGGATTCAGAAAACAGCCTCCGTCTTTCCAGTAAGCTAGGAGCATTCCAGGAGTTATAAATATTCAGTAAACACTAGGTCACCAGGGAGATGGCAGAGCCATTCCCTAATCAAAAGGAAAGTCAGTCCAAAGAGAAAGACAGAGACCCAAACAAATTACTTCAATAATGCAACAGATGCTGTTACAAAAGTAACTGTGAAATTAAAGGGAAATCCACCATTCATTTTAAGATAAATATTGGTATAACCATTATCAAAATTCAGAAAGCAAGTTCTGGTGGGGATATAGCGAGTTTAGAACTCTCCCACAATGCTGGTAGAAATGTACAATGATGTAGCTACCGTGGAAAACAGAACTACCATGTAATCTAGCGATTCCACTTCTGGGTGTACACTGAACAAAACTGAAGGCAGACACTCAAACAGAGGTTTATATACCCATGTTTACAGCAGCATTGTTCACAAAAGCCAAAATGTGGAAGCAACTTAAGTGTCCATCAACCGATGAATGTAAAAACAAGATGTGATGTAGACATGAAATGGAATATTATTCAGTTTTTAAAAGGAGAAAATTGTGCCCACAGTGGAGACACATGTCTGTAATACCGGAACTCTGGAAGGCTCAGGCAGGAGGATTACAAGTTCAAGCCCAGCCTGGGCAACTTAGCAAGACCTGGTTTCAAAAAATAAGAAGGACTGGGAATGTAACTCAAGGTGAAGGTCCTGGGTTCACTTCCAACTACTGCAAAAAAAAGGGAAGGAAATTCTGGCACATGCTACAACACGGACAAACCTTGATGACATTATACTGAGTGAAATAAGCCTGTCACGGAGGGACAAATACTATATGCTTTCATTTACAGGTGATGTCTAGGGTAGTCCAAAAGTAGAATGGTGGTTCCAGGGGCTGGGGAGAGGGAGAATGGGAAGTTAGTGTTTAATAGGTACAGAGTTTCAGTGTAGAAGACAAAAAAGTTCCAGAGATGGGTGGTGGCAATGAGTGTAAAAGAGCGCCACTGAACCATACATCTGAAAATGATTGTGATGGTAAATTTATGTTATATATGTTTTACCATAATTAAAATAAACAATTTTAATTAAAATTATTTTCATTAAATGAGAATAAGAGAGAGCCTGGCTATCCAAGGATGTTGGGGAAAGAACTGGCACAAAGACAGGGAGCAGAAGAAAGAGGAATAATGGCGTTGGTATTCAATGCACACCAGCTAACAGGACCATGTAGCTGTTACCTGGACACTAGGTGACCCACGGCAAACCTCTTCACTGGTCTCAGCTCTGGACAAGTTGCTGGGAGGATGAGGAGATGCCAAACATGGATTGATGCCCACTGTACATTAAAGTGTGACCCAAGTGTATGGAAATATTATTCTCTGCTAAATAGGGGGCAAGGTCATCAGCCTGCTAGAAATGATGGCGCCGAGCAAGAGGGAAGGGGTAATGGGAGATGCTTTTGAGGTTTGGATGAGATTCACGAAGTTTTGAATCAGTCCAGTGGGGAATAAGGAGGGAAGACCAAGGTGAGGATAGGAGGTAGCCGAGCAGCAGGGAGGACCCCCTGAGCATAGATTCTAGATACCCAGGCAGCACACTTTGGAGAATGCTCTTAAACCCTCCTGGTAGCCTAATAGAGGAAGAATTAAGAGCACTGAAGATTGTTGGGGTCTCCTAACATATGACTGAATGTATTTCTAAAAATACCAACCCTAGGGCTGAGCCTGGGAAAAAGAAGGAATAAACGAAGACTGATTGAAGCTACTGATTAGGGTGAGTGTGTTTCCAAATTCTGGCACTATAGCCATGGGGACATGTGAAAAAAAATTTCAGCTGAAACACAGGCTCACATTAAAAGGTATAGCCATTTCAATTTTCATTCTATCTTTCTTATGACCACACCTCTTATTGGTGTTACTGAGGCCGGGAAGAGGGGCCCAATGGACCCTAAAAGGTACTTTTATTCTATGGCTGCCCCAAATGCCTCATGGTCAGGCCACACCTACATCAGATGCTCTGTGGCCAGTCCAGGAAATATTTGCTTCATCTGTGGCAGGTTTCTGTCATGGACCTGCCACAGATGACTGCCCTGCAACCCCTGTGGATGACTCTGCCCTCTCCAACCTTCCTTAGTCACATCCAGCAGGGCCCCTCTCCACCCATGAGCACCCTACCTAAGCAACCTCCCGGTCAGTCAGTATACTGTTTCCCCTTACATAGCAGCCCTTCAGCCTAAATTCTCATAAAGACTCTCCTGGATGGCATATTCCTGTCTCTTTGGGAACTCTGCACCAAGGGTCACTGGTGTCAAGAGCCATTGGCACTGGAGCTGGTTACAATTAAGACAGCTGGCAACCCAGAGAGTGATAGAGAGCAACAAAGAATTGCTGGGAGCCACCATCTCTGATGGCCAAAAGAGATCCTGAGACCCATCGGGGGTTACTTGGTCCCAGGGGCAGAGAAGACTGCTAACACTGAAAGAACTGATAGCCACTGGCATTCAAAGCTCAGGGCTGCTAACTCTAAAGGAGCTAGTTGGTGGATCATACTGGTAATCCCAGCATTCTGGGAGGCTCAGGCAGGAGGACAGCGTGTTTGAGCTCAACCTGAGAATTTTAGTGACTTATGGAAACCCTGTCTTAAATTAAAAAAAAAAAAATTACAAGGGCATATCTTCTGGGAATGTGGCTCAGTGCAAAAGTCCCAGGTTCACTCCCCAGTACCAGACACACGCATACACGCATGCACACACACACACACAGATCTGCATTTTACCAATTCATGATTCCTATATGAGTTGAGAAACAATCTTCAGCTGATCGGTAATAACTCGATGTCCTATATGGGCACTCTCCCCTGTAAATGGCCCTGAAAAGTAGTTGGACAATAGTAACAGTCACCAAGAGGCTGAAGAACTAGCCTATGTTTGATTTTCATCTTGCATGTAGCTAAAAATCCACACTAGGTGGTGATACCATTATGTTTATCCACCATTTAAAATTTGTAAATCCTAGGCCTTTATTGAGAGAATAGTCGTCATGCTCACAACTTTGATAAGCAACAGTGTCTAGTTCAAGAGTCACTAAATCTGACCTTCTCCTTGGTTTTATAAATAAAGTTTTATTGGCACACAAATACACTCATTTGTTTACATCGTCTATGGCTACAATGGCAGAGTTGGATGGTTGTAACTGACTAAGAATGTAGCCCACAACACCTGAAATACTTACTATTTGGCCTAGTACAGAAAAAGTCTGAGGATCCCCATCTAGTTTAATTATGTTATTTTGTTTTCAGTATACACAATACTCTGTATCTATTGTTAAGTCATACTAGTTTTTCACTGGTGGTGACAATAATTAATAGAAATAAAAAATCCACTTAGTGAAAAAAAAGAACAAAGTAGTATGGTATTAAGAAATGAATTTGCCGGTGTTCTGTGATAAGTAAACAAAGCAGACCGAAGTCTGGCAAATCGTGGGGAGGTACATACATAACTGAGGCTTGACAAATCCTGGATTACAGAGCAGAGAAGTTGAGGGACCGGAGGATGATGAAGACATCTATGTTGGTAGAGAAAAAAGATTTGAAGGATAATCAGGGGGTCCACGTGGGGCTTCTGTGGCAATGAAGGATTCATTTCCATTCCAGGATGGAGATAGGGCTCAGGATGTCCTCATGGACCTGGTGGGGTGGCATAAGTGGACCAGGGCCGGGGAGCTGCAACCAAGCAGAGCCGTGGTTGATAAAAGGGACCAAGTAGTAATACAGGAGAGTTGAGGGGGATTCCTTCTAATCTGAAGCATCAAGGCAGAAGGAATGTAGAGATATCAGTGACAAAGACAACAGTGATTTTTGTCTCTTCCTTACACCTAGGAGCTCATTTAATCCTCACAATAAGCCTGTGAAATACAGATTTTTTTTTTACAATGAGGAAATGGAGATACAGAGGAGATAAGTGACTCGCCCAAGGTCACACGGCCAGTGGGTGGTACAGCCAGACACTTACTAAGCTCTGCACTGTAAGGGGCAGGGCGGCCTTGTGAACAGGATGGTGCAGCCAGCCCCACCCAACATCTGAGTCCTGCCAGGCAGCAGGTGACCGGGCCTTGGCCATTCATGGAGTCAGGTCAGGAACGATGATGCCAGGTCAGCTGAGCACCCAGCTGGCCCATCCCTCCCCCTTCCCCACACAGCCTGCACTGTAGGATCCAGGTCATCAAGAGGCTGTCATCCTGTGACAGGGAGATGACAGATGATGATGACTCTGCCAAAAGAGTGACAAGTTCTCAGGTGCCAAGAAAAGGCAGAGCTGTGAGGCAGCTGGGGAAGGATGGACCTCTCTGAGCCAGGGGTGGCTACAGCCCCTACAGCCTGGAGAAGCCTCAGAAGCAGAGGGACGAAGGGACCTCAGGGACCTGAGTGACAGGCCAGGGGCTGGCCACCCAACTATGCTCTGCACGCCGTGCTCCTGGCTCAGAAAGAAACTCGCAGTAGGGGCTATCAAAGGCTACTGTCTGTATTTCTCAGTTTTTGTATTTTTCCCATTGTACTTACCTCCATCTAAAATGATATCACTCATGCACTACTTAAATATTGTCTCCCCTTTAGAACTCTACCTCTGTGATGTTGGGTTCTGTATTTGATCTTGTTCTCCGCTGCCTGACACATAGTAGACACTCAATAAGATTTAATTTAAACCACTCTTCAGTTCTAGCTTCTCAATGTATGGGAGCCCTTGTTGGGAGGGGGAACTAACTCCCCGGCTTGTGAGGGAGGAGACAGCTACTCAGAGCCCAGGCAGGATGATCCTTGTCTTCTCTGCCTCTTCCAGGCTGCAGAAGCAGTCAGTGGACTCTCGGAGTCCTGGGCCCTGATGCATTCTTCCCAGTGCCTGGTAGTAGGATGGGCCACATTTAATGGGGCGCTGATTGTGCACTTATGGGTGTTTCTGAAAGCTTGGTTTGAGATTCTAAATAGTCTGTCTATAAGACAGCTAAAAGTCGAAGTATACTCAAGCAAACAAATACTTTAGCTAATTAACGGGATATGATTTGAGTTTTGTTGTAGTCCTAACACTCAAGTCCCAACCCCAGTGACCTCAGAAGGTGACCATATTCAGAAAGTCCTTGTAGATGCATTGAGTTAAGATGAGGTCACACTGGAGAAGGGTGTGTTCCTGATCCAATGACTCATGTCCTTATGAGAAAGGGGAAATTTGGCAGAAGGAGATCACCAAGTAAAGACAACAGCAGACCAAGATGAGGCCTCCTGAAGCCAAGTAACACCAAAGATTGCCTGTGAAGCCCCAGAAGTTAAGAAAGACTAGAAGAGCATTTCCCCCAAAGCCTTGGAAGAACCAACTCTGCTACTGTCCCGCACTCAGACTCAGCCTCCAGAACCAAGGGACAGTACACGCCTGCTACTGAAGCCACCAAGTTTGAGGTCATCTGTGGCAGCAGCCCTGGCAAAACCACATGGTTATTTCCACGGTGGCCCCTGGCAGGTGACTGCATCATGGAGAACTGCTTTGGGAAGAGGGTGGTGGCCACCTTCTTGCTAAAAGGAGCTACAACAAGCTGCGCCTTATCAGATCGGGTGAGTATTTCTTGCTAACAATCTGCCCCTGGGTCTAAGCCAACCTCCACCTCAGGCATTTGCCATTCCCCATGCCTTGAGCCACTCTCCCTACTTACTCTCACTTCCCACCTCCTCTTTCCAGCCTTCCCCATGCCAGGGCTCAACTCCTACTCACCTGGCTTCTCATCAACTATCCCAGCTGTGCAAATACCTAGACTGGCTAAACGTGCAGGATCAGGAGTAAGAGAGCTGCCTGGCACACGGTGGAGGGTTGCTCATGCCAGTCTGCTGGGGCCCACAGTGAGAGACACCCAAGAATGGCCATGAGTTATGCCAACTGCAGAACAGAGTGTGCAATGCAGTCCACTTCTGCAAGGAAGAAAAGAGATGTGTACGGTCTGGAAGGTGCATACCAAGGAATCATTGAGCTCTGGATGCTGAAACAGTGAATGTTTTTGCTTATGAATATATAATAGCTTTTCAGCTGGAACTCTGTGTGTGTGTGTGTGTGTGTGTGTGTGTGTGTGTGTGTGTGTGTGTGAGATAGAGATGGAGACAGAGACTCACAGAGAGAAAGAAATAGTACAGTTGAGCTCTCTGTAGTTGTGGATTCCACATCCATAGAATCACCCAATGTCAAAACCAAAATAACTAAAATAAATTATGTCTGTGCTGAACATACAGGAGCTCTTTTTAGTCATTATTCCCTAAACAAAACAGTATAACAATAAAACAACTAGAATTTATATTGTATTGGGTATTATAAGTACTGTAACTGAGAGAGGATGTTAAGTACAGGTAAATCTGCATAGGTTACAGGCAAATACCATCCTATTTAACATAAAGTACTTCAGTACCTGTGGGTTTGGGTACGTGTGGGAGGGAGTGTGTCCTGGAACAAATTAATCTCTTGTGGATATAGAGGGACCACTGTGCTACTAAAACTCCTGAGGAGATTCAGAGCCTAACCAATTTTTCCCTAGGATGATCAGCCCCTCTGTGTTGAGTGAGGCCAGCCTGAAATGGGGGTGGTGTAGAGATGCCTTCCTAGTCCAAGCTTATTGACCAATGATCCTAGTTGAACAAGACCAGAGGATTTCCTAGGTTAAGTGCTAAAATTTTTGTCCACTTTAGACTACACACACACACACACACACACACACACACAGAGGCACACACATGCACACACACACCCACACAGCTCTCTGAAATGTACTTCAGAACCTGTATGCAGCTAGCTTGGGACATACCTGCCCCTACACGACTACATTCAGGGTGCCCAACTTGCCTGGGGAGAGACTGTCGCTGTTCATCAGCTGTTCTCCCCGAGAAACTCTCTCCTAGTCGAAGCTGGGACTGTAGATTAGAGCTCTCATGGCTTCCCTAGCACTGTGGAGTATCCCTGTGTAGGTGTCTGACCCCTTCTGAGGATACGTGGGAAAGGCCACAGATCCTGACTTGGAGGCTGACCTGTCCCAGCACTTCCTACTTTTGAGATGTTTCAGGTTGACTACCCAGCTTAGGTCAAATCTCATGGTGCTTCAGACCCTAACAGCTCTGGCTATGTATGTCGTCTCCCCCCTTCACCCTCCCCGATACCTTCTCTGAAAGTTTCTCTCTGATCTTGGCTCTATTTTACATGTAAGAAACTAAATTTGAGCCACCTATTTGTTTTTACCCTTTGGGAAAGGTGAAAAAGAGAGTGGAAATTGTTTCCTTCATTTATCTGGAGAAACTGAGGCCCAGAGAGGATTGGTATCTTGTTGGAGGTCCTACTCGGCTCAGGAACTGAAGGTTGCCCATCTGTGCGGCAAAGTCGTGGTGGGGGTGGGGGGAGAGTTGTCACTGCATTTTTTCTCATGTCGAGCTCACTCTACACACCCCGAGAGTGGCCACAGTGGTAAGATTGCCCATTTTATACATAACTCCTCAGAAACTCATGCGGTGTCTACAAGAGTATGCAGGTATAACCCATAACAAGAGAGAAAGCAAACCTAAAGTCAGTCAGTATAGAACACACAGAATGAATGGACATGTAACATCTCTTGATTTTTGTCTGGAAGTTGCCTCTTGATCCACATTGAGTCCACTGTCAATAGAGGTCAGAAGTCCCTTCTCTCTCGTTTGTCCTGTCTGTCCACTTAAACTTCCCAACTCTGCTTTTCTCTTTACCTGCATCTGTTATCTACCTTTCCATCATTGTAGGACGCTCTGCTGCTTCAGTCTTCAAAGAGGAGACTCTACAAGACAAGCACACCTTCTCTTGCAAGTACTGACCAATTCTTAGAGCATCATTTCAAGAGCTATTGATGTCCACAAACGTTTGTCTATGTCCTTTACATAAAACCTCCTTTACACACCAGGAAGGAAGGGGGAAGGGGCAGAATGAAGAAAACCTTACTCTACCCCATTAGATGAAACCACTGAGTCTCAGAAAAGGACACTTAGCTCACTGGTTCCCATATCAGAGAACAAGATGTGGAATAGCCCTCCTCTGGGGCCACAGAACCCCTGAATTGTCAAGCCCATCCAAGGGCACCCTGATTCCTCTGCTACACAGCTGGGCTGGTTCTAGTGATGTCCCGCCCAATTATCAGTGACGTCAGTTTGTTTTGGTTGGGTTCATTCCTGAGCCATGAAACAGTTAAGAGCTATCCTGCCCCACTGGCTGCCAGACTCATAAAAGCGGACCCATGTGTACTTCCTTGTGGCTCCAAGACACACCAGCTCACTCATTTGCCCACACCCAGCGGGAGAGAAGGCAGCAGCAGGCAGCACTGCCGCCTCACATGCAAATCAGCCCGGGGAGTGCAGCTGGACTCCTCCTGCTGCTCCCAGGCAATGCTCTTGGGCAGGCCCTGTGGAAGATGCCATCCTGGGCGCTGTGTGCCCATCCTTGTCCTTGGTCTCCTGTGTGACACTGCGGGCCTGGTTCTTTTGCTCCTGGGGATCTTCATCACGCTGAACTACTGGGACTTCTTCGTCTATACAGGGGCCCTGTTACTGGCTTTCAGCCTGCTGTTCTGGGTCTTCTGGTATACCTTCAATATCAACGAGCCTCTTGAGAAACTGGACTTGTAGCTCGGCTCTAGGCAGAAGAGGGATGCATGTGCCACATGCAGTCATGAACCTGGGGCTGGCAGGCAGCAACACGTTGCAGTTCCCACCCAAGATGTCCCATGGGGATCAGGTGAGTGCACACAAGACCTGCCTGGCAGGGTGGCCAGGGAGGCTGGGATAAGCAGGGACAGGCTGGGACAGAATAGGCAAGCAGCTGGACTGTACCCCAACTAGGGATTCTGTAAACCTGTGTTCTAGTCAGTGCTGTGCTGGACCAGCTGGAGAAACTGGAGTGAGTGTTTCTCCTCTGGGAATCATTTTCCTCACAGAGGCCAGCCAGCTATAGACTCTCTACAACCCCTTCCCCCATCTCTGATACACCATGAATGATCCTGTCTGCCATGCAGAAGGGGAAGTTGTCCTTTCCGCTTGGAACTGGAGAGAACAGAAGCCATCTTGATTCTCCACTGAGGAGAATCCCTGCTGGGGGAAAAAAAAATGCTTCTAGCAAAAGGAGAGAATGGAAAGTTCCCCAGTGGCTGCTTAAGCCCTTGCATGCCTGGAGGGGTGTGTACCGGGCTGCATGGGAGCAAGCAGAGCAGAACCATCCAGAATGACCCTTCTCACTTGCTTCCTCCTGTACCTCCAGGTTGGACACAAAAAGGTAGGGTCAGGACCTGCACCCCAGTACACTTAGCAGTGCCCTTGCCCACCCTCCTCACACATGCTGAGGCCAGCCTCAGAGATCCAGAAGTCGACAGACCATGTCTTCATGGCTTTCATCTGCCAGGCTGTGTGCCATAGCCAGGCAAGCAGCTCACTTAACAGTATGGGGCCAAAGAGGCAACTAGTTGCAGTATTTTTCCACAGAGATAGTGCTCAGAAGACAGTGTTGGTCTGGCCCTTACAAGTCTGGATAAGAGATGGGCAGTGTCCCCAGGGGACTGAAGTTGAGGCCTCGGTTGGTCCGATGTCATTCTCTCTTCCCCAGATGAGCTGGGACCTGCACTCAGGTGCAGCCAGGCACTCCCTTTTGATTAGGTGATGTAGGAGCAAAGGTCATTGCTGAACTGGAAGAAGGAAATAATGAGTGTACCTTTTATGGGAGATTACCTCTCTCAGAACTGACAGTAAAGAGCAGCACACTGAGGAGGTCTCCGTGGAGTGTTGAAGAAAGAGATAAGCCATCGGAATACCTAGGACCCACTCTGAACTTCCACACTTAGCCAGATAACCTTGGGCAGGCTGCATTTCACAGTGAGCCTCAGTATTCTCAACTGTACATGAGGGCTGGGGATTTAGCTCAGTGGTACAGTAATGGCCTAGCAAGCTGGAGGCCTTGAGTTTGATTCCCAGCACCGCAAAACAAACAAACAAACAACTGTAAATGGAGGGTTATATTCCCTGCCTTTTTAAAATGGACCAAAATGGGGTAAGGTGCAAAAAGGCTCTTTGTAAATGATGTGGTTCCCAGAAACATCAAGTGTTATTATTAAACATGTGGTCTGGGATGAGTAAACTGAACCAGAATCTAACTTAGGAATACTTGGTTGTCCCTCAAGTTAGCAATGGAGAGGGTCAGCTCACACTTTACATTATGAAATTTCAAAGCAAAGACTGTCACCTGCTTGTTTGCTGTTTTGCCGACATAGGTCAGCTAATGTGTAAGGCCCTGGGGATGCCAAGACACGTGAGGGCTCTGTCTCATGGGGTTCACTGTCACGTGAGAACGACAGATCTTAACTGAACAGTCACACTAATAGCAGTGTAATAACAAAGTCAGGTGAGGACTAGGAAGGAAAGAAACGTCAAGCCATAAGAACATATAATATCAAAATGCACCCAGAAGGCAGTAACATCAGGCTGAACACCAAAGGAAGAGCAAGACTGAAAAATCTATAGGCAAATGGCCTGGGTACAGGTCCTGGAGGAGCAGGGAGACAGAAGGGCAGGGCGGGCAGAGGGCAAATCCTGGAGAGGGTAGGCCCCTCGGTAGGCAGTGGCTGAATCCAGCAGGGCCTCGAAGGCTCTAAGGACAATAAGAAGTCATTAACTTACACTCGCCCAGATGGGACACATACACAGATGCGATCAGAGGTGGGGCTTGACATAACTAGACTTGTGTGTCCAAAAAAACACCTGGACCAGAACACAGGTGATGACCATGCTTGGTACCACCAGTAAAGGAGCTGAGATTCACGGCCAGCATGAGGTTCCTCGCCCTACTCATCCTCCCCTCATTCAACAGATGTCCAACAGCCTGTCGGTAAGGACCACGGGCCAAGTTCCAGACAGTCTGTCATCTGACTCCAGTTTGGGTCCTTCCTATCTATGTGACCTGAGGGGCAAGTTACTTCACCTCTCCATGCCCCTGTTTCCAAATTTTTTACATGGAGATGATGTGTTTCATAATAACCCCTACCTCCTAAGGATGCTGTTCAGATTAAGTAGGTTATTATCTGTTAAATGTGATGGCTCAGTAAAGCAAAGAGCACATTGTTAAACCTTGTCACAATGCAGAAAGCTGGCTCAGGGCAGAAGGGGAGACTGTCCTCCAAGGTAGACATGTGTGAAGCAATGTATGTGGTATTAAGGTTTTCCTGTTAGGAGGGAGAGTATGTGCTGCCCCAGGAGGCCAGATTGCTGCTCAGGCTCAGCATAACTTTAGAAGCTGGTAGATCCATTACAGTCTTCATGGAACACACTCATGCCAATAGCACTTTCACTCTCTCACTCCCCAATCTCCATGTTGGGGAAGCCTCACAGCCAGCTAGCATGAGCATCCAGGCTCTCCTCTCTGTCTCTCCGTGCCCTGCAACGTCTCAGGGCTGGCCCTGAGTGACAGGACATTGTGGCCAAGACTTGCCATTCAGGAGACTGCTCACTTATGGGGCTGCACCCCAACCCCTTTGTGACCTTGGACAATTCATTTTATTGCCCTTTACCATGAGACCTTTGGTCTTCCTGGGAGGGAGGTTTCAAACTGGATGGGGCAGGAGGATGGGGTGAGGGCACAGTGAGGGGCAGGACTCCAGCAGCCCTGCCCTCTCCCCTGCGCTCCTGCAGTTTACCAGAACAGCTGTGCTCTGGGTGATTTTATGTATTGAACTCGTTTGAGGCTCCATGTGAATGCAAGCCTCTGATGCTGAAAACATTTCTCACAAACAGCTAGTGTTGGTTCCCTTAAATTCCGTGACCTTTGGCCAGGGTGTAATCAGCAGTCATATTCATGATTTATGGGCAGATTGTAACTGGCTTTGCCAGTTCTTCCATTCTCAGAGTAGGAGGAAAGGAGAGACTGCGGACTCCTCAATTCAGAGAAGATGCCACCATTTATCACGTATCCTCCAGGGACTCAGTAAGCTGAAGTTCCTAGGACTTGCCCTGCCCTGTCCCTGACATGAGGAGGTCACCTTCCTGGTCTGGTACGGACAGAGCAGGGCCTGCACCTCGTGAGCTCTCTGGAAATGAGCGCAGCTGGCCGCTGAACCTCAAAGGCCACCCAGAAGCTTCAGAGTGGCTCATTTCTATACCCTGACTGGGTACCATGCATGACATTTGCCCTTTGATTTTATCGCTCAGTAGCATATTTTCAGAACTGCTTTCTCCACTTTCTACTTCTTAGACTTTTCCCACAGATAAGAGTAAGTCCCCAGGGAAAGTCAGGGGAGGACTCTTATTCTTCTACAACAGGGTGTCTGAGACTGTACACCTCACAAATGTGCACATACATCCTACATACATGCCCACTTCCCTTATTGCTCTCCCATTATCCAACACACCCAACAACACACACACACACACACACACACACATTTCCTCCTTCACCTTATTAAAAAGCAAGAACCCTATATGCATATACTGCACATACATGTTCATACACACACTGGCACAGCACCCCCACACACTTACATGAACCTAATCACATCCTCCACATCCGCAGCACCCCAGGTACATACACTCACATACCCCTCACACCTGTTGCACACCCACCCAGAAATACACTCTTACCCAGACAAGCACACTCACTACCCAGGAACCAAAGTCCAAAGTATGGAAGAATCACAGCGGAGCCCTGGAAACTGAAGCTTGTTCCTCTGCACTGGCTTTTCCCAACAGGCAAACTCTCTGCCCATGGAGGAGGCAGAGGAGCTGCCAAGTCTGCCCAAAGGTGAGCTGGCTAGAGGCCCTGCACCCGCTCAGCCAGCTCCTGGCCCAAGCAGAAATGGTGCTGGGGCTGAGCACACACTGAAACATTTGCCAAATCTCTCCAGGGATTTCTAATCAAAAGGGAGAGAGAACATAAGCACACAATACTTTACAAAAATACACAGGAAACTGCATTCCAGGAGATAAACACAATCAGAAGCAGGGCTCTGAAAGCTAGGATGGGGCAGAGCCTCAAGGCTGGAGGCAAGGGGCCATGTGTTTGGCCACAGTGCTTTTAAACGTCTGGCCTGGCAGAGACAGCATGGGGAGGGCTGTCCAGGCAAAGGAAAGGCTGCAGAGACAAGAGAATTAGCCAGTCCAGAAAAGGCTGAGCAGATATATTGGACTTGAGGTTTGGGGACCTCAGTACTGACCATACAGGAGTTTGAATGCCAGGTGAGGATTTTTGGTAAGGATGGAGGAGCTTTCAGTGACATTACAGACTGGAGAAGGGCACAACTCCACTTCACTTGAGAAAGAGTAATAATTTGGCATCGTGGACACAATGAATTAATGAGGAGAGTCCCAGAGACATAGACACAACATTTGAAAAGATCAAATGTGAATAATAAGGACTGTAATGAAAATGATGGCCATGAGTGGAGGTGGAGGGCAGAGACAGCTGAGGGAGAGGGCTGAACCAGCCTCTTCTAGGAGGCAAGCAATACCAAAGACTCTCATGGCACAAGGAGGTCACGAGAAGGCATATTTGGTTAAACGATGTCCTGCCTTTTGAACACGGCAAGTTTCAGATACAAATGGAGCAGAACTACCCAACTGTCATTAAATGTGCAGCTTTTTTGGTTTGGTTTTGTAGTACTGGACAGTGAACCCAGAGCCTTTGCTACATCCTCAGCACCACCACCCTTAAATTTTATTTTATTTTATTTTATTTTATTTTATTTTATTTTATTTTATTTATTTTGTGGTGCCGGGGATTGAACTCAGGCCCTTGTGCTTGCAAGGCAAGCACTCTAATCACTGAGCTAAATCCCCAGCCCCTTAAATTTTATTTTGAAACAACGTCCTCTAAATTTCTAAATTGCCCAGGCTGGGCTCAAACTTTTCAATCTTCCTGCCTCAGCCTCCCAGAGTGCTGCAGGATTACAGATGTGCAGCACCATGCCCAAATTTAAATGTACAGATTTTTAACTCAAGAGGTCAGACATGGAGATGGAGGTAGGATTGGAGACACAATTGTGAATGAGATTATAGAAGGCAGGGAGGCAGAAGGAAAGGGGGAGGATACAGGGACTGTGACAGCAGAGAGAACCAAAAGACAGAGGAGAGGGGGAGGAAGGAAAACGAAAATTCACTGAACCAAGCTCTAGGGCACTGCACATTACTTGCTTCCCCTATAAACAACCCAGTGAGGAAGGTATCATTACCATCATCACCATCATCATTATTCCCTTTTCACAGATAAAGATAATCAGAGCATAGGGGTGAAGTAATTTGATCAATGCATCAGAGAAAACCTGGTGTATATGCCTCTTGTTCATTCTCTTTCCACTAGACAGCACTGGCTGACTATGGCCCATGGCTAAATCAGACCCATCTCCTATTTTGTAAGCAAAGTTTTATTGGCTCCCAGCCAGTTCAGTGACTTATGTATTGGCCATGGCTCCTTTATGCTATCACGGCAGGGTGGAGTAATTGCAACAGAGATCATGTAGCCCTGCAACGCCTATTATATTGAATACCTGGCCCTTCAGGCAAAAAGTATGCCAACCTCTGGCCAATCCAGGGTTTATATTTGGGAAACCTGGGAAGGAATGCAACATGGAGAGCCTAAGTGGAAGTTCCAAGTAATAATAAAGTAGTGACACTATGAGGGTAGGAAAGAGCACAAAGAACTTTGGAGATAATATTGAGTGTGGGGGGAACTGACCATAAAATGTCTTCAACAAGGTTGAATGAAGCCTGCAGAAAGATGACAAGCTTGGCAATGAGTCTTTATCACTAGATGGAGAAAGATTGTAATAGTGGTACTATGGAGTGACTGTTAGGAGGCACAGGAGTAGGTGCAGAGGAGATTTCCAAATATTTGGTGATGAAATTAGGGAGGCAGGGCTGTTGCCTGATGGCATAGCTGGTTTGAGGTGAAAAGTTTTTAGATGAAAAAATACAGAAAATTGAACAGGATGGTAAGCAGAGGAGGGGAAGACAGTAGAGAGGTAAAGAGGATAGTGAAGCTGGACCTCTGACCATGTCTTAGGTGGGAATAGAGGGAGAGATCCAGAGCCCAGCAAGGGCATTAGTATGCCTGCAAGGAAGGGTGGGGAGAACACAGTGGAGTGTACTCAGCCAATCACTTATTTTCATTATCTCATTCATGGCTTACAATTCTTTTTTTCTTTTTTTTTTTTTTTTTGTGTGTGTGTGTGGTGCCGGGGATCGAACTCAGGCCCTTGTGCTTGCAAGGCAAGCACTCTAATCACTGAGCTAAATCCCCAGCCCCACATGGCTTACAATTCTTGCATGAGAGATTCAAATCCCTGTTTTACAGGGTAGGTCCAGGAACTGAGCCTCCATTTCATGGTTAATCCAGGGCAAGTGTACTACTGAAGGGCAGTACCAGGATTCAAGCCTACTGCTGGCTGCCCCAAGGACTATGCTTGTCTCACCATGCCCAAGCTTGAAATGATGAAGTTGAGTCTCAGCTGATGCATTTCATTTTCATTTTCTCAATGTAGGTCCTGTCTGATGGAAAAGAATCAAGACAAGATGCTCTCTGCATAGCCTTTGTTAATATCCAAGAGGATCCACAGGCTGCAATGCCAAGGCTTTCAAAGCACCCACAAGGATGATGTGAATGACTGTGAATGCCACACTCCATCTAGAGCCCCAAACCACTGTACCAGGCCACTGACATGGCTGCTGCTGCCTCGGTGTGCGCAGAGAGCCTGAGAAGCCATGAAGTTCTCCTGGTGGGGCTTTTATGGCAGCAATGTTGTTGTGGGTTTTGGTGCCAACAGAGAAGTCCCATCTCTGCTGCTTCTTTGGTCAGTGTCCTTTAAAAAAAACCTGACAATTGGAACTGAGCACAAAAGTCCAAAAAGGGTCCCCTGCAAGCACACATTCCCTAATATGGGTGCTATTTTTCGACTGGTTAGATAGACTCTGAATCCCTGGAGGGCTGCACCTTGCCCACACCGGCCAGTGGGCACGGGTACCATATTCCAATATGTTGGTTTGAACTGTGAATCCAGAACCAGTGCTGTGTGTGAGAGGACTCTCCCCTCCTCAGTGGGGCGTGCTGAGCACTCTTCTCGCAGTCAACCCCTCATTTGTACAGCCAGGCCACGCAGGTGGCTCACATTGAGCTTTAAGTAAACTGAAACCTCCCAAGCAATTTTCTGACATGCAAGTTAGGCCCCTGCTGGGCTGTGTGTGTGTGTGATTCACTTCATGACCTTAAAGGCAAGCCTTAATTTTTAGCTAAAAGTGCAGCCCAACTACAGCAACTCTGAGGGTCAGTATTCCTCAGTTCATCCAAGAGATGTGCTCTGCTTCGTCACCCAGGCTTGACTTGCCCCACTAATTTATACTTCCCCAAGTTTAATTTTGTACTTTGTATTTATATTACCACCCCTCAAAATGTGTATGTGTTTCCTTTAAGATGCCTCATATCATTTATGTTATGAGGCAGTTAACTAAATAAAGAAGTGGATTTGGACTGGTGTTTTCACATGATAACACAGTTCTGAGTCTGCATGATTTCATAACAATTCTCAAAACCTCCATTTTAAGGCAATTCTCAAAACCTCCTGTTCACTGAACCTGTCGCTGTGCCAATCCTGAAACTGGAACACATAGAGCATGGTTCAATGGAGGCAGAACACAGATTACCCCAATGCCGCCACACAGTCTTTGGCCATCTCTGCACCACCAGTCTGGCTTCTCAGAGTCAGGCCGGACTCAGAAATCTGAAAATATTTCATGGAAGAACGTTCTAGTTAAGGCATTGAAAAAAGACTCCTCTCCTATTCAGAAACTTCCTTGACTACATTCACACGTACTTCTATTGATCATCCCAATTGTTGATTTCCTTGTGTGTCTGAGCTGATTGCACACCATGAGATGTCATCTCCTCTTACTTGGGGTTCTGAAGGAAAAGTTACAAACAATCAAAATAATTCTGTCCTCAGGAAAACACTGCATTAGAGGCCTCATAACTTCTCTTCAAGAGACCAACACAGTTGGATGTTTTGTTTTGCCTTTTTTTTTTTTTAATTCTAGAAATGAAAGTGTTTTCTATTCTTTGGCTGGATACCAAATGCAATCGTTGCCTTTCACTTAGGAGAAACCATGTTACTCAAAATATGCAAATCTTGAAAAACTAGGATCACACTCAGCCCAGGACATATGTTCACATCTGAAAAGACTGAAAGAGCTGAGGTTGCCTGAGCAGTAGCTGACTCCCACCTCACACAACACACTCACTCCAGGGAATTTCCCACTCTATTTACTTCTTCCTCTCTCTTTCTCTCCTTCCCATGTCTGTTACTGTATCACTTAAAGGCAGTGAAAAGTATATATGATGGTCCTCCATACAGGGCATATGTTTGACTCCTAAATTTTCTGCCACATTAGAAGACATGCTCTTGCAAGATGGAACATCCAGCCAGTGCTTTGAAAGGTAGGAGAACAATGAATATGTGGTAACAGAACAGGAAATGAATTAAATTCAGTTGCAGGTGATTGCTTGCTAGCCATTTAGTCCTTAGGAAGAAAAGGGAAGTCCACAGAGGAAAGACTTCTGGAATTTATCTTTGACTTCCCTGGAACCACCTTTAAAAAGCTGGTACTGAGAAGTCATCCCTAGACAGTGTGTGTGGAAACTGGAGGGCAATCCCTGTGGTGTGGTCCATAACTCCATATCTGCAGAGACAGTGCTCAAAGATTGCTTAGGGTACTGAATGAGAGGCAGAAGCATGGAAAACAACCTTAGAGGTCATGGAGTTGTGCTCCTCCGACTGTGTGCAAATCTCCCAGGTATCTTGTTAAATGCAAATTCCAATTCAGTCGATCTAGAGAGGGTCTGAGATGCTGCCTTTCTAACAAGCGCAAGGGTGTTGCTGCTGCTGGTGCCTGTGACCCATGAAGAGCAAAGATCCTCAGCAACCCAGTCACTTCAGAGATTGAGAAACTGAAGCCTGCAGGTGAAGTGGCTTTCAGAAGTTCAAGTAGTTGAAAGCACCAGATCCAGGTATGGAGCCCAAGTCCTCATTTCCCTCCAGAAACAGGTGATTAGCTTCTCCAGAGCCTGAGGAGCCTCAGGCAGAACGAGTAAGCAAGCAGGGCATCAGCCAGGGGAAGTGAGGCATGCTCACGCTGCAAGTGAGTCACGCACCTTCGCACCTCAGGCCACCAACCTGGCTGTGCTGCGTGCCAGGGAATGAGCAGGACTCCACGCTGCTCCGCGTCACTCTAGATGCCGGAGGGCTGAGTGCACCAGTGCCTGTCATGCAGGCAGGGCTTGGAGAGAGAGGAGACAGCTGGCGTCCACTAAGCTGCACTATACCTGACCTGGGCTTGTCCTCCCAGAAAATTTCCAGGGAGCTGGGGATGGAAACTCCTCCAGCTCTCTAGGCCCTTCTTGGCAGCCCCTCTTCCTGTTGGTTCCCTAGGGAGACAGATGGGATTTTTCACATACCCGAACTCAACATACCCTGCCCCCTACAAGCTGAGCAGCCTTGTAGGTGGTCGTCACCAATGTAGAGATGTTAATAATGACATCACAAACACGAGTATCAAATGCGATTCATCATGGACCTTCTGAGACATTTGCAACCTCCTGAACTGGCAAATAATTTAGAATGTCTTATTTTCCCTTTGTAGAAATCAAAACATAGAGCTATAAATCTTAAATCATTTCACCATGCTCATAATGATTCTAGAACTATAGAACCTGTCATTTTAAAAGCTATTTAAGAGTAAAGCCTGCCACAAATAATCAAGTCTGTACATAACCTCATTCCCGTGGTTTATTGCAGACATGACTAATGGGGATCTAAAACATCCAGAGAAAATGGGAATACTAGCCACAATCAACAACCTCAAAGCCCCTCAGATTCGACCCATCTCTCAGTGAAATTACAGTATGGGAGCAGAAGGGGAGCTTACTGTGGCTGGATCACAAACTGACTACCAAGGATGAGGCAGTCTCGGAAATGTATTTGCATAAAAGGCCAAAGAGCCTTATGGGTAAAAACTAACCCTAAGGGTAAAGGGTGTTAGGCAGACAAGCTTGCCCCTGCAAAAGAGATTTTTCTGTTGGTATGCTCAGCTTCTTTTATCTATCAAGAATCCATATTTGTTCTCAGGAAAGGAAAGCTGTATAAAGGATTAGACTGGCTTTTAAAAAGGAAAAATAAATCCATAATACTGGCACCTATATCTCAGTAGTTGGAGTGTCCAGCATAGACTTGGGTTGTATTAGTTCCTGGTAGACGCAATGATGAAACAGTAGGTGCCAACTAGTAGCTAACTGAAATCATTTATGAGCTGAATAGGATGTTCCAAGACTCCCTGAAGTTTCTTGGCAGGGTCATCACACAAGAGGGATGAAGGCCAGCCAGGAAAACAAGGATAATAGCCAATCGCTCTTTGGGGCAGGGCTTCAGATAAAAGGCTCAGAATACTGAATAGGAGTCTGAGGATGCCAACGCTTTGCTGCGTAAGAAAGTACTTTTCCTAAAACAAAAAGAGGTGCAAGGGTGACTGTCTCTACTCTACAGAAGCAATATAGCCTCATGCTCACGTTCATTCCTTTATGTACCGAATAGTCACCTCTGGCCTCATCCCACCTGGGTCCCAAAGACTGCCCTTTACTGGGCAGCTCCTTTACATGTGAATCTGGTAACTTCCAAGAAAGGGAGGGAGGTAGTAGGATATATACTATTCCACTGTGCTCCCCTCTTGACTGGTCTGCCTGCCTCACAACTCCCGCAGTCAGCATGTGGAAAAATGATTAGCATATAGACATTATGCACTATGTTATAAGTTAACCATCTGGCCACTGATTTTGGCCTGATCCTGCTTCCCAAGTACAGACACCCTGTTTACAATCAGCTCTATTTTGTTCCGTCCTGGCTTCTCTTTCTCCAAACTAGCGATTCCTGTACTAGCCCCAGACCAGAAAATAATAGTTTTCCTCTTCCCCCAGCTTCCTTCCCAACTCAAGCCACACAGGCCTGTTCCACAGTGAGAAAGGCAGAGGCCCCTGGCCTGAATTCGCTGAGGCATGTCCCTGACACATAGCCTCAGCTCAAACGTCCTGTCAGTCCTGGCCCCAACTTTCTAACTAGTCATCCTCACCTTCATCAGTCTTGAACACTGTGATCATTCTTTCCCAAGTCCATGCGTACTTTCCTGGCTGCAGCTACTTGGAGGCCAGACTGAGGATCCTCTGATGAAGGGTCCAGGGACCCACCACCCTGCTCTAGGCCCTCTGTGACTGTCTGGGAACAAGAAAGCTGTGTTTCTCAAAGTGTAGCCCAAGGCCCAGCAATGGCACCTCACCTGCGAACTTGGTAGAAATACAGTTTCCAGCCCCACAAAGGGTGATCAACTTATCCTCATTCACTCACCACTTCCCTCGCTTAAGTGTCGACCGTCTCACTTCTTGGGAACCCCCTTGGTTCTGAGCAAATTAGGATGGTTGGTCAGTCTACTCTGACCCTATTCATGACTTGCTAAATGACCAGCTCTGGAGGTGGGGTCCAGTGATGGGTGTTCAACAAACCCTCCAGGGGATTCTGATACATGCTCCATCAAGTTTTAGAACTTCTACCCTAAAGGGCAATGAACTTGTACCTGCCTAAAGAGTCCCCTTTGTGTGGCTCCATGTCCTCTACCCTCTCCCTGGTAGCAGGAAAGCAAACCTTATCCTGCTGTCTGTCACATGGAGTCCAGCCAGGCTACACCAGCCCCAGGCAGCACTTTCAGCTGTGGGGAACCTTGTGTTCTGGCCAAACTATACAGTCCCATATTGCTTGCGGCTGGTGTTCTGGCCAGTGAGGTAGGAGGACTGGTTACTCCTCCTGTCTCTTTCACATTTCAATCTTCAAGAAAATGAAGTTTTCATTGTTTTGGAAAAGAGTCAGCTGGGGTGGAGGATATGGCTGGGTTTTATGTATGGAAGAAGAGGGAGGAGGCAGGCAAGATGTCCAGACAGATGAAAGTATGAGAGGTATCAAAGGAGGAAGTGGTTTGAGGGAGATTCAAATAAAGCTGGGATAAGGACAAGAATTGAACAAGATGTGGAAGGGAGAAATTGATATGGGAGTGAGTGGAAAAAGAGTGTTTCTCAAAGTACAGTCTTCCTGGACCAACATCAGCATCCCTTAGGATGTTCTTAAACTTGCAAATTCTCAGTCTTACCCCCCAAATCGACTGAATTAGAAATTCTGGGAGCCCATTTGTCTGCATTTCCAGAAGTTCTCTCAGTGGTTCTGATACAGGCTACAGTTTGAGAGCCACTGAACTGAATAACTTTATTTCCCCAGGTAGGCATGCTTCCCCCAATGGTAGATTTGCCCAGTGCGCATTGTCTGCCTTGAACATTCTAACTCAGAAGAGAGAAACTGAAATCCCTGTAGAGAGAGGTACATGCGCACCACCCCTATCTCTTGCTCCGATGACCTCCTGAGTCTGTAACACGGAGGACGAATGTCTGTAGCATCTCCCATGCGCTCCATCGCTCCCCTGTTGCTGGCAGCTCTGACCAACTCGGCCCCTTCCTGGACGGGATCCTGCAGAGCTTCTGGTGCTATGTTAGTTACCAGCTTCATCAGCATCAAACCCTCTTATTCTTTTTCTCCCCATCTCTTGTCTTGAAATGTGTTCTCTCCCAAGGAGACTGTAATCATTAAGGAATAATTAGTTCATTTTTCCATGATTTAGTAATCAAATACATCTATAACTGGGTGTGCAAAAGGCAGAAAAGAGACATATTATAATTTCCATTAGAGTTTTGGAAACATTTAAAACAATCCATTATAACCTCCATAAACCACTAGGGATGTGAGAGGAACAAATGAAACTAGAGATTCCAGATCTCAGCTGCCTGTGCAAACAAAAGCAGTGCATGAAGAGCATTAAACAAAATGTGGCTCTTCTTGCCACCCTCCTCCATCCCTGAGCCAGCTCAGGACTTTGACTCCTTCAACAAATCCCATACCTTTTTCATTTCCGGGAACCCCAAAGGGTATCACACACAGGCTCACAAACAAGGCCAGTACGAACTGGGGAGGCTGTGGGCTGGCTGTCCTGCCTAGCTTCTCCAGCACAACAGACCCACTAGACTTCACCTCCACTTGCTGCAAAGTCTGTCTTCAGTGTTCATCACTAAAGCTACCCGAGGATGGCAGACTGTGTAGTGGTCAGTGACAGCGGAGAGGATATGCCCCTGTACCCCAGTGTTCCTCTCCATCCCAGCAATCTCAAGGCCATACTGCTTAGGTCACAGCACCATGAAGCATGCTAGGGAGATGTTTCCCATTTCCAGATGCAGAGTACTGCCAGGTATGAATTCACAGAGTACAGCTGGAAGGCAGAGCCAGTGATGGAGACCATAGTGCTCAGGATCCTTCTCCCCTTCCAACAAGGCTTTGCTCTTGTTTGAGGCCGGGTGGGCCTGCCTCCTCTCTTGCTTAGGACACTTGTTAGCGACACATCTTAATAACAGAAGAATGAAGAAGCGGGATCCATGGATGGAGCTGAGAGAGGACTGCCTCCAACAAGGAATGTCTTGAAAATCTCTTTTTAGCTTGAAAATTTGTACAAATGTTACTTTTTACTCCATGTGGTATACGTGTGCTTATCTACTATTTTATAAATGTCTTCAAATTTTCAAGTAAAATTGGCACCATTTTACCTCCCCCCGGTCCAGTGGTGTGGACTCCAGAGGAGCATGAAGTTCCCTGAGAAGGAGGTCTCACAGTCAGCAGAAATTCTCTCCCGGAGGCTCCTCTGCCTACCGCTCATGGGTATCTGCCAGGTGTGCCCCAGCAGCTTCCCAGGCAGGTCCAGGTGAGTCTGCTCACCCCACTGAAGACCAATAAGCACCCTCTCATCCAAATTCCACGTTTCCTATGTCAGAAAGCTGAGGTGAACAGTGAGTCACTCAAGGCCACCCAAAGTGTTACCACAGGGCCTGACCTGGGACCCGCATCTCCTGACTCCTGCCCTACTGCCCTTCTTGCCTTCCATTCTTCCTCTCTGGGTGAAGGCAAAGGACTGGTAGTGAAACAGAATCTTCTCCAGGCTGAACCAAGGCACCAGGTCAGCAAGCTAGTTTGGGTGATCAGAGTCCTCGCTGGGCCTCTTCTTTAAAATGGAAGCATCAGTTGCGGTCTCTAGAGGATGGTCATGAGAGTATATGGGGTGCCAGAGATAAGGAGCTTGGAAAAGTGTACATGTGTGACCAAATGGAGTGTGGCTCCTGATTTTGCTGTAGGGAAAGCTCAGGGAGAAATCTGCTCGTTCCCTTCTTCCTTCTCTTCCCTGTTGACTGTACATATAGTTCACTACACACACAGACACAGAGTGGAGTGTGCAGGACTCAGGGAAGCTGACTCTGTAACAGAGTAAACTCCCTAATGCCATTGGAAGTCATCAACAGATGTCAGTAGCTGTGCTGCTAAGCACCACAGGAGCCACCACCTGACCATGGAAACTGGCTTCTGAAATAAAATCCACTTATCTGTGTTATCATGTATCATTGATATAAACCAGACGTCCGTGGTCAACTATGTGGGTGAAATTGAACCAGCTGCCATAATGGATGAACACACCTACAAAACACTTTCTGCCTCCCCTGTATCACAAGTGATTCAAACTGGGAAAAACCCTGATTAATCATAAACTTATTAACCAATCTAGTGCTTGCTTCAGCAGCACATATACTTAAGGTTTATATTTTTTACTGTCCTCCATTCCAAATTCTTCTCTGTCTAATTGATGGAGTGAAAGTCTTCATTGCTTTTTACACACGATTGTTGATGGACCCTTTTCAAAACAGCAAAAATATCTTGCTTTCCCATAAACTACGGCAGCTTACAAAAAGAATTCAGAGGGGGTCTGGAGATGGAATTAAAATACAAAAGCAAGAAACAGTAGTTGCAGAAGTAAACTACTTGGATGGGCTGTTCAACAAGCAAGTTGAGTGGTTTAAGGTTGTGTTTGTAGCTTACTTTATCCATGAACAGATCCTACTCTGTACTATAAATAACCTTACGCTTGAAGAGTTTCTGAATGTGCTGTACTAGGACAGATAGTAGGGGATGAAACTAAAGGACATAGCAAAGGAACCAGATCATAAATCCAGAGCCCTACCTCCTTCCCTCCAATATTCATCCATAATTCCAATTCCCTGAATGTTGGAGGTATAATAAGAGGCACCAATGGAACTGCAGGTGTAGAGCCTTTAATTTGCATTATACTTCAGGACTTAGCACACAAAGCCCCACAGGTTGGAGATAACCCCTACTAAGTCTAAATTTAATAGCTGACTTGCCCCTTCACAAATGGTAATACAAAGTTTCCCCTCATTACTACATACACACACACACACACACACACACACACACACACACAGAGTCCTTGTCCCCCTCCTGGTAACTAGATATCAGAATCCACTGACGTAGAGAAAACTTTGGACTAGAAGTCAGACTTGGGCTCCAGTTTTAGCTGTACAATTTGCTGATGAACTGATTTTGACAATCCACTCCCCCTTTCCAATTCCATCTATAAAACAGACTTTTATAACTACCAGGTGAGATAATGTACACAATAATAACGAATATCCATCGAGCGCTTACCATAATGTGCCTGTACTGTCCATGGTTTATCTCCTGTAATACTTATCACAGCCTTGCCAGATTGTTATGTTGACCCAGAGAAGTTAAGAAAGATGTCCAAGATTATAGTTGGTGACAAGGAGAGATGGGACTGGAACCAAGCAATCTCATCCCAGAGCACCTTGAGACCTGTAGAGCACACTGTGGTACAGGGTAAAGGTGAAAGGAGGTCTAAAGTCAGCATTTCTGAAATTATAATCAGTGTTCTACACCACTCGCCCCCCAGGCCCCGTGTGGCTGGGCAGAAGCATCTGTGTTTTCACAGGCCCCACCAAGTGATTCTTACTACACTAGAGTTTGAGCCTGTTGGAAGGAAGAGTAGACCCAAAAGATTTGTCTCCAGCCAAGATGGAGCAACAGGAAAACTAGACTTGCGAATAAGACATACGAAGTGAATAGAGCATGACAGTAAAGAAAAATAATAGAAGACTTTAATGTAACCAAAACAATGCTCCTTTGATAAATAAAATTCATAAACTGGCAGCTTGATTGATTAAGAAAATACGAGACAAAAATAACCAAAATAGGGGTTGAAGATTTAGCTCAAGTGGCAGAATGCTTGCCTAGCAAGCACAAGGCCCTGAGCTCGGTCTCCAGCATCCCCCCCAAAAATGAGAAAGGTGACACTCCTAAGATTCTACAAATACTAAAAAGATATTAAATGAATGCTATCAGTGACTTCATGCTAATAAGCTCAACAAATTTAAGTGAAAAGGGCAAATTTCCTGGAAAATACAAGTTCCAAGTAGGAAGAAATATATAACCAGAATAGTCTTACATGGATTTGTATTTTAAAACCTTCTGAAAAAGAAAATTCATTTACATTAGTAGTATAAAATATCACTGAGGGAAATTAAGAAAATCCTAAGTAAATGGAAAGATATACCATATCCACAGCCCAGAATATTTAATATTTTTAAGATTAAAAATCTTAATCTTAACAGTTCTCCCCAAGTTGATTTATAGTTTCAAACAATTCCAATCAAATCTCAGCAGGAATATTTTTAAAGAAATTGAAAGTTTCATTCTAAAACTCACATGGAAATGCAAAAGACTTAGCACTACCTGATTTCATGACTCATTATAAAGGATCATGAAATGTTGAATCAAGAAGACACTTGGATTAATACAACAGAATGGGGTACAACAATAGAGATAAATGAAGAGTTCATTTTTATAAAGATGTAAAAGCAATTCTATCAAGAAAGTATTGTCTTTTCAATAAATAATATTGATATAACCAGGTATCTTCGTTAAAAAAACTCTTCAATCCGTATCTAACATCTTAAACAAAATCAACTTGAAACAGATCATACATCTAAATATAAAAACAAAAACTATCAACTTCTTAAAAATAGGAGAAAATCTTTGTGAACTTAGGTAAAGCAAAAAGTTGTTGAACATGATGTCAAAAGCATCCACAAAAGAAAAAATCAATAAATTAGACCATCTAAATTAAAATTTCATCAAAAATATCTCTGAAAAAGTTACTGTTAAGAGAATTAAAAGACAAGTTACAGAGAGGAAATATTTGAAAATTACATATCTGATAAAGGGCTTGTATCCAAAATATGTAACATGCTCTCGAAACTTAGCAAGAAGAAAGTAAGCAAATCAAAATAGGCAAAAGACAGACATTTCACCAAAGAAAAATGTAGTGAAGGCAAATAAGTAAAAAGATGTTCAAGGATGTGGAGTAACTAGACTTCCTATGCATTGCTGATGGGAACATACAATAGTACAATCACTTTGGAAAATAGTTTGGCAATATCTTAAATTAAACAAGCAATAGTATGATCCAACAATTATAGTCCTACATATTTACCCAAGAGAAAAGAAAGTATACATTCATGCAAAGACTTGTACACACGTGCATTAGAAGCTTTATTTGTAGTAGGCAAAAACTGGAAACAACTCAAAGTATCCATCACACCATGAAGAGATGAATACATACAGATTGTTGTATAGCCATACAATGAAACACAACTTAGCAAGAAAAAGAAAAGAACTACAGGCACAGGCAACAAGAAGGATGAATTTCCAAACAGCAATGCTGAGCAAAAGAAGTCAGAGACATAAGATGCATATTGTAGGATTCCCTCTACACAAATCCCTAGAAAATGAAAACTAAACTATAGTAACTGAAAACAGATCCCTAGTTGTGGGAGGAAGTAGAGAGGAAGTTGGAGAAGGAGACAGGGATTACAAGCATAAGGATAAGAAAGCTTCTGACAGTGAATCTCAGGTCAGTTTTTTTTTTTTGGGGGGGTGCTGGTTAAAACAGCTGTTTTAACAAATCTGTGAGGGCACAGACCACACAATGGAGGACTGACAACATGGCAAGGATAATCATCACCATTTATGAAATGCCCCTTATGTGCCACTACATGAGTTCCTTCACCTTTCACAGAGCCACTTGTCTCCTACATGGAATTCAAACCCAATTACCCAAAAGTCCTATTGTTCCAGAATTTAAGTATCAAAAGAGGGGAAGCAAGAGGCCCAGGCTCCCCAACCTCTCCCTTCCCTCAACGCATCCTTGTTTATTCGCCTGCCCAGTCTCTGCCTGGACAGCCTGCTTCCCCATTCTTCCAACCTGCATTGCAGCTGTGGCAATGCCTTTCCCCTGCTTCTCCAAGTTTCCCCCATTTCTGTTAACAAGCATCAAAAGTCAGTTACGAAATGGGAGCACTTTTAGCTGGGTACAGTGGTGCACACCTGTAATCCCAGAACTGAGGGACCTGAGGCAGAAAGACCACAAGTTCAAGGTGCCGGCAATTTAAGGAGGCCCTGTCTCAAAAAGGGCTGTGAAATCAGACACTTATTAGTACACATCGAATTGTTTCTCTGATATGAGAAACCATAAGTGTAAATAAGGACAAAGGGGTAGAATAGATATTATGTTTAAAAAAAAAAGAGATAGTATTCAAAAGAGAGAACTAGATAGGGAAAAGGGGGATAAAGAAGAAGGTTAAAAGAAAAGTAAGATGAAAGGGGAAAAAATGGTAAAGTGTAGCTACATTTGATGCAAATAGGGAGGGGTGGGTGAATGGAAGGGAGGGGAGGGGAAGAGGGGGGAAAGGGGGGAAAACCAAGATGTATCATGTACAGGTACAAAATAACCATGTTGATTGTGATCATTATGTATACAATGTACCAATACATGTTCTTCGTAAAAATAATAAAAAATTTTTAAAAAAAAAAAGGGCCGTGACCATAGCCCAGTGGTAGAGAGCTCTCTTGGCCTCAGATCCCCAGCCACACCCCCCGCCACACACACACAGTAACACTCCATTGTCGACACCAAATCTGTGGGTATCAATACAAATCTGCCCTGGAAATGTTTTTTCTTTTATTTACAAACCATGTTCACCACACTCTAAATGTCATGGTTAGAGCTACATATTTGTTCAGATCTCAGAGTCATGTAACAACAAAAGAACATGGCTGAGCAACCAAAATTAATTCCAGACAACGCAGGGAGTTGGTGGCATGTTTAATGTCCATAGATGTAAGATGATCACAGCATAAGGGGGAGGGGGAAGGCAGCTTCACGATGGGAAGATTTCTACATTCCACCAGAAGTGGCAAAAAGTTGATTCTAAGTCAACTGAGAATAGGTAGTACAGGGATACCGTAATCCCTTGGATGACTACTAAGAAACTACAAGAAGAGATACAGTGATAGACACAAAGGAAGAATTAAAATAGAATACTAAAAAAAGTTTGAATAAAAAGTAGACAGAAAAGAAATAAGAGAACAAAGAACAAAGAGAATAAAGAAAAAACAAATAGTAAAATGATAGGCCTGAATCCAACACTCAAAAGCTAGAGATTGTCCAAATGGAGTTTTTAAAAATTACCCAAGAGCACATGGTTACTTCAAATATAATGATATCAATGTGTTAAAAGCAAATGGATGGAAAAAGATAAGTGTGCAAACATAACCAAAAGAAAAGGAGCACCTACCTCAATAACATGTAGGGTTCCTCAGCTCCCCTTACTTTCTTCCTATATCCTAAGTGAAAACAACAGAGTATCTTGACCTCTCTGTGATCCAACCAGCTGCAGGGGCTCTCAGGCGGGCTTGAGCCCATGCCCGGACTTTGAACACTCCCAGGTACTGATAAACGTATTTAGATTGTTGTCCAAAATACTGAAAAAACTTGGAACAATTTATTTTGCTTAAATTATTAGCTGTTTAATCACAAATTATATCAATCCTTTTGATTCCAGCTGCATATTAGTTATTTCTTAAGAGTAACCTATCCTCAAAGGAAAATTACCAACCCAAAATAAATTCAAAAGAATTAGCTGCCAGCCCTGGAAGTGACTCTCCAAAAAGTTTCACAACTTCTGGTATGATAGCAGCCTTCCAAGAGTATACATTCTACCAAGTCTCCACAGTTGTGTTATTGGCTCTGGTACATTAGATAAAAATGATTCACCATGCTCCTGTATAATCATACCTCAAAGCAAGAACGTATATATACAGCAGGTGAGGTGGACATCGTCCAAAACCCTATACCACCTTCCTTCTCTGGGGTACTCAGAGAGATGGCAAATCAATCTACTAAATACTCCTCCCTGCTCAGACATGAGTAACGACTTCTCCCCCACCCAGTTTACTCCAAAGAAGAACTATTTCTGCCCAACGTCTTTGGTGGGCTCCAAGCATTTCGGTGGCAGGGGGGCAGCTAAGCTATCATCACCCCTCCCACACCTCCATTCTGGTGTCAGGCCCACTTTGAAACCCCGCCCACTCCTCTCACTTGCTTCTAGATGAAATAATGACTTTCAGGTTCATGGAAACCCTAACCAGACCCTCACCTTGATTCAAGGCAGGCTGGTGGGAATGGAAATTGAGGAAAGCTGGGGAAGCTGTGCGAGAGAGTGGGACCCAAGGGACCTGGGACCGCAGACAGGGCCATGTGTACCCCCCCTTGGGGAGCCTTTGCAGTATATAAATTCTCCAGATGCCACCTCAGATATTACAAGGTCCAACATCAAAATTTCTTAAAAGCTCTCCAAGGGGATTTTAAAGGGCAAAATTAAGAAGCTTCCCTAGGTCAGAGGTCA
Source organism: Hystrix cristata (assembly GCA_004026905.1). Classification (NCBI taxonomy): domain Eukaryota; kingdom Metazoa; phylum Chordata; class Mammalia; order Rodentia; family Hystricidae; genus Hystrix; species Hystrix cristata. The sequence goes on from PVJO010000112.1 coordinate 91,760, forward strand.
GCAAAAGTTTCCCACTAGACATGAGATAATAAACATTTTAGGCTTTGTGGGCCATATACAGTCTCTGTCACTACTTCTTTTCTTTTTTGTCCTTCTCCCTCTTCTTTTCCTTTTCATTCCTCCACTTCTCTTCTTTTTCCTCCTTCTTCTTTTATAACCCTTTCAAAATGAAAAAACTACTTTCATGGCCACTACAAGAATAGGCAGCATGATGGATTTGGTCGACAGGTCACTGTTTGCTGACCTCACCCTAGGTCAACAATTTCAAACATTAGTCTCTGGACTAATCATGAATAGGCTTTGTATAGTGCTAGTAAACAGGCTCCCAAAAACAACACCATGATTTTTAGCACTTGCTGATGTAAATATTCCCACCATGCCCACTGTGCTGTCATTGAGCACAGAGTTGGGAAGAGATGCTCAGAATCAGCTCTCAGCAGCTGATACTATTCAAACCCAGCAGGCTACTTTATAGGAATCATCTGGGATGCTGGTTAACAACACACCCTGAAATTCTGGCACTGCCAAACATGGGGAACCATGCCCTTGGTTATGTAAAGAAACAATCAGTTGACACATTCACTCAACAAATGTTTATACAGGCACTTCAGGGATCCAAGAGTGAATAACATACATCTCCAATCTCAAGTAGGTCATAGTGTGGAGAAGGAGACCTCACAAACAGGTGTTGGCATGTAAGAGCAGACCAAGTTGAGAGGGCTCTAGTGCTACGGCAGCCCAGGGGAGCAGGCACCTCACCATGGATGCGGGCCGGGGAGCGATCTGTTTGGGAAGATTGTCCACCACTTAGAAACAAGACAAAAAGGTAATTGTGTGACCAACAAGGTCATGCTAGAGAATTCTCTAAAAATCCCACCTGGGGTTAGGGGTTTAGCTCAAGTGGCAGAGAGCTTGCCTAGCAAATGTAAAGCCCTGAGTTCAAGCTCCAGCACTTTCCCCAAAAAAACTCCCACCTGAGGGTCACTGGAGAATTAGATCTTAATTCTTGATTAAGGGTGAACCATAAAATTAGGAGTTCACTTGTATGAAACTAAGAGATCTTTTTTCTATCTGGAAAAGTACAGAAATAAAAATTGACATCAATACTTTCTAATTCCAATATCATTAAGTTCCTTATATATGAAAGCTAGGGAAAAAAAATAAAGCAAAAGTAGCAAGATCTTGTTTGGTCATAGAGCCCTGTATCATAAAACTTTGGCTACTTCTCATACACCTGTACTCCCTAGCAACATTCATTTTATCCCTGATTATTGCTGCGCTGATACCCAGACTAACCTTATCCTTTGGGATTATGATGATGATATGGGAAAGATGTTTTCCAACATGAATGGTTAACATGAACTTAATATGTTTGGATAGTTGGCCTTTATTAGTAGGTAGGGTAGGGATCGAACCCAAGGCCTTCACACTGGGCTATGTCTCCAGTCCCTCCCCCCACACACACAACTTTTTGGAGAGATAATGTCACTAAATTAGCACATTGACCTTGAACTTTCACTCCTCTGCCTCAGCCTTCCAGCATGCTGAGATTACAGCTTCTGCCACCACACCTGGCAACGGTTTTGTTTTGTTTTCCTTAATGCACATTATGTCTTGTACTTGGCAAGGCAGCCTTTCTGAAGTCTGGCTCCCTGGCTCTTCTTGATGGTAAAGTTCTTTCATTTCCTAAATGTATCATCTCTGAGTCTTTGACAGAAGATAACTCTAAACGTTACTTTTTATTGCCATGCTGGGTATTAACCAGCTTTACACTGAATTGGGCAGTTTTATTTCAGCATTCCTTTTTCCATTGATTGTATAAATCCCAGTTCCCCATATCCTTAGTGAACCAGCTATTTTTTTCTTTCTGAGGATTCTGTGGATACACGGGGGACCCTTACTATAACACTTCAACACACTTCACGTATGAGTTTAATAAAAGTTTGGTAAGTGCTCACAAATAACTTTGTCTGAGAATTCTGTTTGCCAGGCTGGAAAGTTAACGAAAGACCTTGTACAAGCAAAGAGGTCAGAGAAGTAAAGGGAAGAGTGCTGCTGGCAGAAGGAATGGAACATGCAAAGAACCAGAAGTGGGGCAGCCACACCTCCTCCGCATAGCTCTCCACTGTGGCTGAACCAAGGATAGAGGCAAGTGTGCCTTGATTTACACTGTGTGTTATATTCATATGTGCTTTTGCTTAAGCTCAAACAGGCAGGTTATCAGTGGCCAGAGTCTTGTAATAGGAAACTGGACTTGATTTTGCTTTTGCTGCTTATCTTTGCCTCAGTGAAAGGGGTTAGGAGATGAAGACCTGCCCACCCTGGAAGAGAGATTGGGTGTTTGATTTAGGGTCAGTTCTAATGGGCCACTAGAGTCTACAGTGAAAGAACAAGGAGAGAGAGGGAAAACTCATCTCTGGGAAGGGAAGGATTTCTCAGAGGTGAAAAAGGAGGTCCTAGAGAGATGAGAAGAGAGGATGGAGGGTGTTGTATGGGGGGACTTGCAGGAGGGTGGGTGATAGTCCCAGAGAATTTGCCCAAGAAGGGGGAAGGTACATAGTTGGGAAGAGCTGACCAGAGCATAGTGTCCAGAAGCTACCTAGCCCACCTTCACTCTGACCATGCCCCTCTCCCTGCCTACACCCAGTCACCAAACCAGCTCTTCCTCCCTTCACACCTGCCTGGGACGAGTCCTCATTTCACTTCACTTGGACGCTCAGCAATTTTGTCAGTAGCCTCTTTCCTTGGTTCCTCTCTGAGTACCTCATCTGGACAGCCACCTTCTATGTCCACATGAACCTATACAAAGAACAGTTGGGGGCCTGGAGTGCTAGTGAGGCCATAGAGTAAGGAGAGTCCCTGTCCCTCTACCTACCGACTCTTTATGCTCTGGGCCGTGAAGATAAGACGGCACTGAATCGCCTGAAACGCCCTGGTCTTCTCTGCCTTCAATTTTAATAAGAACACAAACCAGCTCAACTCCTAATCTCCTCCCCAGAGACATCACTGTGATTGTTTCATGTGCAGTGTTGCAAAACTTTTGTATGTATTTATACCAAGTGACTTATTATACCCACAATCGTGTATTTCAGATAAGATTTTAAACTTTTAGAAACAGGAGGAAAAAAAACTAAATAAAATACAATAAAAATGCCCTCGATTCATATTAGAAAACCTGATGTAAGTTGCTGGATTGGCTCTATGAAAGTATCGAGTTATTTTATGTAAAGCAATTTGTACCCAAGAATGAGTTTCAGAGACAGGAGGGATGAGCGATTTAGCTGAGTTACCAAAGCGTGGGCTTCCTTAATTGCAGGACGAAGATGTGTCTGTCAGCTTTCACAATTACCCTCCATGACATCTACATCTTGCTATCCTGATCACAGGAAGGGAAGAAAGCTAAAGGGATTTGCAAAGAATGCGCCCCTGGGAGCAGAAAATAAGATTCTCCCCCTTCAAAGCAAGAGGGAGGGAAGGAGAGCAGAGGCCGGACTGACAGAAAGAGCAGCTCAAGAGCTAATTAAGTCTGCAGAGGAGCCAAGCAGGCCTCCTCCCTGGTTCACTGCCAGCCACAAAGCTTTCTGATGTTGCTCTGAAATCAGAGCAGTCAGGGCCGACTTCAGGCACAAAAATAATGGTTTATATTACAACATCCAGACGTATCGAGAGAGGTGGGCAGAAAAGAAAGGGCCTTGGACAGAATGAAGCCTACCATTTGACTGTGCAGAGATGGTGTAAAAAGGAGGTTTAAACTTTAATCTTGGTGATTCTTTCAGTGAATAATTGTGTTTTAACCCAAGGATGCTCCAAACTGTCACCAAAAGATTATTTTAGCTGTCCAGGCCATGAATCAGGCGCCACCTGGGATCAGATCATGGAATTACAAGCAGGGCTGCTGCTGGCTTTGGTAGTCTGACAAAGTGAAATCAGAGTCCTGTACCACAACAGTACCTGCCTCACTACTTTTCTCTCACTACAACCTTCTCATAATTACACACTCATCTTTGGCCTCATTTTTTGCTCTCTGTAAAGGACTAAAAAAAAATTCTAATGATATTTTCTTGCATTCGTGTAGTTTTTCAGACTTTATAAAGCCCTTTCACACATGTGACCCTATAACCATGAGCAGGAGGTAAGTAGGAAAGCGTCAAGCAATTATCCTCATCTCACCAAAGTACAGACAGGAGCAGAAAGACACAGTAACCTGCTCAAGATCAAAAACAATTTAATGACAGAGCCAGTAGTGAAACCTGCAGGCTCCAAGTTCAGTACAGTTTCCTCTAATCCTCCCTAAATTGTCTCAATGCACATGCCACAGAAGATTAAAGCAGGGCAGCACAGACTTGCTGCAACTAGAGCTGCCTGCCGAACTTCGGAAGCACACAGTGCCCTGGACCCAGGTCCAGACTGATTTACCTGGTATTCAGATACACCGCGTCAGTACTTATGAAGCCCAGCAGGGACCAATGTGCAGTGAAGGCTGAAAACTATGTTAGAGAAATAAAACAGAAGGATATAGAGCAAGTATGTTACATCTCACGGGGCTGTATTGCCAATAAAACACCACGCACACTGGATACTGTCTCGAATCTCGTAGAGGAAGTACAGGAGCTGTCGCTCTGATCCGCATTTCCTCAACACAGACACAGAGATACACACACATGTATCTACAAACAGGTACATGTACACACACATACACACACACCTGACAACTTTGCGGTATACAAGGAGCACAGTCTGCTTCCCTGGACTAGGACTCCCCCTTGTTTTTTAAATCATCCATACCCAAACCCAAACAGTTCCCCAAGTTCCCACTCTGCCCCTCCGGGATCACAGCTCTCCTCTGTTATTACCAGGCCCTGAGCATCACTCTTGCTCAGTTACCAGGACCCAGGAAAATCTCCCAAAGCCCAGCCCAGCCCCTGCCATCCCTGTCAGAGGACTACACACTCAGAATGACCTTTGGCCAACCAGCTCCTGCTGCCCAGGAGGAGCAACTGGATGGCCTGAAGTTCAGGTCCCACTTGTGCCTCTCATGCTGCATTTCCTTGCACATTGGGTCAGAGTAGAATTCCACAGTCAGACACTTGCTGTCTGTCTGGCCAGACCCCTCGCCAAGCTGAAGCCAGGGATGGCCACACCTGTGCTGAAGTCTGTGATAACAGGGCGAGTACAGGTAACTGTATGTTCAGGTTCACCTCCACGTTCAGGGTAGGAGAAGGCACCCCGGCAAAGCTTCAGGTCCCCTGAGGAGGAATATCAAGCATCCATTCATTTGCTCGTTCATTTGGCAAGTATTTACCAAGCACTTACTATGTGCCTCGCACTGAGTATAAACGGTGGACCAAACAGAAAACCATGGAGGTTATATTTGAGTTGGCTGGAGAGACAGAAAAACACAATGGATAACAACATACACACACACTAGCTAGTGACAAATGCTAAGGGAAAAACCAAGATAAAAAGACGAGAGGAAGTGTTGGGATTTAAGAGAGAGTGGCAGATAAAGTAACATCTGAGTAAAGGCACTGAGAAGGCAACTTGCTGATATCTGGGGGCAGAATGGGAAGAGAAAGTGCAAAGGTCCTGAAGCAGCTGTGGGCCTGGGTGGTGATCAAGAAACAGCAAGATAAGGTCAGAGGAGGGAAAAGAGAAAGAAAATGAGACAGGCCTACTGGCCTTGCAAGGCCTTTAGCTTTTGCTTTGAGCAAGATGAGGCCACTTGGATAAGACATACAGAGATAAAAGAAGTGAAAAAGGAAACAAAGGCAAGAAGGGGCCCACCCGGAGGTCTGTCTCTGAGGGGCAAGCGGAGACAGAGAGCTTTCCAGCCTTGGGGTACACGCTCTTCTCTCACAGCCTTCCCTCCTCCTCCCTCTGCACCATCTCATGGCTGAGCAGTGACCTCAGGAAGACTAAGCAAGGAAGGACCTGGCCACATCCAGAGCTAGATGTGGGCCACAGCTCTGATCTCTCTTCCAATGGCCAGGTACTGTGGGATGTTGGAAGGTAGAGAGTCTGGGCGTGACGGGGCTGAGGGGGCTTGCTGACCCTGTTCGAAATATTGGTGGGAGAAACCCAAAGAGAATGATGGATGCAGGGCCCTCTAGACAGTGCCCCATGTTTGTTGGCCACAAATATATAGACCAATGACAGTTTTAAGGGGATCTAGACCAGAAAGCAGAGAGCAGGAACCAAGCATGTAGGCCAGCACATCTACCTGGCCAGGGATAGAAAGAGATGCTACTATGCGAATGAACCTCAGAAACAAGGTGATAAGTAAAAGAAATCAAGCACAGAAAGTCAAATATGGGTGATTCCACTTATATGAAATATCCAGAATACGAAAATCCAAAAAGACAGAAAACAGGTTGGTGACTGCCAGAGAATGGAAGTGGAGGAATGGAGAATAACCACTTAATGAGCCCAAGGTGTTCATTAGTAGTGACACAAATGTTTTGTGGCCGAGTGTGGTGGTGCATGCCTATAATTCCAGCACCCTGGGAGACTGAGGCAGGAAGATCTCAAGTTTGAGCACAGCCTGGACAATTTAGCAAAATCCTGTCTCAAAAGTAAAAATAAAAAAGGGTTAGGAGGTTGTAGCTCAGTATAAAGGAAGAAAGGAAGGAGGGATAAAGAAAGAGAGGGAAAACGTTTTGAAATGAGATGGAGCTGATAATTGCTACTGTCAGTATAGAGTTCTGGCATTATAGGAAGATGCAGCCTAGTTCAGTGCCCTCAGGTAGTGGAGAGGGACACCATGGGGTGACTGCGATTATTCATGGCACGGGGGTGGCCCTGCCTGCCCAGCACAGAGAGCGGTCTGTGTCCTTCAGGTAGCAAGGAGTCCCCATCCATAGGACACAGGAGGAGAAACTGTTCTGCTCCCGGAGCTAGTGCTCAGTGCCTCACTGAACTGGCCCTTCCAGAAGAGACGACAAACACCACCAAGGAGCCTGCTGAGTGCTTATTTGCAATGCTGGGCAGAGTCGCTGTCCTAAAGAGAGGTGCCCAATGTGAAGCTTGACTGCCTAAGATCTTCCCGAGGAAGAGGGCAGCCAGGATGGCGAAAGACCCAAGAGCATTTCTTCCTAACAAGAAAGGCCAGAAGGACAGTAGTTTTAGGCAAACAAGGGAACAACTCAGGGAAACCATGGGAAACATCTTCAACCATCAAGACACCACAAAGAAACTAGATTAATTCTGCAGACAATAAAATTAGGGCAAATGGGTGGAAATTAAAAAGCAGATGTTTTATTCACTGCCAGGAAAAGAACTCTAGGGACTTGAGACCTGAGAACAAAGAAGAAGCTGGCCCTTCAGTGTCCTGGTGCCCCCTGGGAAGACCACTTACAAAAATCTCCCCTGCCGGCTAATGCAGCCCAAGCCCAGGTTTGGTGAGCAGAACCCTGTGGAGACCACAACCTGTGTGACCTGGCTGGCAGCTTTGTGTGTGAGTATAACAGCTGGTCCTAGAAGCCACGACCTAAGAATGCTCGAGTTACAATGGCCACCTAACAAAACACTCAAAACTTGTATCTTAAAATAATAACAGCATCCATTTTGCTCACATATATGCAAATCAGGCAGGGCTCAGCGAGGATAGCTGGTCTCTGTTCCACTCAGCGTGGAAGCCGAGGCTGACATCATCTGAAGACGGGCTCTCCCAGGCAGTCTGCTGCTCACTCACCCAAGTCCTGGCCTTCCTCGCAACACGGTGGCAGCGTCCTACAGGGCTGTCTCGGGGAGCAGGCACCAGGTGGGAGCTGGATTGCCTTTTAAGGTTATTCTTGGAAGTCACACAGCACCTTTGCTGACAAGTTCTGCTCCTTGAGGCAGTTTCAAGGGGAACGGAAACAGGCCCCACCTCTAAACAGAGGGACTAGCAAAGTTCCAGAAGCACAGATGGGAATGGAAATATTTCTGTGGTCATTTTGAGGAGAATGTAATATTCACACAGAAGGGCGTGATGTGTCTGGCAGGAGCCTACCTGCATACAGGAAGGGGCAGGAATGGCTCAAAGCACCACCCAAAAGCCATGTCCCTAAAAGACTAATACTCTGGTATCTCTCTTTTTCTTCTTCTTTTTCAAATAGGTCAGCACTGCAGTGTCCAGGAACCACCCCACACACACCAAGCACTCAGGACTAAGCACTCAGCAGGCTTCAGTCCTATGGAGGGGAAATTTGAGGCTCTACCACGTGCTCTGAGTTCTAACCCTGGAACACACTGTAGACACATCCTGATACCTTCGCAGCTATTTCAAAATCATGGGCTTTACAGTGAGCCCAAAGCGAGTTCAAACCCAGTTCTGTTGCTGTGTCTTGGAAAAAATTACTCAACGACTCTAAGTTGCCATCTCCCTAGCCTGTAAGATGTGGAAGGCGCTGAACTGTACGTACATACAGTCCTTGCTTCAGAGCCCTGGGGTGGCCAAATGTGGCCTCAAGGATGGTGCTCTTGGTGGGACTCCTGCAGAGAGGGAGGCTGATGCCACCTGGGCATGAGGCTGCCTCACTGCTCCCCTCTTGGTGCAGTCCTGAGAGCGTCTGCCCACCCCTGCACACCAGCACTACCTCCAAGGAGCAGCCCATCCAGAGGCTGTGTCCCTGGATGAGGAGCCCAGTGGTGCAGAAGCTCCCTTCCCATCACTCCCACAGCCAAAAAGAACTCAGCAGACTAACAGGATTAGGTTAACGAGGCCGCAGCAGGTGGCCTGCCTGTCTCTGGCTGGCTGTGTGCTACAGCTGCTGATGACAAAACATGCCGTGCAGCATTCAGGCTCATCCAGTGCAATTGGATCTCCTCCCCGAGCCAGCTATGGCAGGAGAGGTTAAACACGTTTCCTCAGATCACAAAGCCCATCAGCTGCCATCTGAGCCCCTTGGGGACAGTTCCTGGAGGCTGGAAAGTGACAGACTCTTTGGTGATGATGATGCCTGATCAGAGAGCTACTCCTGTCAACTGGTGGCAGCTGCTTTGAACAAAGACCACAGATGAAACACCGCCCCTTTCTCCCCAGCACCCATCCTGTGCTGCCCAAAGGTGTGGTTGTGAGGATACAAGAAGAGCCCTGGAGGTGGGGAGGAGGGTCCCGGGGTGAGGGGGCTGCCAGGTGAGGGGGCAGCACGACTAAGCGGGCAAGTACAGGGCTCTCACTTCCCACCTGCACCACTTCCTACTGAGGGATCTTGGGCAAAGTGTGAGCCACTCTGGGCCCCGGTTTCCTCATCCATGAAAGGGGATGCTAAAATTACTTATCTCACAGGTTTGCAGTAGATGTTTAAAAATTAACTGACACAAAGCCCTGGCCGGTTGCTTGAGTTGCTGAGCTCCCATCTTGGCTTCCGGGCTCCTGGGAGCTTTGCCAAAGCCCCGGTCCATGAGAATCCAGGAGACCTTTTGCCTTCCTCAGAACCGGGCAGGAAAACAGTCCAGCATTAGTTACATGGAAATGGGACTTTCTGGAGACATGTGATGAGCATTTACTGTGTTCCAATATGGAGCTAGGTAGTCACAGTTGTCCCCCAAGGTGCTCAGGAGATTGGCTCCAGGAGTCCCTGCTAAAACCCAAATCTGTGGCTGTTCCAATCCCTTACATCATTAGCACAGTATTTGCACATAACCTATATCCATCCTCACAAATATTTTAACTCTTCCCTATATTACTTATAATACCTAATAACATACAAATGCTATAAAAAGGAGTGTTGTGCTATATTGTTTAGAGAATAATGACAAGGAAGAATCTTGTACACATTCAGTACAATTCTTGAGATGTATTTTCCATCTGCAGTTGGGTGAATCCACAGATGGGGAATCCATGCATAGAAGGCCAACTGTACTCAAAGGCTTGAAACGCCAGCCAAGCGTGTTATATGGGAACACACTCGGGGACTCGGTGAGGTAAGAACCTCACCCAGGGTCTCACAAGTACAGCCAGTGGGCAACGGGACTGGGGTCTAAATCCAGATCCTTGTGGCCCCAGTGTTCACATTCTTGATTTGATGCTGGCCTTAAATTCAAGGAGAGAACTTAAAGAGGCTCTTATTCCTCCTTGTCCAGGAAGCACAGATGCCTCAACATAGGAAAAACAAAGCACGCTATAATATGCAACTTTTGTCTGCGTTGCTTTTCTTTTTTTATTCCTCATTTAATGTTGACCCGGGTGTCTACACATCTCTTACAGCGCTCTCAGCATCAGTCTGTGGGAGACAGTGGGTTCCCCGGGGAGTGACAGAAGGATCACATGCACACAACCTGTGCATGCCTACGAGCCCCTGAAAGCCGAAAAGTCAAGAGAGGATAAGGTGTTATCTTTAAGGAACGATGCTCTGGTTTGCAATGGCAAAGCTCAAGAACGAAAAGGAACTTACTAACTCCATTAATGTTTAACACAAGCTTTCTCAGACTCGGCGACATTGCTATTTTGAACCAGATAATTATTTGATGTAGAAAATTATCTTATGCCTTATGGGATATTTAGCAGCGTCCTGGTTTCTGGCTACTAGATAGCAGTCCTACACACATCTCCTCTTCAACTGCTAATTGTGACAGCCAAAACTATCCTCTATACATTTCTCAGTGTCATCCGCAGTTAAGAACCACCATGCTAAATTTTAATAGTATTCTGTAAGTTTGAGTCATTGCAGTTACATAAGAAAATAACAAAGTTAATTCACATCCTTATAAAATATACCAAAATAAATTTAGGATGGACCAAGGAACTTAAGGCATAAAAACACTCAAAGAATGAAAGGTTAATGTTTATCTTACCCCATGACCTAAAATCAATACTTCTGTAAACCAAAAACATCTTAAGTAAAAGATAAGGTTCAATAGGACACAATAACATGTATGAGTATGTGATATACTTTATGTTCTATACAGCACGTAGATGATTAACAACTTTACATTATAAATAATGTTCATACATAGACAATAAAAGACCACTGCCCTCAGCAGGAGAAAACCTAAAAAGAGTATGGAATGGTTACATACAAAAGAAGAAAGGTAGCTGGGTATGGTGGCGCTTGCCTGCAACCCCAGCACTCTGGGAGGCTGAGGCAAGAGGACTGCAAGTTAAAGCCCAACATGGGCAACTCAATGACTTAGCAAGACCTCATCTCAAAATAAAACATAAAAAAGAGAGCTGGAGTAACTCAGTGCAAAATGCAAAGGCCCTGGGTTCAATCTCTACCACTGGGAAAAAAAGAACAGGGACAAGGAAAAGGAAGAGGAGAGGAAGAATTCAATACATTTTAAAGTATCTTATACTTTGAGTAATAAAACAAATTAAAACAATTGCAATGTTACTTTGCATATACAATTGGCAAAGATAAGCTTTAAATAGGAATAGCTCATTGTGAGGAGAACTCAATACCTATGGGTAAGAACTGATGCAGTTTTAAATTTCCAAAGGAGACTTTGGTGTTAAAAAAGACATAGCTCTTATCTCAACATTTTATTTTTATAAATCTATCCAGAAAACATCATAAAAGAGTCCACAATGTATTATGAAGGCATAAAATAAGCCTATAGCAGGAGGCAATCAGCTACATTAATGATGTGATATCCACAAAGGTAAAGGGATATACATAGATGGTGTTTTTCACATGGGCCTTTTCTGGTGAATGGTCCTGGGGTGTGTGTTTTGTAGCACTGGATATTGAACTCAGAGACTGGGGCTTGCTGGGCAAGCCTTCTACCACTGATCTATACCCACAGATCCAGCGTGGGCCTTGTCTGTGTGCGGTGGTTCTTTCAGGTGTTTGAATGGTCATGTCTGGTGGAAGGATGCCAAGGTGGAAGGATCCCATGACCAGTGGAAGGATCCAATTTCAGCCCATCCAGCTCTATTTTGTCTATTTTACATATCAAACTTTTGGAAAAACTCCATCTGTTCCAGAGTTAAAAAAAGTTGGCAAAACACTGTTATCAGATAATGACATTGCAGGAAGAGTATGCGTCTGGGAGTCAGACAGATCTAGCTACCATTGTAGGCTACTAAACTAGCTGTGTGATATGGGCAGGATACTTTCTTCCTTTGTGCCTTAGTTTCCCCATTCATAAAATGGAAATCATAATGGCTCCTATTTTACTGTCACATTATAAAAATGGAGATAGTACATGTGAACTGCACAGAACCAACAAGCAACAATGGGGTCCATCTGTGATTATCATTCGCCATAAAATGAAATGCGAAAACATTCCTAGATATGCTGAACAAGGGTCATACACAGCACGATCACATAAATGGCAATGCATGCATGGATCGTGTGCAAGAGAGAAGGTACACGTAAGTAAAAGCAGCACCCACTTTGGCTGCAGGCAGAATGATAGGTGGCTCGGAAATAACTTTTGACTTCCTCTCTCAGAAAGTGCTTTTCTTGATTGCTAAGACCCTACCTCTCCGTGTCTGTAGAGAAGGTCATCCCATATTGACCCACATCCCTTTTCGCAGTGTTCCCACTGTCTACACAGAGCTTAACCCGACCTCTAGCCTATTTGATGGGTAAGATTTATGTCATCTTCAGCACTCATCTTGTCCGCTAATGCTGGACTTTTAGATGATATATTGGTGTCAGTATGATAGATTCAGGAGTCACTTAAACCCAACTGAGAATTTTCTGATGGAAGGATGCTGTTTGTCACATGATTCCAGTATCTCATAAACCCTGAGGACAGGTAGCTCTCCAAAAGTGCCACCATTCCTCCTGCCTCTTGATATAATTGCTTCTACTTATTATAAGATGCTCATGATATTATGATAGGAAAAGAACATTAGAATGTGAGAAAAGGCCATGACCTATATAAAACTATCTGATTTATCTCTCTTGAGCTGCACTTGAGGCTGACCTTATCTGGAAATCATCAAGAGGGGAACAAAATGTCCTAAGTCCAATTCGATCTGACCCTGTCCTCACCACCCCAGTGACACTACTGCTACTGGAAGATGTATTTTTCAGAGAATTAGGGAGTTAAAAGGTCTGGGTCAATTGTTGAGAGCAGAGCTGTCCACCAGAACTCTCTGGAAGTATTAATGTGCTTTGGATCTGCCCTTCCGATATGGTAACCAGTAGCCACATGGTTAGTGAGTACATGAAATGTGGCTCACAGGACTGGGTGAATTTTTCATGTTATTTTTTTTCCCTTTTTCTGGTACTGGAAATTGAACATAGGGCCTTCACAATGAGCTACGTCCCCAGATCTTTTTATTTATTTATTTTTTGACATATGGGCTCACTAAGTCACTAATTTGCCCAGGCTAGACTCAAACTTGCAATCTTCCTACCTCAGCCTCTCAGAGCATTGGTATTAAAGGTATGCACCACTATGCTCAGTCATATTCTTTAATTTTAGTATATATCCTGCCAAAGCAAGCACATATTCTTTAATTTTAACAAATTTAAATAGTCATGTGTAGCTGCCTGTGGCCACCTTGCTGGACAGCTCAGCACAGTGGGTAAGAACACAAACTCTGGATCCAGACTGCTAGGTTTGAATCTCAGCTACTCTCATACTTAGTTTGGATGAATTATTTAACCACTCTGTCCCTCATTTTCCTAAACCTGCATAATATCAGCACCGACACTTCTTCCACGAATTACGTGAGTTGCAATATGCCCTGCACCCATGACCGCCCTGCACCACCGCTGTTTTGCTGGATTTTCTGTTTGGCCTTCCTGACTCACTGTCTCTCTTCTCTGCCCTGCTCTGTGTTCCAGGAGATTGGCCTTCAGGGGTCACATACATGTTCCTGTCCCTTGGGCTTCCACCTGGGTGTAGCCCATGAGAAACACTGACAAGGCCCACAGGGTAGGAGGGGAAAGAAGTCAAAGTACTTGTTCTCCACTTCCTCCCTGCCTGGCCACCATGCTGTGTCCCTCTGCTGGAGGTCACAGGCCCTTTCAAGGAGCCCTCTCTTCTAAACACTGTCTCCAGAGTCCAGCTTCAGCTTCTTGCCTCTCAGCCTGGAGGTGGCAGGGATTGGCTCCCAGCTCCTATCAGCCCTCCCTGGTGATTCCTCAGTTCTGTTACCTGGCTTCTCACAATTCTGCCCACACCTTGGTATACAGTCTCTTTCCTAGACTGTCCTCCATGGCTCCCCTGGCAAGCACTTTCCATCCTTCCCCCACCAGACCCTCACAGGGAGTTATTATTATTCCCCTTGTCACTCCATCACCCCTATTCTCACCAGCACCAAACAGCAAGGATGGCTGGGCATGTAGGGCCTTTGAAGACTTTCACTTGGTGGACAGGCGCTTTCTCTTTTTTGATGGACCTCTAAGTCTTATTCACCAATCTCAGATGGTTGCTTGGGACCATTAGAAGTGGAAAGATGATCAGCAATGAGAAGAAAATGTGTTTTATCCAGAAGAATATCTGTCCCCCAAGGACAATGAACATGCTTCATTAGTAAGCAAAAGCCAGAGAACATTCTAGTTGCTGCTCGAATGTGCTTTGCATGAGGACAACGAAAGCCAGAATCCATTTCCTCCATTCCAGGGAGAGACAGAGTGTTCCCCTACCCCCACCAGCTGCCTGCCTGCTTGTCACACTTTGCCCACAGCTACTCCTGAGAATGGTGGGGATTAACCATGTCTCCCTAAGGGAGAAACACCAGCTGTGTTCTCTGCACACATCAGGCCTTCTGGCTGGAAACATGGCCAAGGTCAAGGGTTAGTTGCTAGGTGCTTGGGTAGAGGCCCAGGATGGACTTATAAGTGATTAAAATGAAAGCTAGAAGCATAGCATTCAGTCTGTGCATATCAGCAAATATTTGTCACTTTCAAAGTGCTGGTATTATACCAGAACTTAGAGGCTAGGCCTGAAAATGTCCAATGGGTAGCTAAATACAGGATACAATTTGGCATCTCTGCCTCCACTTCATGTCTGTCTCCTTTACCACCTTAAAAACTTTGGATCAGATACCTGTTCAACTCTGCACATAGGCCTGTTAATCACTTAAGGAGTATCTATGTAAAAACTAGAAATATAATGTTTATCAGCCCTAAATTTACCTAACCTATATCATCCTCCCTTAAGACTAAGGCAAGACTTGCAGAGACATTCAATTGTCAGTTTTTACATCTCGTTCCAGTCTGGAGCCTACCTAGAAGTCTCCAGTTGTTCTCCTAAACCTGAGTCACACCAGATTCCAGGAAAAGCAGAACCCAGCAGACCAGATCACCCCGGGATGAGCTCCTAACCCCCAAGGAGGAGCAGTCATCACGTGGGACCAGATTGCCCCTCAAGCCATAAGGAGTTCTCTGGAGCAACCTCACAGGATTGCCTGCCCACCCTGCTGTGCAAACCCCCAACCCTTGCCTTTGTTCCTTTTCTGTCAGCCCCTCAAAGATAGATCTTGAACCTCTTTACTCATCCTTCCTGGGTAGCTGTGCTGATCAAAGCTCCTTTCCTGCCTTTGACACAGCTTTTCTCCTTCACTGGTACTTGGGTCAGCTGGCCAAGCCTCGTGTTTTGCCCCAAACTTCCAGTAACAGTAAATTTGTGAGGGTCTGTACTTATAAGTGGCAAAGGAAATCAACTCTGTTACACTTAAGGAGAGAAGTTACTAATTGAAAGGATTTTGACTGGGGCCTGGAATAGCCACAAACACTGGGGAGCCAGAATGTGAAGATGGGAAGCTAATGGGGGCTAAGCTAAAGTCATGTTGGAGATCTTGCTGCACACATTCTGGGCTTCCTCTCACTCCACTCATTGTCCTGAGGGTGCCACCACTGCATTCTTCCCCAACTCTGCTGCTTTTCGTCACAGCACCTGATCCAAAGTCCCAGGTGTGTGAGTCTGGTTAGGTGACACTAGGCCACATGCCCATGTTCCCTGTGCCAGGGGACTAGGAAAGCAATGTCTAGACCTTTCCTCTTCTCTTCTACGAAGAAATGGGTTTTGTCTCCTATCAAGACATATGGGGGAGAATTCCCCAAATTTACGACAGGGTAGGATGCTAGACAGCCATTACGACAGGCTACACATGAAGAATAACTCAGCTTGGAAGAACTGATATTTGCAGGAACAGTAAGTCTCCAGTGTGAATGTTTATGTGTGTGAGAGTTCCTGAGTGTTATGGTTTGTGTCTAGATGTCCCCCCAAAGCCTCATGTGGTAAGAGGTAGCTGGATCTAGAGTGTGTGATTACTAAATTAATCCACTGATCGGTTTGGCATGGTTCTGCTGGGATCAAGGATGTGACACTAAGATTAAGGGTATTAGGATTAAGGGTGGGAGTGCTGCCTACCCTAAAGACAGGTAGCCTGGGTAAGATATAAAATACAGGAAGAAGCTGGTTAGCTGCGTGCTTGAGTCCTTGCTTACCTTGCTGACTTCTGCCTGTCTGCCATGCCACCCTGCCTCGGACCCAGCTGACTGTGGACTGAAACCTCTACAAACTGTGAGCCAAATAAACCTTTCTTCCCCTAACTTTGGTTGTCGGGTATTTTGTTTCAGCAACGAGAGAAAAGTAGCTAACACACTGGGGTAAAAATGCAAATTGACCACAGTTCCTCCAAAGACTGATTCCACAGGCCTGTGTTGGGGCCGGGACTATCCGTGATTCTGAGGTGAGTGGTCCCAGCTTTGTGGACACTGAAGCAGACACAAGCATCATGCACAAGATGCTCTGGGGGCATCAAGGAGGATAAGCTGATTCTTGAAGAACAATGTAGGGAGGTAGGAAAGATGGAATGGAGTGAGCAAAGGCACCAAAGTGAAACCCAGCATGGGCTACATAAAAGAACATAAAGAAACAGAAATTTATAAGAACCTGAACCAAAGTGAACAGATGAGGCCTGGGAGGTGGGTAGCGCCAAGCATTCTACTCTGTTCTAAAGGACTTCAGCTTTATTCTTGGAGTGAATATTTTTTAAATTGGTAATGACTCACTAGTAGATCATGAAATCAGTTTAGTGGGCCCCAGGCAGCAGTTTACGAAAACAATAAGAGTAGAAACTCAGGTAGGTATGGAGTCTTACAAAGTTTGCTCCCATTATATAAATAAGTGCATCGTAAGATCGGTAGTTATATAGGATAAATTTCTTACAGTAGGCCAAGGTCACAAAAGGTTGAAAGCTATGCCATGGGCAGCGAGGTGCTATTTGAAGCTCTTTACAGAGGGATGAGGAGGGGGACACAATCAGCTTTGCAATGTGCAGAGATCTCTCTGTTGCTGGTTGGACAGACAGGGAGACAAGACCAGAGAGAAGAGAGTTTTCAGGAGAAGGCTGATCACTTAAAAATGTTAAGGAGCTGAACTTCACTGCTGAATAGAGTTTGGGGAATTACAGGCCAAAAAGGTAAAAAAGGTAGAACTCAGTTGGAGAGTTGGAGGAGAAGAGGAAGAGCCTCCTGCTCCTCAGGTGGGTGATCAGGAGGCTGAGCATGCCAGGCCTCAGCTGGAGACCTGGGAGGAAATGTGGATTTGAGTACCAGGATGGGCTCTGTGAGTCAGCAATTTCCAAAGAACCCTGAGCAGGCTTTGTCCAGCCTATATATTAGATGCTGGGCACCTGCACTAAATTAAGCACATCTGATACCATCTTTTGGGATGGGAGCCTGGAGAAAGAGGGTTACCCTGAAGATCCACAAACCTACTCTGCAGGATCCTTTCTGACAACTGATCCTCCAGTTTTCCCCTACATCTGTCAGCCTCCGTCTCCTCCCTGTACTTGTCTTTTCTGATTAATTTCACCAAAGCCATTTTCTTACCACCAAAGAACTCCTAACTGATAAGCAACACTCATTCTTTTGACCTCAAAAACTCTGTGAGATGTGATTCATAAAGTTTTAAAGTAGCCTGCAAACTATTAAGTGTTGGATAGGTGTAAGGAATTAGAGTGGGACATCAGCACCCTCTCCTTAGGGTTCTTAGGGTGCCGTTGGCTCATTTATCCATTTGTGAATTGCTTTCTGTGACTCTCTGGTGAAGCACCATCATGCTAGATTTGGCTATAAAAAGTACAGCACCTGGTGCTGAGCCAGCCACCTGCAGAACCGCGTCCACAGTACACTGCCACCTATGATTGTCCACCACCTGTGACAGAGCATGTGTGGGCTGAGAAAAAGCAGAGGTATGATTTGGATTGATATGGGCTAGAAGACAGGAGGAGGATGGTAACTGGGCAGAGCTGCCACCTCTGCTAGACTCCTTGGTCACTGCAAACAGCCTGGCATTTCTTGCGGTTTGTACAAAATAAACAGGGAGGGAGCTGAGGTCCTCCCTTCAGGGGAATGAAAATCGGGCTTGAACTGATGAATAGTCTACCATGTAAGAACTGATTTGGGACAGGGGGCTTCACATCTGTCTTGTTAGCAGGAGAGGAACACAGCCAACTCATGGCTCACACGTGGGCGTCAAGTGTCTTATCACAAAGTCCTGTCTGCCTCACCAGCAGGACCAAGACAGGTGCCTCCTCTGTATTGGCATCACCCCTCTCCCTCCCCAGGATCATGACTGTCTCTCCATAACTCTCTCAAATCCAAGAGGACCCGAACAGTATCTTGATCGCCATGCCCTTTATATACTACCTAAGATTCAGCAGGTGCTCCATAAATGCTAAATGAATGCAGGCACCCATGTACAGATGAACGAAGAGTCCTTCCTCCTGCCCCTCTCCTAATTTCCCCCATACCATGTATACCTGTGACCCCCTCTAGAGCCTGCTCCTTGGTTCCTTCCTCCTGGGGCCTTATGCGGGGCTTTTGTTTACCCCACAGTTAGGCAGAACCTGGCTCTGGTTGAAGTAGCATGAGCGCAGCTTTGCCACAAGCCAGGCCAAAGTGGAAAATCCTCAGCCTGGCCCCAGTCTGGCCAGGCCTCGGCTCACCACTGGCATACACAGGAAACCACTGGGAGAGGGAGCCCCTGCCATCTTCAGGATGCAGGACCTCCTCTTTGCTTTGCATGGGACACGGTGGGTGGAGGTGTGGGCCTACGTCCTTTCTCATCACATTCCACCTGCACAGGGACCGGACAAGGGTCTGCAAACTTTTTCTGTAAAGGGCCAAATAATAACTGCTTTAGACTTTGCAGACTAGAACAGACGGTCAGAACACACCTACTCAATACTGCCTCTCATTCATAGCAAGAAAGTAGCAGAAAGAACAAGCCAAAGAATTGGGCTGTGTGTTCCAAAAAACCCTTACTTATAAAAACAGGTGGCCACCTGATTTGGAGTAGAAGACCAGAATTCAACTGTAGAGTGAATGGACCTGCCAAGTCCCCACAGAGTCCACTCAAGCCCCACCTCCTACACACACCCTGAGGTTCTAAAGTAGTGGTTCTCAATTAGGGTGATTTTTGCCACCCACCGAGAGGACATTTTGGCAGAGTCTGGAGGCATATTTGGTTGTAAGATGTTGGGGAGAGTTGTCACTGGCATCTAGTGAGTGGCACCGAGGGATGCTATGAAATATATTACAATGCACAAGACAAGCCCCACAGCAAGAAATTATCCAGCCCCAAATGTCAAGAGTCTCCAGGTTGACCCTCCCTTCTCTAAAGCAGTGGTTCTCAGAGTTGGGTCACTGTCACCTGGGAAATTATTAGAATTGCAATTATCTAGCCTTCCTAGCCATTGAATCAGAAATTCAGGTGGGCCTGTAAATCTGCATTTTAACAAGTCTTTTTTTTTTTTTTCAGATTCTGCTGCCTTCCCTGTGTTTTGTTTTTTTTTTTTTTTTTGGTTTAATTTTTTTTAATGGTACTTTTTTATTTTTATTTTTATTTTTTTGGTGCCAGGGATTGAACTCGGCCTAGTGTTTGCGAAGCAAGCACTCCAACCACTGAGCTAAATCCCACCCCCTTAATGGCACATTTTAGTGATAACATTCATCATAGGGAATTTGTACCTGTACATGATATATCTTGCTGCTTCTTTTTTTCCCATTCCCCTCCCCTCCCTTCAACCACTCCTCCCTCCTTATTTACAAAAGCTTTGTTTCCATTTTTTCCTTCTATTCTACAAATCTTTCAGACTACTCTGGTGCTCACTACAGCTTGAGAACCACTGCTAAAAAGAAGTCAAGAGGGGCATTAGGAAAAGAAGATGAAGAGAGGCCGGAGGTGGACACAGAGCTCGGCCATGTGCCATCTGCAAGCTGGAGAGACGCTGAGTCCGGGGACAGAATTATGATCCACAGAGATGGACATTGAGGTGGGAGCGAGCTGCAGTAGGATGGCGTTGAGAGTGTCAGATCAAAATGTTCCCTTTCAAATATATCTCATTGGCAGAATTCAAGTCAGTTATGCAGAGAAACTGCATATAAGAAAATCCAGGCTCAAAGAGACTGAATGACTTGCATTAAATCAGGGGTCTAGTTGGTGGTAAAACTTAAACTCCAGAGGCTGGGGAGATAACGACTCCAGGGCGGGCAGCCACCTCGGAAGCACAGGGACATTTTATCCTTGATCTGTTGTGGGGGATGAGGAGGGAAGGATTCTGTCCATCCAAGAAGCGAAGGCCTTGCAGAGGGCCAGATTCAGGAAGCACCCACTCAGGACTCCTTTCCCAAGGGAGACACAATAGGACTCTGCACCCATTCCCACAAGCCCTGGCCTCTCTTTGCAGCCTTGACCTGGCACACTTCTCTCCTTGGTGAGCCCACTGCAGTTTTGCTATGACAAATGCTGCCTTGGGTGATGACCCGTGAGGGCAGTTGGAAACTTTTGACAGCTTGCAAATCAATCTCACTGGGCATTTCGATGTCTCTCTGGACTGGTTCTGTGCTCAGCCAGGAGTAACACAAGGGTTCAGCTTTCTAGAGTGAGAGATAGAAATGTAGAATTGACCAGAGTGGGCCAGAGGTGTGGAAGGGCAGAGGTATGGAAGGGCAGAGAGATCCAGGAGGGCAGAGAGATCCAGGAGAGGAGCTACCAAGTACCCTGTGCCATCTCAGAAAGCTGCTGGGGAAGGAACAGTTTTAAAAAGGAAGAACAGAGCCCCAGATGGAAGAGGAGAAAGCAGAAGAAAGACATCTTATGCAGTCTTAGTTCTTTTCCACAACGATCCTAAAAGGTTCTTTGACTATTATCTCCATTTTATGGATGATGAAACTTAAGCCGTGAGGGGTTAAGTAGTTTACCCAAGGTCACACAGCAAGGACATGGGAAAGCCGAGACTCTGACTCTTCCAAAAGGAGTCTGTGCCCTTTACTGAAAGCATCAAAGTATCTAGAAATCAAGAGGGGACTCGGAGCCTGGCCTTCACTGCAGAAGAGTAGATGATCATCCACTTATGGCAGCAACTATAATATCTCTGATTGTCCCTGTCCACTGGGTGCCTCATTCTCTCCTTCTCCACTCCTGTCCTTTCTCCTGAGGGGAGGATCAGCCAACTGAGACAAACAATCACTCCAGGTTTCAAATAAACACAACCTGTAGGAGATGAGA
Source organism: Hystrix cristata (assembly GCA_004026905.1). NCBI lineage: Eukaryota > Metazoa > Chordata > Mammalia > Rodentia > Hystricidae > Hystrix > Hystrix cristata. The sequence goes on from PVJO010000112.1 coordinate 113,168, forward strand.
ATTCTTTTCAAAGCCTTTCCTTTGTGAGGTACTTCAAATGAGCCTCCAACACAACCAGTCTCCTCCCCATCCCTACCTGCTCCTGCTGATATTCCAAACTAGAAAAAGGTCTTACTCGAATCATCTTCCTGGGTAATATTCCTTTATGGCATACGTTCTGCTAGATTTCAAGAGGGAACCAGAGATTTTTATCTTTGTGATTTAATTAAAATGTGTTTGCTCACTGATTAATGAGGACAAGCTTCCCGGACATGCATACCTTTTCTGTGTGCTTTTTTCCCAGCCTTTGGAAAAATTCCCTGGATCCCCTGCCGCCCCACCCAGAGCTGAGTGTGCCTGCTGCCAGAAAAGCAGCTGCCAAAGCCCCCTACTCCCTGAATGGTGTCAGTCCAGCACCCTTCTTGGAACACCAGTTAATAAGAAAGGAGGCCAGTCCATCTGGGTGCATTGTAAGAGCAGCACTGCTCTCAGGGTGGAAGAAGAACGTGCAGCAGATGATTTTCTTAATGGGTGAATTTGAGCTCATGGAGGCATTAAGAGAAGAGTGAGGAGCCACTGTCTCAAAGGCAGCCCTTAGGAGAAAAGCACAAACTCCTGCAAACAGCTGAAGTACAGGGATCTGTGCAGTTGCTTGGAAGAAAGAGGATGTGAAAGAAGGTTACCAATTAGTGTCCCCAAACAGACCCGCTGCAGCGGAGATACACTTGAGCACATTCTTCACCTCTCTGATGCGTCTCGTCTGGTGAGTGAGACACTTAGAGATGCCAGGAGCTCCCACACTCAAGCACCAAATGAAGCCTACCCTCCCAGCTTGCTCTCCTCCATCGCAGGTGGCCTGGTAATTTCTCCGTGTGCTGGTGCTGTCTGAGATGTTCCTATGATTCATTAGCTTTGCCATGAGTGCATGGTTTCCCCACTAGATAAAAGAATTCCTGGAGGTCAAGGTATAGGCTTTAAAATCCCCAGCGCTGCAGAGGGCAATGGATCCGTGTTTTAACCAACTCAGTACTCTAGTTATGTAGAATTATGTAGAGCCACATATTAGTGGCTTGATAAATGGACCTATTAGGGCCACAAAATATATCTATTGAATGAGTGAGTGGGTGAATGAATGACTGAATGAATGAATGTACCCTCTCTTCTTGCTCTTGTTGAGAGGGGTGGCCCAGGACACCCCTTCTCTAGGGTCCTTTCACAAGGTTGCAGCCTGGAGCTCTGATTAATAGTTCTGGAGAGTTGAGGGGAGGCCAGGGCGAGGAAGGCAAGAGTCATGCTAGGAGCTCACCAGAGCAGACTCTTCCACAAAGCCCACGATGAGCAGGGTGTGACTCTTTGTTTCCTCTGCTCTTTGTCCACAGTGGATGCTCCTGGGGCTGCTAGTGCCCAGGCCTTGCCAGGCGACCACCTCCCTAAGCTTCCCGGAAAGAGGAGCTGAGGTCACTGGAGGTCAGAAGCCCACAGCTGGTCCTTGCGCTGAGAGGATCCTGCACAGATCTGTGAGGGGACCAGATGACAGCTACCTGCACTGTTTCCTGTACTGAGAGTTTTCTCCCAGGCCCCACCAAGTTTATCAATCAGAGGAAGTCAGATGCTCATGCTCTCCTGGAAAGAAGCAATGGCTGCCAGTCTGTCCCCTCCTGTGGGGATGGACAGCAGTGGGCACTCCACCATGTCTAGTAAGAAGTGTAGTGGTGCCCGCAAAGGCACAGACAAAATACCAGAGGAGACAGGACTGTGGAGCAGTGCTTATTCGCAGGTGTGCACTCCCCAAGGGCCCTGGAAACATGATTTTCCCAGCTCTCTTTTCAGAAGCACTGAAATCTAGTTCTCAACTAAGGTTGATTTTGACTCCCCTATGCCTCAGGGACATTTGTCACATGTGGAGAAGTATCTGATTGTTGTGGCTTGGTAAAGGGTAGGGCATTTTACTTACTGGGATTTATTGAGTAGCAACCAGGGATGCTGCTCAAATGGCCTACAATGCACAAGACAAAACCCAGAGCAAAGAATTGCCCAGCCCTAAATGTCAATGTAGTGTCAAGGCTGAGAAACCCTGACCTGAGAGGGAATGAGTGTATGCATGCAGCTAACATCCCAGAGCCATATGGAAGTGTAGGAAGCAGTAACTTGCATATCATTTTATATCTGTATAGATACCACACACGTAATGCCACACTGAATATGGGGCATGGATGAGTAGGAAACAGAGAGGGAAAGGGAGTATTTATTGAGCACCTACTGAGAGCCAGGCACCACACTAGAGTGGAGTCACCAGTCACTCACTAATAAAAGACAGAGCTGGAACTGTTTCCTGAATCATCTGACATACCCCCTCCCTTTGTCATCAATGCTGGGTGTGAATGTGTTAGAAAGCACAGAAACTCAAGAATCTGGGATGGCACTATTATTGATCAGGCTGAAAAATTCAACCTCAGCCACATATGAAGTCTCTTTCCTTCTATGTTCACACAAGAATCCATGAAGGGAAGCCGATTGCACGATACCAGCAGGGAAGTGGGGCAAAGGTGACCTCAGGTTATGGTGCTGACAATAGGTGTCATCTAATATGTCATTTGTCAACAAGTCCAGTCCTCCCTGGTCTGGCTGCCCAGCCCTGATCCTCTACCCAGGCTCAGAACTGGACCTGCCCAGAATGAAGTCTCCACCAAGGAGTGTTCCCTGTTGCCCTTGACCTCCACAGGCACCGATGGACACTTCCTTCACCTGGGGCTGCAAAGAAAGTAGGGCAGGAGGAGCCTGCACTCACCCCAAACTACTACCTCCAAGCAGTTCCCAGACGCAGAGAAGCAAACCCTTTCCAGCTGTCCTCACTCCCACACCGCAAGTCTCTACATCCCAGACAAAACCTGAACATCGTCTCCAGGGAGCTGGGAAACATCTGCTTTCCTTCTAGAAGAACAACACCTGTTCCAACTCCCAGAGGTAAAGTGGCTGCCAGTCCCTTTCTCTCCAAACACAGGTAGCACTGAAGACAGGATGCACCACAAATAAATATCTGTACACATTATCCCGCCACCAGCAACTGAGCTCTTTAAATCCTTACAACCTAAGGTGTGGGGTTTATTATCCCCTTTCTACCATAATGGGAACTAAACCCAGAGGCACTCTACCATTGAGCTATACCTCTAGCACTTTTTTATTTTTTATTTGAGATGCTCTCAATAAGCTGGCAATTATTCCTTTTTACACATAAGGAAACAGAAACTTAAAGCTCTGAAGAGATTTGCCTAAGGGCACTGTCACAGGTGGGGTCTCCAGGGAGGCAGAGCTGAGATAAAGGACTGTGCAGGACTATCAGGACGGGAAGGGTGGAACCAAGCTACTCAGCAGTCTCTCCAGGAAGGTCTCTGTCAACGCTGTAGGGTTTGGGAGCTGAGCTGGACCTTTGGAGTTGTCCCAAATTGGGCAGAAGGAACCAGGCTTTTCTACCCTGTCTTTGATTAGTCACTCATCCCAAGGTGCCTCTGGAAAGAAGTGGGACCTCGGACCAGGTGACTTTTTATTCTTTAAATGCCTTTTGGTAATACAGAATGGTGAGGTTCATTTTGGTAAACTGGTACATGCATTTAATATATCTTGATCTTTTCCTATCCCGTTACCCACCCTCTCTCTCTAGGTGATTTTTTCAAGTGAGGCAATTCAGAGATGACAGCTAAGAGCCACCTTGGGAAGTGGGGAGAATAAGTCCTTATTTCCTGAAGAGAGATCTGGGTGCAGGTCCCAGTATCTCCCACAGTCACTCATTAACAAAGGACAAAGTGGAACTGTGTCAGAGATCTGCCAGCAAAAGCCCTTTCCTTTGCCATCAAGTCTCTGCCTGATAGAAGGACTGGAGTGGCCTCCGTGATTGGCATTCCAAGCCTTCCTGGGCTACCTGTGATGGGTGAGGGTTAGACAAGAGGCCAGCTGCAGGGCTGCAGGTGAGATGGTGCTCCTCAGCAGCATCCAGAAAGAATAGAACTCGCTCCTGGCCACAGACTGTATGATCCTTCCCCCAAACTCCAAAATCCAATGTCACCTCACTTCACTCTCTCACCCACTCACCCCTGCTGACCTGGCTGGTCCTGTTCTTGCCACTGCAGGACCCAGAATCTAGAGCTCACCCATCACAGAATTTTATGGAAATTAGTAATCATTTTGCACCAAAGAGTTGAAGGGGAGTGGCTTCTCAATACCATGTAATATCTCATCTGGGGACGCAAAGCTGGTGGCAGAAGAGGTGGGACTAGAACGCAGGTCTCCTGACTCCCATCTCTTGGCATTGGGCACCACACAGGCACCGTGGCACAGAGCAACCCTGCTTGATCTGGTACCCCTCTCCACTCTGTGCTCTGTGCCAGGCTCGGGTACTTCCCAAGCAGTACCAACTCTCTCCTCCACCTGCAGTGTCCTTCCTCTTCTCTGCTTTGTTACTTCCTGCTCATTCTTCTAAGGGCTCCCTGGACCTCCCAGCCCCTCCCCACTCCCCTCTTATCCTCGGAAAACACCCTGTATTTAGCCATCATGTACATGACTCTCATAGTCAAACCCATCATTGTACAACTGTGTATTCAATGTCTGTCTCAAAGAATATGGGCTGCATGACAAGGGGAGCAGGACCGTCTTATTCACCAGCACATTCCAACACCCAGAAGGAATAAGCTAACAGAGAGTACGTTCTGTATGGTGCTGGCCTCCAACTCCTTCAGGTCTTCACCACACTGCTTCTAACTTCTGAGACAAATGATAAATGCCTCAAAGGCATCTAATGAGACTTAATAAGTCTCTTGGCTCCATGGCCTCCCCCGTTCCCACCTCCTTGGTCCCTAGCCCACGGTCGAGTGGCCACTCAACAGCAGTTTGCTGGTTGATGGATGCTGTGTGCCACCTCAGCCTCCAGAACACCCCTGCCAGGAAAGGGAGTGAAGAATTCCTGTGCTTCTGCCAACACAGAAGGGCAGGAGCCTGAGACAGTTCTGGACCAGGCCCCCAGGCAGCAAGGAGCGAATTAGCTCAAATCACATCAACGCGGTTCTCAGGAAACGGCTGCTGAATTAGAGGTTACAGCCACAGCAGCAGCCTCTTTTTTAATAGGACATTAGTGCTCATTCTGAGCAATTACTCTATTTGCAATGGCTTCTTAATGTTCAGCTTCTGGAGCCCTGAGAGGAAAAGGCTTTGTGTTTCTCATCACCAGCGCTCCACTGGTGAGACAGAGGAATGGGCTGCTGAAATGCCCTTCCCGCCTGGATCGAGGAGCCAGTACCCTAGATCATCCATGAAAGGGGCTGGCACTGGTGCACTCCTGCTCCTGGCTTCCCCAACTAGCTCACCCTACAGCACCTCCACATGTGGGCTTATGCGGGCAGAAGCAGGTAGTTCTCCAAGCACAAAAAACCTCACCAAGCTTTCTCCACCACTCCCTGCATAGTCACTCAGCTGCCCGAAGCTGGTGCCTGCTAAGTGCTCCTAACAGCTTCCGGTATCTCTCCCAGCATAGCACTTATACTTATCATCTTCATTTTAATAGCATTTCCCCTCTTGATCATTAGAGTAATTAAGGTTCACTGCAAAAATAAAGCACAGTGTAAAAGAAGCAAACAGATCATATTGCCACAGCACCCAGAGTTCAAAGCCCTCTGATATTTTCCTTGGCACAGGCACGTAAAGATATGTAAATACCAGTTTTGAAAAATGAGCCCTATTGTACCATCCACCCTGTTTTGTGACAGTAGGGTGGCCACAGTTTATTGTCACTGCACATGTGCTTGTCCGCCCTTCCCAATGAGATGCAGCCTCTGCACAGAGCGGCTAAACAGGCTCATTATTATTGCTCATGTGGCAAAGCACAGAGCAGCTACCTCTTAAATGTTAGCTGGCTAGATGGTATCTCAGGATTCTTTGGGTTGCAAGTGATCCAATTAAAGCATCCAATTAAAATTGGGTAAAAGAATGTAATAGCTTTAAAAAAAATCCTTAGGTGTTCAGAAATAGTTCTAGCTACAAATGAGACTGATCCAGTAACTCAAACTACATCATAACTCAATCAACCAGCCTTCTTCTCTCTTTCCCTCTCTCTCTCCCCCTCCCTCCCTTTTTTTTGATTATCTCTCCCCTTTCTCCATTCTCTCCCTCCCCTTTCTTTTCTCCTTTTCTGTTTATCTCCCCCTCTCTCTTCTCTTTTTCTCCCTCTCTTCTCCTTCTCAGTTCTCTCTTTTTGTCCTTCTATCCCTCTTCTCCTTTCTTTCCTCTCTCCTCTCCCTTTTCCTTTCCCTCTCTCCTTCTCTCCCTCTCTCCCTCTTCTTCCCTCCATTTCTCTCTGTCTCCCTCTCCACTCTCTCTCTGTGTCTCTGTATCAGTGTGTTTCTCCTGTTTTCTCAACTTCCTCCTATCCCTGATAACTCCTTTCCATCAAGTATTTAAAGTTTATCAATCACAGTCACTCTATTATCAGCCAAGTACGTACTCAATATTTACTGTATATTATTGTACAACCTACAATCTTCTTTCTGATTAAGGATTTTTTTTCCTGTAGGCTATGACTTCTCAAAAATACACTTGCACAGAACATAGTAAATCAATTTTTTAAAGAGCTGTAAGACGGGTTTCTCCCACCTACACCAAAGGCCCTACTTCCTGTCAGTGGCACACAGAGCCACCTCAACCTGTCAGCAAAGACAAGAAGGGCCAATATCCCAGCAGCACTTATTTCAGCACAGGTCCAGCAGACTTCTGATAAATTGCATTAAACAGCCTCTGTTGAAAAGGGTCTAGCACTGTCTTGCAACCACCAGAGACCTGTGGGCTCTGGGGTGTCATTGCTGAGTGATGGCAGCTTAGGGTCATTATGAAGAAACTCAGCCCAGTAGGCACAGGGAACAAGGAGCCAGGTGAAGAAGGGTCCAGGGAGGGGAGCAGAACTACTGACCAGGAAGTCAGAGCAGTAATGTCTGGGTTGTGTGACACTCCAGCTTCCAAGTCTCAAAAGCAACCTCTGAGTCACACCAAGGAGGAAATAGCTCAGAGATTAGTTTTTTTATTCAGGATCCAACATTTAGACCAGACTCAGTCCTCCCCTTGAATCCTGTCCCTCTTCTTCATCAAGGATCATTATTATGCCATTTTGTGGGTGAATTTTCTAGGCCAGGCCCAGAGCTGGATGCTTTTTCTCTCTTCATCCATTGTATAAATCTTTACTGGCAAGCTACAAGCTCCACTGTAGGTGTCAGGGAAGAGCCATGAAGAAAATGCCCAACATCCCTGTTGTCATGGGGCTCATGTTCAAACAGAAGACATACTTTTATTTAATGGTCAAATAAATAAACGGTGATATCTTAGTTACTTTTCTCTCATTGCTGAGACAAAATACCCAACACCCAAAATTAAGGGAGGAAAGATATATTTAGCTCACGGTTTACAGAGGTCTCAGTCCACAATCAGCTGAGTCCAAGGCAGGGTGCCATGGCAGACAGGCAGAAGGCAGCAAGGTAAGTGAGAGATGCAAGCAAGGGAATAGACAAGCCTCTTTCTGTCCTTTATATTTTATCCAGGCTACCTGCCCTTAGGGTGGGTAGCACTCCCACCCTTAATCCCAGTATCACATCCTTTATCCCAGCAGAATTATGCTAAAAAAATCAGTGGACTAATTTAGTAATCACACACTCTAGATCCAGCCACCTCTGAAAACGCCCCACCTATGACCACATGAGGCTTTGAGGGGACATCTAGACACGAACCATAACAAATGGCAAGCAACGAAGAACAGAAAGAGCAAAAACAATGCAAAAGTGTAGAGAAGGGTAGGACTGCGCACAGAGCAGTCAGGGACAGTCTCTCTGACGAGATGCAATTTGAGCAGAAACCTAAAAACTGAGAGATTTCGTACCAAGAGGACAGTCCCAGCAAAGGGTACGGCCTAGAGAAAGGCTGGAGCTCACTTGGTAAGTCAGAAAACAACATGGATGTGAAAGGGACAGAAGGAGCAGAATGACCAGAGTGGGTGGTGGGACATGCGATCAGAGGATCCTGTGGACGTGGGGTTTCACTCTGAAGCTGCTGGAGATTTCTGAGATGAGGAGAATCACGATGCTTTGGTTTTAAGGACAATGCTGGCTACTGCACGGGAAATAGTTTAGATGGACAAGAGAAAAAGCTGAGAATTGAGTTAGGCAGCAAAGGTTATGGTCCAGGTGAGAGAAATGTCAGTGTGAAGTTGTAGAAAGCAGCGTGACCCGACTCAGTACACAATCCTGGAGGCGACAGCCCTGGACTACCCAGTCCTCTGTTCCCCCTCTCTGCCCTGAAGAAGAGGTCCCACCAGCTGGCTTCTCTTCCAGATCTGGCCAAGATTTAGTCCTGCCCAGTTCCCATGTCCCCATACTCAAGGGCCCTTCTCTGCATCCTCCCTCCTTTCACTCCCTTTAAACTACCACAGCTCCGCCTAATTGGTGGCCTCAGTTTCTACAGTTTTAGTTATCTAGTTAACCACAGCCTGAAAAATATTAATGTTTTTATCATATTCACATAACTTTTATTATAGTACATTGTTATATTTGTCCTTCTTTATTATTAGCTGTTACTACTCTTACTATGCCTAATTTATGAATTAAATTTTACCACAGGTATGTATATATGGGAAAAAGCATAGCATATATGGAGTTTCAGACATCTACTGAGAATCTTGGGATGCATCCCTCACAGATTACGGGGGGACTCCTGTAATACAAAATGACAGTGGGTAATTGTCTATCCATTCACCTTCACATTATCTTATTAATTACAACAAATATTAGCTACTGTAGAAACACATCAGAATGTGTTTCTTCACCAAAATCAGCTTACCATGTTTTATTTTTTCAACATTTTATTATGAAAATTTTTAAATATAAAGCAATGTTGGAAAATACTGTCCAGTAAACACCCATCCACCCAAGCACTCTCCTTGGTTTATCACCCGTCTCTCCATTCGTTGCTCCCTCTGGCCACCATCGATGCATCTTATTTTTAAATTGTATACACTGTTACACGTCATCCTTAAACACTTCAGCATGTGTATCATTAACTAGAGTTCAGGGTTTGCTTAAAGTGTGTGTGTGTGTGTGTGTGTGTGTGTGAGAGAGAGAGAGAGAGAGAGAGAGAGAGAGACAGAAAGAGAGAGAGAGCAGCTTTGCGAACATAGATATTAGCAAATTTCATGTGTACAGATAATAAGTCTGGACAAAGACATACCTGTATGGGTGACTGACTCCGTCAAGACACAGAACACCACTGTCACCCAGAAAGTCCCTCATGCTCCTTCCCAGTCAGTCCCCACTCCTGCCTCAAAGGCAAACACTGATCTGATGGGTTTCACCATAGACTGGTTCAGCTGTTCTAGAATTTCATATGAATAGACTCATACATGTTGTCTTCTGTGTCTGGCTCCTCTAGCTCAGCATGTTTTTGCAGTTTGTGGGTGCAGTGGCATGTTGTTAGTAGTTCATTTCCTTTTTTGCTCTGGGTTTTATCTCAGTTCCACCTGTAGCTAAGTGGGTGACCTAAGAGCAGTTACCTAATCATTCTCCTTTAACATTCACCAACTGGAAATGCAAATAGCTGAAAGTTATTCTATAGCAATTGCACTGTGCAATACTACAGTAAGAACGGGAAAAATAGTGTGGATATAATGTCTATTACAGTTTGCAATAGTATTTCCTCTCTGGTTCTTAATGATTTAAATGTGACCAAGACCTTTGTACTTTGTCACAAAAAGCAGGTTTTTCCAGGTGACTTACTTGGCAAGCGTCAAAACACAAATTCACGGTATATTACTGCTGATTCACTTTGAATTTACATATATTATATATATTATATATATTATATATATTATATATATTATATATATTATATATATTATATATATATGAAAAATCTAAAGGATGTGAGATGCCTACAAGGATAAAAATAATTCATTCATTGCTTTGCTCATTCCTATAACAATAGCCAATGAGCACCTGCTATGTTCTAACCATGCTAAGCTTGAGAACTCAACAGGAAGCAATAAAATAGACATAGACATTGTCCTCATGGGGCTTGCAGGCTGGTGAGTTGCATAGACACTAAGCAACCAGTTAAACATTTAACCATTTAATTGCTATTGTGATCAGTACTTTGAGGGTGTGAGACAGGGTTGCTCAGTGAGGCTGACAGCAGAAAGAACAGTGAGAATTGAGTAGGCAGAAGGCAAGCCTTCCAGGCAGGAAGGAACCATAGTGCCCAAAAGCTCTCCATAGGGAAAGAGCACCACAAATCAGGAGGGAGGGTGTAACTGAAAGGGCGGGAGTGCGTGTGTTGAAGTGGTAGGGAAGGAAGGTGAGCAGGGAACGACTGGGCAGGCTGACTGGGCCGGGCAGCAGTCTGACCATTCAGGGTTTTGTAGACTGAGTTCAAAATGTTGGATTTTAACCTCAGAGCCACTGGCATCTAAGGGAGGCCTAACTGCATGCTTCACAAGGCAGTGTCAGGTAGGAATTATCTGTTTTGTTCACTGCTAAATCCCCCATGTTCTGACAAGTGTCCTGCATCGATTTATGAAATGAATAAAGGGAGGGAGGAAGAGAAAGGAGAGAGAGGCAGATAAGGACGGGGTGGGGTGTGTTAAGCAGAAGTTTGAGATTTATGTCTTACACAAGTCACTGGCTTCAATGTGGAGACTGGGCAGAAGGAGCCTCAGGATATAAGTTTCATCTGCTCAAGCTGCCATAACTAAGTATCACAGACCCGGTGGCTTAAACAGTAAACATTTATTTTCTTACAGCTCTGGGGCTGGAAGTCCAAGATCAACGTGCCATCAGGGCCGATATCTGGGGTGGACTCCTCTCCTGGCTTGCAGATAGCTCTTTCTCATTGCATGCTCACGTGACCTTTTCTCTAAACTCACATGGAAGGAGAACAATATTGCTATTTTCCCCTTCTCTTCTTTTAAAAACATCTTTCCTGGCTGATTAAATCCCCACCCTTATGACTTCATTTAACCTTAATCATCTCCTTAAAACCCCTGTCTCCAGCTTCTCATAAAAGCAGTACAGGTTGCCAACAATTATATGAGAAAATGCTCAAAATCTTTAGCCATTAGGGAAAAGCAAATCAAAACTACACTGAGATTCTATCTTACTCCACTTAGAATGGCTATCATGAAGAATACAAAAACAACAAATGCTGCAAGGATGCAGCGACAGGGGGACCCTTAAACACCACTGATGGGAATGTAAATTAGTATAGCACTATGGAAATCAGTATGGAGGTTACTCAAAAAACTAAAAATACAGCTACCGTATGATCATGCTATACCACTCCTTAATAATTACCCAAAAGAATTAAAAGTCACCTTACCATAGAGATACCTGTATATTGTGTTTATTTTGGCACTGTGCACACTACCAGGTTATAGAACCAGCCTATGTGCTCACAATGGATAAAGAAAATGTGGCATTTACACACAAAAGAGTATTATTCAACCATGAAGAAGAAAAGAATCATATCATTTGCAGGAAAATGAATGGAGTTGGAAACCATCATGTTAAGTGAAAAAGCCAAACTTGGAAAGACAAGTATTGCATATTTTCTCTCATATGTGGAATCTAGAAAGAAAAAGAAATGGGGTAAGGAAGCTATAAGCAAAGAGGAAGGAGATGGATGGGGTAAGGGAGACAACAGAGGGTAAATATATCAAAGTATGTTATATGTATGTACGAAAATGCCACAATGAAACCCACTATTCTGTATAATAAACATTCACTAATAAATTTGCATTTAAAAACCCCTGTCTCCAAATAACAGGAATTTTGGGAAGACACAATTCAGTTCATAACAGGGTAGATGCAGGGAAACCAGTGAAAAGGTTACTGCAGTCTAGGAGTAGAATGTTGGATAGCTTAGACCAGGTGTTGGCAAAAAGATGGGGAGACTTCGAGCAGCAAAGTCCTAACCATGTTCCATGCCCTAACCTATGGAACCTGTGATCATGAACTTATTTGGAATCAGTCTTTGAAAATGTAATTAAATTAAGCATCCAGAGATGCAAACATCCTAGATTATCCAGGTGGGGTTTCAATCCAGTGAAAAATCTCCTCACAAAACACAGAGGAGGAGAAGGCACCGACATGGAGAAGACAAAGTGAAGACAGAGAAAGAGCCAGGAGTGATGTCACCACCAGAAGGTGGAAAAGGCAGGACAGGATTCTACCCTAAAGCCTTCAGAAGGATTGTGGGCTGACACTTCAACTTCTGGCCTCCAGAACTGTGAAAGGATCAATTTCTCTAATTTTAAGTCACCGAATTTGTGGTGATTTTCTTAGCCCAAAGAAAGTGATAAAAACAGCAATTTTACAGGTGCTGATAACATTCATGGAGAGAGAGGGAGAACAGAGGAGCTCAGGTCTTATGCGATAGGAAGACGAGCAGGAATTTTGATTTAGAAATGTAGAGTTTGTGGCAACTTTAATAAGATATCAAGGAAGTGGGCAGGCAGTGGTTAGCCTTACAGTCAATTATCAACAGATGATAGTTATTATTATTTCCTTTGGGGTTACTCCTATATTAGAAGTGATCACTCCTAGCAAGAATATCTGAATCTTGGGACTGCAAACAGATTTAAATTCTGCCAATACCACAGCAAAGATTAGCTTGTACTTTGCAACACCTTGGTTTGAACATCAACATTTCCTGGTACAAAGTTCTATTTGTACTTCTTCACCTCAGGTCAATACCAACTTCATACCCACCCAGAGAGTCTACATCACATGGATCCCTACAGCCCAGTGGGATCCATTTCCCCTTCTTCCCTCCTTCCTCCCCACCCACAGGACTCTATTCACAGCAGAAGTCTGCCATCTTGTGGACATGCGGGATTCCAGCAGTGTAGCCCTAAATCGGAAAGTCAAGATCAGAGAAGACAGGTACAGTCACGCCACTTGTCTTCCTACTTCCAAATACAGTTTCATCTAATTGACTCCAAAAGTGAAGGGTAACAAATTGTCCTGCTTTAAAGTAGCAAAGCGGTAAGCAAAAGGACATCAAAACAGGCCCTGGAGAATCACTCTCTCTGGCTTTGGCACACTGAGACCCTCATCTACTGATGAGACCTGAGTCTTTGCACTTCACAGAAGAAAAGCATGTTTAGTGAAATTCTTTGGTCTTACAAGAGACATCCTGGCTCCGCTTGCTACTTTCATAAGCCCTCAGACCTCTGTGTGAGCTTGAAAAGGTTCACTTTCAGGCCCCCTTATTTCTCTATCAGTGTATTAAAAGCTGGTCTAGGACAGCAGGAGTGGGAGAGAGAGAAGGGTTGATCAGGGTGTAACAAGTTGCAGTTAGATAGGCATAAGAAGCTCTAGTGTGCTATTGCACACTGTTCTGTGTATCTCAAAGAGCTAGAAAATGGGATTTTGAATGTTTTCACCATAAAGAAGTGATAAACACTTGAGGAGATAGCTATGTTTAACTTGATTGATTACACAATGTCTGCTTGCATTGAAATATCACATGGTACCCATTAATATGTACAAGTTTCATGTTTTCATGTACCAGTTAAAAATAAATCTAATTAATAGCAAGAGGGGAAAGCTACTGTAGTCTCAGTTTCTCCATTCCTAAAATGGGGATAATAATATCACCCACCTAATATTATGAGTTAATATACACATACATAAATGAGTTAATGCACATAATGTGCTTAGTATATTGCCTAGTAAATTTAATTACATGTTAATTACATCCCTCACCATCAAACTCAAGATCCTTACAACACTTTTAAGTACATCTCCTCTCACACTGGATACTGTTGGTATCCAAGTATGTCAAGGACTGTGGAAGAGAAATACAAATAATAAGTCGTAGTTCTTACCTCCTGCCATTTGTGGCACAGTCCAGCATGAATAATACATGTATGTGCATAATAATTGGTATAAGACAAAAACTAAGAAATGTTATAAAAGCAACAAAAGTGAAGTATAGAGAGGAGCAGAAGAACATTCCCATTCCTAGAAGAAGAAATTAGGGAAGTGTAATTAAAGCCAGGTAAAGTATCAGCAAATGGACGGGGTACAGAACCAAGGCAGCAGAGGAGGGGTCCACTGTTTCCATGATGAGCTTCCTGCCCCTCCAGCCTGTCCTTTGCCAAGCAGGTTCAAAAACTCAGTCTTGTCCTCAGGCAGAGAATGGATTCATTTTATTATTATTCCTGCATACAGCCCTGTTGGGTTTATCTCCTCAATGCCATTCATTTGAGCGTCCTTCTCTCTATGGCCACTGCGCCCCTGCTAGTCTTGGCCACTATCATCTCTTTCCTAGCCCCCGCAAGTGCCTCATGGCTGACCCCGGCTTCTCCTCTGGGCTCTCCTGGGGCACCCTCCACACTATAGCCCAAACCTATCTCCTGTTCCGTGCTCCCCTGCTCACTGCTCCAGGCTCACTGGTGCCCACAGGAGGAAGTCAAACTCCTCGCCTGCACCTTCCTGGCCTCCCCCGTCTCTACTCATACGCCACTGCCTGGCCCTTGTGACCTTCAGGATCCAAGGCTTTCTCGCTCCTGCTGCTGTCTCTGTTAATCACAGGACCATGCAGTCCCAATCCACCTTCACGCATCTATCCTAGGGCACACCTGAGAATCACCTCCTCTGACAGTTTCTGGGATGCCTTGGAAGAGGTCAAATCCCCTGGCTGCACACATTCCCATAGCACCTTTGATGATTAATCTTGATTGTCAACTTGATTGTCTTGAAAGAAACCTGGGAGATTAGCAAAGCACAATTGTGGGTGTGTCTGGGTTTGGCACAGAGGCATGACCTTGCAGACTATATGTGGTCCCTGGTCACTTCCTCTCGAGTGCTGTTCTCCTATTTTCTGCTACACACTACACAAATAAGAAGTGTGGCTGCCATGAGAGGAGCAGCTTTTCTCTACCACACATTTCCACCTAGATCTTTCTTCTTTGAAGCCAGCCTACCATGGACTGAAACCTCTGAAGTCATGAGTCAATATAAACCTTTTCTCCTTTAGGCTATGTATGTCAGGTATTTTGTCCCAGTGATGGAAAGGTGACTAATACAGCAGCTCTTTCTTTTCCTTCACTCACCACCTTTGCCTGCTGTAATTGCTTACTTACATGTGTAGTATTTATTCTACTACAGCCTGTGGCTCTTGCCTTCATGGTCATATCTTCCATTATTAGTATAGTCTATTAGCATAGCATAACACAGGACATCATGACTATCTAATGAATGGATGAAATAAATGACTCCATGAGTATCTCACACCTATAAAGATCACAGGATGGGTATAAATACATGTGGAGGGTGCACTGAATTGTATTCTCCTTCCAGTGGCGTAAGGGGACATTTGAGGAACATCCTTTGAGCCAGATATCTTTCACTGTTAGTCAGTATGAGTTAGCTTTAGGGTTTTTTCATACTGTGAGCTAAGTTTGGCTAACAGTAGACACCTGAGACCAGGCGGGCTTTGATGAAACATATTAGGCCTTGCTGTGGTAAGGAGCACACATGTCTGATTTCAGATACTTTAGAAGAGGTGTAGCCCAGAGTAGAACACTACACGTACACTGTTCTGTTCTGAATCCTGTTCTCCCCCAAAGCCGCCCAGCATGGGATGAGCAGAGACCAGAGAGCATACAACCTGGCCTTTGCTGACTGGTGTGCTGGGCACAGGAAAGTAGATGGAATAGCATGTGGCACAGGCAGAGATGCCTGACCCCTGTCATTCCCGTTCCCCCAAAATGTCACTTCATGGGTGTCACCAGGACCCACACTCTGGATGCTTCACTGGAAGAGGGTCCACTCGCCAATGATGACCTTGTTTCAGACTTTGCCACCCCGGCCCCACATTGCAGAGTTGACCACACCTGGAAAGGCCAGCAATGGACACTGCTACAAAGCAAGCAAGTCTGTAGAAGAGAATAGCATTCTGTCAACACACCTAGAACACACCTGACTCGGTGAGCAGTGCTGTGCAGAAAACAATGTTCCATCAACACGCACCTGGCTTGGGGACCAGCACTGGGCCAGGGATCAGTGCTTTCTCCACTGTATTAGTCAGTATTCTCTAGAGAAACAGATACAATGGTAGATATATGAATATTTGAGAGCTTACAATTTGGCTTCCTCGGGCTTCTTACAAGTCAGGCGTGGAAGCGTGCAGAGGGTCCGTCTGCAAACTGGAGATCTGGAGGGCCCAGCTGAAGGTCTGGAGGTCCGAAGGATCCAGGCGAAGGTCTGGAGGCCCGAAGGATCCAGGCGAAGGTCTGAAGGGTCCAGGTGAAGGTCTAGCGGTCCAAAGTATCCAGGTGAAGGTCTGGAGCTCCTCCAAAGGAAGCAAAATGGATCCAAAGAAACCGGCCAGCCTAGATTCCTCTTCATTTCCCCTTTATACCATCTAGAGAATGGGCCGGCCTAGGGTGTAGAATTGCTAAACCAATTTAGTTAAGCTTCTCTTACAAGTTGACACAATCAATCAACCATCACATCCACTCTCTACAGAGAGGAGCTTGACGGGAAGCTGAGCTGTCTGGAATCGCAGCGAAAGGATGGGTGGAATGTGGGCTGCCTCTCAGCCCCCTCAGCACCGTGAGGCTGGCCTGACCAAGAACACCTGAGTGTCCACTCACATATAGTAAAGCACCCTCTCCTGCCATGGGGAAGGCCTTGGCTGCATTTGTCTTCTGGAATTCGGCTGGATGTACCTTGCTGGGCTTCCGCAGCCCACCCATCCCCCTCTATTTCTTTGACACACATTGGTGTAACTGTCGGCCTCTCTCCCAACCCAGCCACATGACCCTGGGAGGCCATCTGCATCTGTACATGAGCCTGCCTGCTCTGCTCCACCTCTCACTATTGGATTTATAATCCTAACAAGCAAGCATCTCTTTTTCCAGTTTCTTGGAAGAGAGATGTCTACATGCTGCCCAATCACCACTGGGTTCTGGCAGAGAAGCAGGTCGGCCTCACCTCACACTGTGGCTCTGATTGCCTTCATGACGCTGTCACTAACCTGGCAGTCAGAGAGCCCCCAGGACCAAAAAAACAAAAACAAAAAAAAAAAAACAACTCCAGGACCACACTGTACCAGCTCAACACATTCAGCAAAAAGTTTCTCCTTAATAGTCTGGCTAGAGTTACCAGACTTAGCAAATATTTGGGACACAATTATACTTAAAATTTACTCGTTATTGACTTGAAACTACAAGCATCATATATTTTGACAAGTGACAAGTTAGGGGCACCTGAGAATTCCTGCAAGAGGAGGGGCAGGGTCAGCCCCATACTTCACATGTGTCAACAGTGGCAAATGGGCCTTCCCTTAGTTACTTTCTCATCACAGAGACACAATACCTGACACCCACAACTTAAAAGAGAAGAGGTTTATTTGGGCTCACTTTTTCAATGCACAGTGCTCTGACTCCCTGGCAGAATGGAGTGGCAGAGGGGCAGAAGAGGGAAAGCTGCTTGTCTCATGGTGACAGGAAGCAGAAAGATGCAGGCGAGTTGGGAGATACACCCTTCCAGGTCACACCCAAGTGAACCCCTCTACTGACCAGACCCCACCTCTTCACAGTAAGTCAGCCATATTGCCCCCCCATGATTCAATTGCCTTCCAAAAGCTCCACCTACGAACTCATGGGGCCCTCGGAGGATGTTCTCCATCTAAACCAGAACAGGCCTCTTCCCAGTAATCAAGACTCTGACCCTAGATATAAGGGAATGACCCCTACCCAGACAATACACACCTTCATCCCTTTCTTTCCTTACTTTTTATACTGCAGTCACTAATTGTATTAATTTGCTAAGGCTATCACAGCAATGTTATGATTTAAACAGCAAAATTTTATTATCTTACAATCAGGGAGGCTAAAAGTGCAAGGTCAAGGTGTCGGCACGGCTATCTTCCTCTGAAGCCTGTCTCCTTGGCTTGCAGGGGAGCCTTCAGTGTTGGTACTTGGTCCTTTGCATGTGCCTTTGTCCCCTCTTCATCCAGAGACAACGTCTACTAGAATAGGACCGATCTTCGTGATCTCAGTTGAACTTAATCACTTTAAAGACCCTCATCTTTAAATACAATTACAGCGTGAGGGACTAGGAGTTAGAGCTTCAGCATATGCATTTGGGGAGTGGGGAAGGGGTACTCAATTCAGCCCATCAGGCTCCCTCTCCAGGCTTTTCATGCAAGGAAAGAGTGAGAGTGACATGGCTTGTCCCCAGTCAGCAGCTTTGGGACTCAGTAAGGAGGCTTGCTGCACCCCTAACAGAGGTGGTCCCTGGTGTCCTTCCCGTCCCCATCCCTAGTCTCCAACCTTCCTTCCTAGAGTGGACACAGCACGCCACTCTGGGTTGCAGCACTCAGCACAGGCCAGACACCCAGCACAAGACGACGTTCCTGAAACTGTTTCTTGAAAGCAATGAAACGAAGAGGGGGGAAAGAATCCTCCTAAACAGTTTAAAGAGATTTAGTTAAAGAAGGACAGGCACACAAGCTCCTGATTTGAAGTGATAAAAGCTCTTTGGGAAGCAAAAATGATGAGGCCTATGGATGTGTAAATGAGGCCTGGGAAGAACTAATCAGAAGGGTAAATTACAAAACAGAAAAAGACTAAGATAAGTGAGGGGAGAGCAGTGAATATTTCAGTTTCTCTCGTTCATAAGAAATTCATGAGCAAAGTGTATTGGAGATTTTGTTGGTTTGGTGGTGGGAGAGAATTGTAAATATGTATAATATGTAAATACCTTTTATAAGAAAAGCCCATGAAGATAAATGAGCCTGTCTGCAGAAAAGCTGTGAGCTGTATAAGATGTTAATATAACTGTCGTCACTCTAGAAATTACCATAATGCTTACAGGGCTTTGCAAGTTCCTCAGCTTGGGAAAGAAAAGCGTTAAGTACCCGCCAGAAAACATACAGGTGACCACCACGGGGCGGGGGGTGGGGAGGGACTGAACCCAGGGAGCAGAGAGCTACAGCCCCAGGTTTTATTTTTCATTTTGGAAATAAGGTCTAAATTGCCCAGCCTGGCCTTTAACTTGCAATCTTCCTGCCTCAGCCTTCCACATAGAGTAACCGGGATTACAAGCTGGGTGCCACATTGCAGGGCCCTTTTCATTGCACACCCAGTACTGCCCTCAACCTGCCTCTACCACCACCCCCAAACCCTCCCACCCCGTGCACAGTGGGGATTAACTCGGGGTCTTGCTAAATAGCTAGTTCCCCAGATGGGCTTCAATTTGCGGTGCTCCTGCCTCAGCTTCCCAGAGTGCTGGGGTCTTTCTCTCCTCCTCTCTCCTTTGTTTGTTGTTTGTTTGTTTATATTAGGAAGGTAGCCTTGGCGTTAGTGAAAACAGGCTTTCAAGCTGGATTTCGAGTTCAAATGTGACCTCCTTGCATGCCCCAGAGCTGTGCGCCCTTGGCGAGTGCCGTGGCCTTCAGACTCACTTCCCGGTCGTCGAACCTGGACAAGAACGCGGACTCTCGCCACGCCTGGGGTTGGCCGGGAGGGGGCGCGGCGGCTGAGCCATGGCGCCCTCGGCTGGACTCTGGGCTCGCCGGCTGTGGCGGGCCTGCAACGCGCTCATGGCCGCCTTCTTCGCGCTGGCGGCCTTCGTGCAGGTCAGGGGCCCCGGGCAGGGCGAGAGGGCGGTGGGATCTGCAGCGAGGACGCGAGCCGGGGTCTGCGCTGCCGGGCGCTCTCGTCCACCGCGGAGCTCGGCCCGGCCCGCCGGGCCTCCGCAGCCCCGGCGCCCGTCGCCCTTCCGCCCCGGGGAGGCTGGGCCAGCCTGGGAGGAGGGCGCAGAGCCAAGCCCGCTGGCATCGCTATCCTCTCCGGCCCGCACTGGGGTCTCTGTGTCCCCGCATAAGCGTCTTCTCCAGTCTGGAAACTGGAGGGTCCTGAAACACCCGACTAGCTTGGCGGTCCTCTCCACCCGCCGCTGTACCCTGGTGCCTAGTGTGGCCAGGCTCAGAGCAAATAAATGAAAGGTGAATAAAAGGGCTGAGTGGGCAGGGAGCAGGACGGCGCATTTGCTAACAGCTGCTGTTCTGGCCTTCCAGGTCAATGATCCTGACGCCGAGCTGTGGGTGGTGAGTGTGAGCTGCCTTCACAATCGTGCTCCATCTGGGGGGGGGGGATTTCCCCTGCACACAAAACACACGGTTCTTTTTGCTTCTATTTGCTTCCCTTACTTAATAGCTTAGAAATCAAAACCTTCGGTAGCCTTACTTTCTGGAGACACAGATGTATTCCCACAGCAGACAGAGATACCAGCAAACCTCGTCACAGTAATTACAGCAGGCTTGATAACAAGATGATGCTGAGATTGGTTGTGCACTGGTTATGCATGCCAATAATGCCAGCACTCTAGGAACCTGAGGCAGCGGGATCTCAAGTTCAAGCCCAGCCTGGGTAATTAAGCAATTTAGCGAGAACCTGTCTTAAAATGATAAAAATAATAATAATAATAGGACACTGTTCTTGAGGGCCTAAACTTGACCTCTTGAGATCAACTGAATGATCTCATTTTCTAGTGAGGAACTGTAGTAAATATTTGACTGGGAAATGACAGGCTTAAGTTCTGTGGTCCTGCTCATTCAGTGAACTACTTTTCTTTTTTTCTTTTTCTTTTTTGTGGGGGAGGGGGTGCTGGGGATAGAACTCAGGGCCTTGCACTTGCTAGGCAAGCACTCTACCACTGAGCTAAATCCCCAACCCTCAGTAAGTTATTTTTATAGAAACTAATTAAAGTCCATAAAATCCACATTATTCATTGAGCCAGTGCTCTGAATTGAATCCTTTAGGGGAGGGGAGACTGTCCCATACATTTCCTGAAACACCTAAATTTTGCCCAGTCTTTCAGTACCAAATATATAGCCTTAAACAATATCAGCAAGCAGATGACTCTTAGGTTTTGGAGTAATGTTGACCATGTACAGGTCAGCAATAAATGAAAGCACTGGAGACTATGATATGAAAGTCTAGTCCCTATAGACAAGTGTCAGATATCTAGAATAATATTAAATTTCTAAAGGATTCCAGTATATATCCCCGTAAACATCACATTGTTCCTCAAATACGCCTAAGGTTGTCCCTAGCATCTTTCCCCTACAAACCCATTCTTCTTCCCAACTCAGCCATTTCTGTTTTCTGCAGAATGTTCACTTAGTCATCCTTGCTTAAAACCTCAATCATCTTTTAACATCTCTCTGTTCCTTCCCACTGCCTTTGAGATCCCCTCAAACAAAATAAAATTTAAAAAGTAACCCAACAAGAAAGACCAGCCTGAACTGCATAGTGAGAGCCTATCTCAACACCCCCCCCAAAAGAAACCATCTAGATCCAATTGTTTATTTTTACAGTACCTCTCATCTTACCTTTCACTTCATGTCTACATGACCTAATAGGAAAATAAGCCCCACATCCTGCCAACCTCCCTCATTCCCAGTTCAGTGCTCTACTACCTCCTCTATGAAATAGCTTCCCAATTCTTATGTCTGCTTCGAATCCCTTCTCCTCCTAAGACCCCCCCCATCTGCTACAAAATCTTTTGTCATTTTCCAAGCTCTCTAAATTGAAACTCCACTTGGATTTGAGGGCTTCCACAGTATAGCCCCAACCACCTTCCCAGCATGGTCCTCAAAACCAGCCCAGCAATGATAGCCACTGTATCTTGGCCCCAGAATTCCCGTATGCCATAGTCTACCCAACTTCAAGGACTATCTCCAAATGCTATCTCTTTGAAAAACAAACTCTGTGTCTTTCCCATAGGTTCTAGCCATTCTTCTTTTGAACACTTACTGTAGCACCAGTATGTTCAGCTTCACATTAAAGTATTAGCATTGGCTTTGTATGTGCCAGCTCCCAGAAAGACAAGGATAAGTTTTCTTTTCTTGGGAGTCCTTACTGACTTAACTTAGCACTTCCACTACAGAAATCCTGCCAGTGGTGGCACCCCCAACCCTGTCCCAGTCCTGAGGTTTGAACTCAGGGCTTTGCACATGCTAGGCAAACTCTCTACCACTCAGCTACATTCCCAGGCCTCTTTTATTTTCTTTTGACACAAGGTCTCAGTAAATTGCCCAAGCTGGCCTCCAATTTGTCATCCTCTCCCCTTAGTCTGAGATTATAAGTAGCTGAGATTATAAGTGCGCTTATGAAAATGAATGGACACATAGATGAACAAATACTAGGTTACTGTACTTTGGGGACTCTCACTGTGCCTTGCTCATTTCCATATTCCCTGCTTCACCTTGCTCATGGGAGACATCAGTATCAGAAGGCATACAGCAGCAAACAATGGAAAATATGACTAGCACCAGTTATAAAAATACAGAATAGCTCACTTAAGATGTCCAAAGGTGGACGCTTAGTGGTCAACAGATTCTGCTTTTCTAACAAGCTCCCAGGGGTGCTATGGCAGAATCTCGGGGCCTGCTCTCAAACCTCACAAATCAGAATCTGAGTTTTAAGGTCCTGGGCACATTAAAGTTTGGGCACAACTGTCCATCTTTGAGAGATCACCTGACTTGCAACTGTCAATAGTGGCAAAAGAGGGAAAAAAAATGGGAAAATGTAAATAAAGCTATTGTAAATAAGGAGGGGAAGGGGAATGGAAGAGAGGGGTGGGGAAGAGGGGAACCAAGATATATCATGTACGGGTATGAATTAACTCTGATGAATGTGATCATTATGTATATCTATAATGTACCAATACACGTTCTTGGTAAATAAAAAACGAAATAGTGGCTGATATTCCAGTAATCACTAAGGATGGAGAAGGAAAGATGAACAAAGGGTCTGTAATACAAATGTTCTCTCTGCCCAAGGTCAAGAAGACATGTCTTTAAAGAGAAAACAGAGCAACTAAATACACTAAAGATTTCTGACATAAGCAATACAATGATGTGGTTAAGCAACTACATTTCTTGAAAAATTTCCAGACTTCTTATAAGTCTACCCTCCCTACTTGCCCTCTGTCCACAACACACACACAATGGCAGGTTTGGCCAGAGATTGCTTGCTATGAGGCTTGAGACTAAGGCCTCCTTAGGGCCAGTCTTTCAACTTCCTAAGCAACGTGGCAGTCTCCAAGTGGACAGCTCAATCTTGGTATACAGCACATCTGACTCATTCATTATTAGAAAATTTTCTGTGGTCTCACTTGTGGAGATGGACCATTGGGCCAGATGCTCCATGGGGTCAAACCCATCAAGGTTATGTAGGTAACTGTGATCGCCTCTCTGCCCCACTTTGCAAAGAATCTTATTTTATGCAAGTGGGGATAGCCATGTGGGCATGGAAGTTGTTTGGGAGAGACTAGGAAGTCAGTATGTCTTAAGAGCAAAACTCTATGCTTAGCGCTCGAGCTTGAAGATCAATGAATCTTTCCTGTAATAACAAACAGTCTAGAAGGAAGGAAAGAGAATTACAACCTGACGTGGTTATCCGGTTATACAAGAGCAGAGATTACCACTTCCTCAAAAGTTACAGAAACATAGCGCTAAATTATGGAACATGAAAACTTCTGCTCTCATGTTTCCTTGCTTCCTAGACACCTGTGAACACTCACATAACAGGCATACTTCTTCACCCATGTATTTCCTCTCTTTTTGCTAACAGGTGATATACATGATACCTGCCGTGCTGACCCTGCTTGTTGGATTTAATCCTCTTGTCACAGGTATGGACCTTGGATTCTAAATGGAGATCCAGCAACTCAGATTCTCTTATAATAATGAGAATCTACATGCAGACTCTCAGGAGAAAAACAGGACTCAGCATTCCTTCTCATTTGTAATAATAAGAGATCATTCTAATCTGGATCATCCTGCCCATCTCTAGGAAAACCTCAGAAGGACTTGGCTATCCTCACCCATTCTTCATCAGTTTGGCCCCAAGATCTCTCAGCCTAATGTGGAATGCTGCTTATGCAGTGCAGCCCATGAGAGAAGGGTTTCAGTCACTGCATTGTTTTCCTACGCCACCGGACTCATGTAAAATCAGCAACAATCTAGTGCACTTCTTGTGTTATACTCAGAGGCAATCAGTGCCTGTTACATATTTACTATATACAACCTGGGTGAACTGACTTTCTTACATATAGAAATTATTAATAATGTCTGTAATAAATCTGTCGATTTTGATTAAATATATCACTCTTTCTGATCTCTCTGTACACTGCACAGTGTCTGCAGCTGTGTCTTGTGTGCTTCTCCCTACCAGGTTCTCAGCCTCGTTAAAGCTGGATCATGTCCTGTCCATCTCTGCATAAGCCTAACTCAGATGTGTGTCTTAATCCATCAGATTGCTACAACAAAAATACCACTGAGTTGTTTATAAACAACAGAAATTTAGTTTTCCCATTTCTGGAGGCTGGGAAGTCCAAGATCAAGGCATTAAAAACTAATTTGGTGTTTAGTGAGAGCTTGCTTTCGGCCTAATGTGGAAAGCTGGTTATGCAGTGTAGCCCATAAAAGCTATGCTGTAGCTCCTTCTACATGTAGCTCCTTCTCTCTGTGTCCTCTCATGGTGGAAGGGACAAGGGAAATTTCTCAGTGCTATTTTTAAGAGCACTCATTCCTTCAGGAGAGCTCCTCTTTATGAACTGATTACTTCCAAATACTATCATCTTAGGGGTTAAGATTTCAGTATATGAACTTCAGGGAGACACAAGTGTTCAGACCATATTAATATGGCCAGGCACATGGTAGATGCTGAATGATTGATGAATGAGTGGCTGTAAACAGAAGCTTTATCAAATATTTATTCTGTAACCTGCTCCTTGGACTTTTTGTATGTCTACAGCTGGGTAAGTGTGTGAAACATTCACGTCAAACAAAGGTTTGTATTACTTACAGACTACCTAGTCAATGCGAGGTAGCCAATTTTGCATATAGCTACTTCACCTTTTAAGGCATGAAAGGATTCAACAAACTAAGTAAATACTTTTATAATATAAAATGTTGTCTTGTAGTAGGAAGAAAAAGTATAATTTATTTGTTATTAACATTTTCTTGTTAATAGGAACTATTAATCCTGAAAGATAATTCTTAAGAGAAAATTAAATTAAAACAGCTTCTACATGTGGGGCTCAGAAGTTCTCAGAAGCCTTAGGATAGAGACTGTTGATTCCCACCTTGGAAAATCCGGGTTCCCTAGATGGCTGTGTTCCTTGATGAGGCTTCTAGTTGGCTGTCTACATCTGAGGTGGTTCAGTCATGTAGGCCTCCTTTGATTATAAGCCAGGGGAAAAAAAAAAAACCTAAGCTCAGGTGTACTATGAGCTAAGAAGAAAATATACTACAGGAAAGACTGTAGGTGGTGCTGCTGTCAGGCACAGGTGGACACACAATTTAAGCTTCTCTCCACCTTTCCATTCTGCCAGCTGCTGCCCTGACTTCACACTTGGCCTCCAAGTGGTAGCCCTGAGTTCCCAGTTCACATCTTTAGGACATTAAATCCCAGAGAATATAGATTCCCTCCCTCTTTCCTTCCTTTCTCTACTTTCTTTTCTCTTTTTAGTATTAGAGATTGAACCCAGGGCTTACATCCCCAAACCTTTTTTTTTTTCTTTTTTTACTCTGAGACAGGGTCTCACCAAATCAGTAAATTACCCAGACTGTACTTGAACTTGGAATCCTCCTGGCTCAGCTACCCAAGTGCTGGGATCACAGGTGTGTGCCACCACACCCAGCTAGATTGTTTCTTCACTCTATCAAAGTATCAAAAATGAGTTATTGGCCCTGACTCATCATCTCTTTGTCATGAGCCAAATCACTGTGGCTAAAGTGATAAATGCTTGATTGACCTCAGGTCCATTTCACTGGCACACATGAACTAGGGGTGTGGGTAGGGTGGGTCCCCACAGAAAATAAGGGTAGTTGTCATAGGAAAGGGAATATGTCCACTTAAATTATAATTAGTGCGCTAATCTCTGTGTTGTCCCTCAAAACTTTTTTTCTGGCTAGCCCTCCTGAAAGCAGATTATGACAAAATAGGAACAGGCTCATTTTTTCTGGATGTGATTCTACAATTAACAGCATCAGGGTATCTATTTTTAGGTAGCTTTATTTGGAAGAGTGTTTCTGCAGTACACATCTTGTTCTGCCTGGTGTGGGCTGCCGGCTTGGTATACTCCCTCCTGCTTCATGCACAGCACAACATCTTACACGAGGAGGAAGGCAGGTGAGCAGTGACTTTTGCTTTCGGGATGGGAGTGGGAGTAGAACCGAGCAATCTTTCATTCCTTTACAACCTCATCTGTTCACAGTGATGACTTAATTTCCCCAACACTACCATGTGCAAGATATTATATAGTTTATAAGCTGAAGAAATGATGGACCCAGGATTCAAGCCCAGCCCTGTCTATCCAACTCCATTATTAGTACTACCAGTAGTCTTTACCTATTTTGTTGTATTACTCTGAAGGTCTCAGGACCTTGACCTCCTTGTAACCAGGAAGAGTACATACAGTAATGTTCAGTCCAATCTAATAAGGTGAAAATTCTATCAGCACTCTGATTCGGCTCTGGCTAAGTAGAACTCCTGTCTACAAGTGTGATCCGCCACATCAGAGATCATCATTTTAACTCAACCTTTTGCTAGCCTTTCCTTACTGTGTCTCATACCGTCTCCTCTGTGTCATGGCTAATTTTTCCTATCTTATCACCTCTTCCTTTGCTCACTCTCATCCATGATTCTTTTTTTTTTTTTTTTTTTTTTGGTGCTGGAGATCAAACTTGGGGCCTCGTGCTTGTGAGGCAAGCACTCTAACCACTGAGCTAAATCCCCAGCCTCATCCATGATTCTTGGTCTTATTGAGAATTCCCTTCTTTTTTTAAAACCTCTCTACTGACATCTGCCAACATTGACCTTCAGCAACCCGTAAGTTAAGGATCATGGATAACGTACTGGTTTGCTACCCATGGGAAACTGGAGAACCAGTCCAGCTGGGTCTGTAGATGGGAATGCAGACCAAATGGGCTGAATTCCTCCAATTTGAAGCCCAGGAGTTACAGTGAACTCAAGGTGGGGCTTCCACCGACACCATGGCTGAATACGATTGTCCTTTATTCTATGGAAAAGATATGGACATACAGCACATACATCTGGAAGCACATACTCACCCCACGGTTGATTCACACTACAAGCCATTTTCCTCTGCAGTCTCCTCCAGTCTCCTGCAGTATGTGCTTCAACTGTGCATTGGTTTGAGCTCATCCTAGCAAGCCTCTGAAAATGTAAAAATAACCAATCAAATCCAGGACTGTTTTCTTGGTTATACTGTCTCCCCCACTGACATGAAATAAGTGATGTTGCAGTAACTTCAAAATACGAAATATATGCTATTTTATAGGGAACTGTCTGGTCTGGTGATTATCACAGCATGGATGAGCCTCTGCCACAGTTCCTCAAAGTAAGTTTTCAACTCATTAGTTAAAACCAGATGATGCTCCAGTTAATAAAGTTAGGTAGTAATTGAAATTTTGACACACAAATGAAAACAGGAATCTTTTGGAAGAAATCTTTCCTTTTCTAAAGGAAGCAAACAATAGTTGATTTAAATGTTCCTAACTACTCATATGTTCCTGAGTGACATAGCTTCCTGTGATGCCCACATAGTCACAGGTGGTTGTCAGCCTAAAAACCATTCTTTAAGGGGAAAGAAAATGATCTTAGAAGGAAGCTTAGAAATTCAGAAAAGAAGAGCAAAGAAAAGATATATGGGTGAGTACATGCAAATAAATTAACTTATAAAATAAGAATAATGATGTTTTGTGGAGCTTAATGTATCGAATAAAAATACATGACAACAGCAATACAGAGATTGGAATGGGCTAAATGGAGTCTAAGAATCTTGGATTTTCTGAAATGAGTTAAAGTATAATTTTATATTAGACTCTGGTAAGGGAAGGATTCATGTTGTAGTCTTTAGGGTAACCTCTAAAGAATAGAAATTGGATATAGAAGGCAGAAAAATGGGGGAAGTACAGAGTAAGTAGGACAAATAGGAAGCACATGTTAAGATAGAGATTTAAACCCAAATATATCAGAATGCAAATGTACAAAATAATCAAGAGTCAAAGATTTTCAGAGAGAGAGAGAGAGAGGGAGAGAGAGAGAGAGATTTCCATATGGCTAAGAGTCATTTGGATTCTTTTTCCATGAAATGTTGGTTCATATCTAGAGATACAGCTGTAACCTGATTCTCAGGTTGTTGGTCTTCTCTACTTTTAGAAGTTCTCTATGTATTAGTTCTATTTGTTGTTATCCTATTACTTTGCTAATGCCAATTACAATTTGCCAAGAAAAGATTTTTTGTGGTTGCTGTTGATATATCACAGCCAAATTTATCCATGGTTTTGCTTATTGCTTCTGCATCTGGAGTCATAATTAGGAAAGCATGCCTCCCTGCAGGTTGTAAAGTAATTTACATAAGCTTTCTTGTAAAACATGTATAGTTTTATTTTTGTATCTAAATCTTTAGAATTGAGGTGAGGACAAGGCTCAGTGATAGAGCACTTGCTTGCCTAGCATGTTCAAGGCCCAGAGTTTGATCCCCAGTACCATTACCAAAACAAACAAAAACACAGACGCACACACACACAATTTAGAATTCGTCCTAAAGAAATGAAGGAAGGGGGTCCAATGTTATCTTTTTTCACATGGCTATCTGGTTACCTCAGAACCAGTTAAAATGCCAAAAGATACTTTTTAATGACAACAGCTTATACCAAGAACATATAATGATTCTTAATTTTTATGTACTTTAAAAAAGCCTCAAAATAGATACAACAAAAGTTGACAGAATGAAAAGCAAAAATCGAAAAATCCACAATTATTTTGGGAAATATTAACACACTTCTCTTCATCACTAATGCAGCAAGCAGACCAAAAAAAAAAAAAATCAGTGAAAACATAGATTTTTAAATACACAATAAAAATCTTGACCTAGTGGACATTTATGAAACACCCGAATAAGAATGTCACAATCCACTTTCTTTTCACACACACACTAAATATTTACAAATATGGTTGGTCATTTAAAAAAAATCTGAATGCATTTCAAAGGACTGAAATTCTAGAGTATGTTCTTTGACCACAATTAATTAAATTAGAGATAGTTAACAAAAAGAGAGTTAACCACTGTATATTTAGATGTTAGGAAATTACCTTTCAAGTAAGATTTGTGTCAAAAAAGAAATCAGAATGGAAATTAGAAAATATTTTTAGCTGAATAAGGAGAATACTACATACCAAAATTTGTAGGATGCAGCTAAAAATAATTCTTAAAGTAGAATTTATAGACTTACATACATATATTTCATGAAAAAAAGCAAGAAAGGCTGAAAATTAATGATCTAAGCTTCAAAGAAGTTAGGAATTCTCCAATAAGTTTGAAAAAGAATAGCAAGTTAAACCCAACATAGCAAGAAAATAAATGTAAAAGCAGAAATTCATTAAAAGAAAAATTGACATAAACATAAGGAATTAAGTCCATGCACCTATAATTCCAAAACTGGGAGGGTAAGGCAGGATTGCAAGATCAAACTCAACCTGGCCAACGTAGTGGCTTAGCAAGACCCTGTCTCAAAATTTAAACATGTTTAAAAGGGCTGGAGATGCAGTTCAATGCAGTTCAATGCAAAGGGCCCAGGTTCAACCCCTAGTACCAAAAAAATTTAAATAGAGTGCACTGAGAAGGCCAAATATGGATTCTCCAAAATGGTCTATAACTCTGACAAGCCCTGGCAAGACTAAAGGGGACAAATAAATAAATAAAAGAGCAAGAGCAAACAAGAGGAGGCACAAATAAAAAATAACAGGAATGAGAAAACATTATGAGGGCTGGGGATTTAGCTCAGTGATTAGAGTGCTTGCCTTGCAAGCACAAGGCCCTGAGTTCGATCCCCAGCACCGAAAAAAAAAAAAAAAACTTAAAAAAAAAAGAAAACATTATGATATATCTAACAGATATTTTAAAAGCTATAATGGGGCACTATGAAAAACTTTATGCCATTAAACTTGAAAATTTAGATTAAATGGACAGATTGTTTTAAAAAATTCAACTGATCAAAACTTACATAAAAAGAAATATTCAGGGCAGTCATATACCTATTAAAGAACCTGAATCCATAATTTAAATTTTTCCTAAAAGACAACTGTAGACCTAGGTAGCATAGCTGGATAAGTCTCACATTTAAGGAAGAAATAATGCCAACCATCAGCAAACACATCCAGAAACTGGAAAAGAAGAAACACTTTCTATTTCATTTTTTGAGGACAGACCAATACTGCCAAGAACATTACAAAATAAAGGGAAATTATATAGCAATCTCACTCATGCCCGTAGATGGAAAAATCCTGAACAAAAGATTAACAAATTAAAACTTGCAAAATATTACCCAACAATCAAGGTGATTTCTCTAGAATACAATTAGTTTATCACCTAAAAACTAATGTTTTCCACTATGTTAGCAAAATAAAAAAGTAAATTCTTCTTGAACTATAAACAACATATGAAAAAATTCAACATATATTCATGATAAGACCCCTCAGAATACAAGTTTGAATATAGGTTTAGATAAGACGGAAAAGGGTATCTACATCAAAGCATGATAGTTAGTGGTGAGCAGTTGAGAACTTCCCCTCTGAGATCAGTTATTAGAATAGGTGAGTTTAGCATGATTACTAGATGCTAGGTCAATGTACAAAAATCAACTACATTTCTATTAGCAAGTAGCACAAAGTGTTGAAAGGTTACCATTCATAGTAACATCAAAATAGCCAGTTTCCCACGAATAAATCTAAGAGACATATGCAAAATCTTTGCCCACAAAATTATAAAATATTACAAGAAATTAAAGAAAACCTAAATAATTGCAGAGATAAACCTATACTGACAATAGGACAAATAAACTAATAGAATACAATACAATCTAGAACAGATCCATACACATGTAGGTCCTTAACTCATGGTAAAGGTGGCACTGCAGGGTAGCCGAGAAAGGCAGACTTTTCAATAAATAGTGCCTGGAACAATCGAATGCAGATAGTCCTCATTTAACAACCTACTTGTTTAACAACTGTTCAGACTTACTACCGAGGCACAGTGTTTGGGTTTATTACGACCCCTCTTTTTTTTTTTGTAACAGTTCTGTACATCTTGTTTATAGACCCTGAATGTCTTTTTTTTTTTTGATACCATACACTTGGTTTATACAGTGCTGTAATTTTTGCTGTACAGTACTGTATTTTTATGTTGTTAAATATTACAATACTACATGTAGGAGTTATGCAAATAAAAGCAGAGTCACCAAGTTGGAGTTTCCTTTAGCTATTTCTTTGTTCTGAATATTGTAATGTACAAACTATACATAATTCCTCATTTAGCAACCAATTCATTTAATGAGCTAGTCGCAAGAATAGAACTCAGTCATTAAACAAAGAGAGTCTGTATCCATACAGAATCAAGTGAAACAACCCTTACCTCAAAAGTTTCATAAAAATCAATTCCAGGTAGCTTACAGATCCAATAAAGAGAGAAAACAATAAAACTGCTAGACAAGTCTACAATATTTTCAAGAGCTTGGGGAGGGAAAGATTTCTTAAACACTAGGAAAAGATCAATTTTAATGTCTAATTAACCAGTGTTCCACATAAAAAATCATTTGAGTGGGACAGGACACTTGCAACACATATAAATAGTAAGAATTGTATTAAGTATATATAAAGAATTTCTACAAATCAGTGAGTTACATTATAATTTATGGAATTGGTAATGAGGACACCAAGAGATGGAGGGAGGGAGGGAGGGGAGAGAGAGGAAGGGGAGAGGAAAGGAATGTAAAAAGAATTAAAATGTATTATGTACATGTACCAACTCCCCATAATGAAAGTAAGCATTATGTACTGCAAACACGTACTAAATTTTTTAAAGAACTGAAAAAAATACATTGAAGTATAATTATATTTTACCAATTCTATTGTTATCCTTGGTCTCCCAAGCAACCCATAATTTTTATTGAATTTTTACTTATAATAATTTTTGTATGTCTTTATAGGAATCCAGTTGGTGGAAGAATTCAGCTGCTTCTTGCCATTGTAATAGCTCTTTTCCCATTTGTTTCATGGGTCTACATATATATAAACAAGGAGATGAGGGCTTCCTGGCCTACTCACTGCAAGACAGTAATTTAAATGAATCCAATAATGGTATTTTCTAAAAATGACAATATTCAATTTCTTATAAACATTGCGGTAACAAGACAGTTTCTCAGTTTATTTCAGGTAATTTGAGTTGATATAAGAGATGATCTAAAAACAAAAAATAAAAAAAGGTCTTGAGAACTTTTTTAAAACTACCTACAATACATTGTAAGATTGGATGGAGCAAGTAAGAATGGGGTGTGATAGTCTCTGGATGCCTTTCTTGAAGGGCATTGTGCTATAGTGTAGTCAGAAGGCACTAGAATGAAAGTTAAGAAATCCTAGTTTTGCTGGGCACAATGGCACATGTCTGATAGTCTTAGCTACTCGGGAGGCTGAGGCAGGAGGATCGCTTGAAACCAGGAGTTTGTGGTCAGCACAGCAAGACCTCAAGATAAATAAAGCATAAAAATAAATTCATTAATCTATGTGACTTGGGCAAATATACTGTATAAACCTCCTGGTAGTTATTTTCTATAAAGTAGAATACTAGATCTTCTACTTACTTATGCAGTTGCCACAATCAAACTACATATGAAAGTACTCCGAAAATATAAAGTACTTGCAAATTACAAAGGGCTGCACATGATTAAAATAGAGTTTGAGTGACATTGAAATAGAGGTAGGTTCAAGAGAGGCCTACAGCCCCAACTAATGTCATTATACTAAACTGGTTTAGTGGCAGGAATTAAACAAGGACTCTAGATGAACCGAATGAACCAGCATGTCTTGGAATAAAGGGAAGTTATGGGGGAAAAGGAATATGGAAGCAATCAAGAAGGAAATTGAGTATATTAATTACTCATGATTAATTTCTCATTATTCTAAATCAGAAATAAGGCCAAAATCCATCTACTTTTTTTTAAATGAATGTCCAAAGTGACCCTAGGGAAGAGAGCATTTTTTAAAGCTGTACTCCAATATGGCAGCCAATAGCCATGTGATGTTACTGAGCACTTGAAATGTGGCTAAGGTGACTCAGAAGTAAATTTTTTATGTTTTCTATTTTCACTTTTTAAATGATAATTATTAGAAAATATTTAAGTGTACCTGAAACAACTTGGGCATGTAAACTTTTCAATTGCGAATTTTGATATCTACATACAGATCAAGTATTTGCAACAATTTAGTGCTCAAATGGGTGGGCTGTTAAGGATAAAACACATGTCAGATTTTAAAGACATTGTACAAAAAGAATGTAAATATTTTCGTATTGATTGAAAAGGCAATATTTTAATATAAATTGTTAAATACTATTAAAATACTATTAAAATAAAATACTATTAAAATTAATACTATTAAAATAAAATACTATTAAAATTAATTTAATCTTTCCAGTTCATTTAAATGTAACTGCCAGAATGTTCTTAGTTATTTATGTGATTCATACTGCAGTTCAGTGAGATGTTTGCACTGCAACTTTTTTACATATGCTAGCCTCAGATTCTAGTAAACCAAGTATGCTGGCAGAAGCCAGTGATCCCTAGCACTCTGGGAGGCTGAGGCAGGAGGACACAAATTTTAAGCCCAGCCTGTGACTTAGCAAGACCCTTTCTTAAATTAAAAAAAATTTTTAAATCTGGGGCTATAGCTTGGTGGGAACGCCCTGGGTTCAATCCCCAGTACTTAAGATAAAGAAAGTTAGTACCTACCACATGTCAAAAGTGAGAATGACTCTGATAGTCTCTTTGTTTTTATAGTGCTTAATACAATAAGAAGTATTCTATACATACTTGTTAAAGGGGGTAGGCATGGTTTTTTGTTTTGGACACAGTGGCCACTGAAGTCAGAAATGCTCTGTTAAGGAAAAACAATCTTGTTGATATTAAAGCAGTTACAGAATAATTTAAGAGTCAATAAAATACATGGAAAGGATTTGAGTTTTCTAGTTTCCCTCCAGCTCATGTTATTTATAGATTTTATACCTCTGTTAGATTAACTTTTAAAGTCACACACATAGAAACGAACTCACTGGCAAATTCCGTGTAGGCCCTACCCACTCTCCAAATCATACTTGATTCCGTGCTTAAATGACAATAATGTTCAAGGTATACTTTCATAGTATTTGCATTTCCCATATCAACTATAAATTCTGTGCCTTATAAATATCCTAAAAGTATTATGAATGTACTTTTGCATCCCCAGAGTTAAGCATATAAAAGATACTTTGGATAGAATATTTTAAGAGTTTTTAGTAAGCAAATCATTTTAAATTCTGTTTCTCTACTGGATTTGAGCATTATTGGTTAATTTACTATTTCAATTCTCAAAATGTCTTCCCTACCCCTCACAATCATTCTTCTTCCCATTATCTGTCTCTTACTTCAGCCCCTCATTGTCTACTGCTTGGACAGCACCAAGTCTAACCACGAATTCCTCAGCTCAGAAACCAGAGAGCTCCTAAGTGAAATTCCCTTAGCTCACCACTAAAGGCTCTTCACAGCACAGCACTTGTCTGTCCTTTTATGCTTTCTCACTATATCCCAAGCACCTTTTGGTTGAACCCTCATAGCATTACAGGCTGCTCCTAATATTCAGCAGATCCTTTGATGCCTCTACTTCTTTTTCTACTTGAAATGCTCTTCCCTGCTTACTTAAACCATTTGTCTTCCTTTCTCATGCCATCCCTAATCCCTTCAAACAAAATTTAAATCTCCATGTTCCAAGTCTTTTCTTCAAGTGACAGCCAGTTTCACACATTTGTTCTTTCACTCACAAATCTGTGATTATAAGGGCTCATTAGTAATTCATCTCTGTGGCCAGCTAAATGTGGGCCTCATAGATACATAGGTCCTAGTCTCTTGAACCTATGTTGCCTTGTATCACAAAATGAACCTTGCAGATGTGATTAAGGATCTTGAGATGGAGAGATTACCTAGATTATCCAGGGAGGCCTTAATCATCACAAGTGCACTTGTAAGAAGCAGGCAGAGGGAGACCTAACTGTACATAAGAAAAAGTGATGTGAAAACAACTTGAGATTTAAAGATGCTACTTCTGTTGCTGGCTGTGAAAGAGGAAGGAGGCCCGTGAGTCAATGAACGTGAGTACAGCTCAAGGGGTTGGAGAAGGCAAGGAAAGATTCCACGCCAACACCTTGGTTTCAGCCTGGTGAAAGTGACTCCATACTTCTGACCTCCAGAACTGTGAGATAACAGATACGTGTTGAAAATCATCAAGTGTGTAGAAATTTGTTACAGCAACCACAGTAAACAAGTATACCTTTATATCCCTATAGTGGCTAGGTACTCAGCATACACACTCGTGTTTGGTTTGTTTTTCGGCCCTGAATCAAACTTCCTTTCCCTATTTGCCATCTAGTTTTTCCCCAGATAGCTTTGACATATGTGCCAAATGAGTTAAACATGTCCACTTGTCTAGTATAAGAGTCAAGGGCAAATTACTTACTGTAGTGTCACTGTGCACTAGGTGGTGGCCCAAAGAGAGCAAGATAGCAGGCACAACAGCTGCACTGGCACTTGTCTTACATTGGTTAGGATCACAAAAGGATCACTGGACTTCTCTAGAGGACATTCTTAGAAAGATGGGGGCACCAGACGTTCACCTGTCAAGTAAACTTGTCATATTTTTTATTCACAAAATGGGAATGTAAGTCTATAAAGTCCAAGTATAGATAGTCTGACCAAAACTTGTCCAAAGTTCATTTATACCACAAAGTGAACAGAAAAAGCTTACCCAAGCTTTATTTTTTATTATGTATTTTAAGTTATACAGCTATCATATTCTCCTGTACAAAAACAAATTTTTTTTTCAGGTAAAGACAACTAAAATTCCTTATCAGGACTAAACACCCCCATTGCAGTCTCCTCCCTTGTTTCTTCTGTCAGGAATGGGTGTATCATCCAAAAGTGGTATTTCTGAATATTTTATCAACATACTCTGAAGCCATAAACACATTTAGTTACGCAAGCAGAATACAAAACAATGAGGTTGAGAATATTTATTTTTTGTTTTCCTTTTTGTGTGGTTGGAACAAGCACAAAGCAAAGTCATCCTCTTTCTATAAAGGCAAACAAAGAGAATCAGACTAAAAGTGGAATTCCTTCTTATAATTCATAATTCTGTCTGGAACTCTGCCTCTCCCTTTCAACATCATTTTATCACAGTAGACATAAACTGTGCCAAAAGCTTGGCTATCTGGAGCTGTTTCAATAACTCCTTCTAGGTTGACGTGATGCACACCAAAAGGATCCTGAGAGTAGCCACCGTCATGAGTGTGACCAGCAAAGAAACACACCACACACTTGTGAGACCAAATGACTGCCAGGGCGTCTCTGTAGTTCCAGGCCAGGCACACACTGTCAGAGGCCTCTGGGTAAATGGGGATATGACCTGTTAAAGAAAAGAAGTCATGAGCCAATTAAGAAACAGATAAATGGCTAAAAGCTAGTACTAAGGAAAAATAAATAAAATGCATATTGCTACATTATCCAAAATATACAGAGACCAGAGAAAATTCATATACATAGAGAAATAGACAATATACATTCACCTCTCTGGTGCACAGAAAGGACAGTGATACCACCACAAAAAAAGGTCAGAGAGGACAAAGGCTACTGCCTGAGATCTCTGAGGCCTACACAGAGCCTCAAGTTGCACTAACACTGAAGATCAAAGGCATCCTGTGCAGGGCAGTCTGTAAAGTCTGCCAGAAATCAGGCAAATAATGTACTGGAATCCAATCTCACTGATTTCCTTATATGTAAGTGTTATATGTGAAGAGATGTAATATTAAATAAAAGAACAGTTTAGGGATGGGCCAAAGATTATAGGTCATTTACATAAACAATGCTATAGAACTGACTAATGAGACTTTAAACAGCCCCATGAGATCAAGGTAGCCATATCCAATTTACAGATGAGAAAATTAATACAAGCAGGGAAGATTTATATTGGGCCCCACAGACGTGTGAAAGTAGATGTAGGAGCATTTTAAAGCTCTAAGGCCAACACATCTGTCAGCCCAGTCATGTATCAGGCCAGTTTCATTCTGACATCCAGAAAACATAGCTCACTGATCTCTGCTTCTTCCCAATATATCCCCCTTTTTTTGATTACTATTCATTTTTATTCTGAAATTTAAATATTCTCAAGTATCTGTTATAATACAAGTGGAAAGGAGGGAAGGAGTTAACAGGCTCCTAAAGCAGGAAAGGAATGCATGTATATATGTATATATGCCCCTTCCTTCTCTCTCTCCCTCTGTGTGTGTGTGTGTGTGTGTGTGTGTGTGTGGGTGTTTGTGTATGTATGTGTATGTATGAGACAGAGAGAGAGAGAAATTGCCTGTGATAAGAGCTAAGAGTCCAAACAAACCTTGTAGAAGCCATATTGACCTATGGATCAAATGACAGAATTAGTTGTCCCCTTCTGGAAGTATTCAGCCTCTAGGATGCTGCTGGTCTTCCTGCAATTTCAATGACTACTAATTTTCAATCTGCTGTCCTGGTTTCTCTTCAATTCCTCAGCATCCTATCAGGAATACCTGAATGCTTGGTCCTTGTACTTCTACATTCAATGCTTTGGTGATCTCTCTGTGATTTTCATATCTTTAAACTAACAGGCACATACTTAGTATGTCCAACTCTGATCCCCTGCCCTCTCCTCATGTATAGTGCTCCTCACCTTAACTAATGGCTTTTCTACCTTCCAACTGCATGGTCAAAACTCAAAAACTCCAAACTCAAAATGACCTCTGAGGAGCCATAATCTAACTTTAGCTTTTAAACTTTACTAAAGGAAAACTGTGGCACTCAGTTGTTAAAGGTTTGTTTATCCAGTTTCTAAACTTCCAGCAAATGGTGAAGAAATATGAGACTGCTAAAGGAGGTAGGTGTACTGCCAACAGTAAAAGGTAATGAGGGGTCAGATGTATCCTCTCACACCTATAATCCCAGCACTCAGAAGGCTGAGGTGGGAGGACGGAGACAGAGTACAGCCTGGGTTGCACAGTGAATAAAAGGTCAACCCGGACTACACAGCAAGACCTTGTCTCAAAAAACAAAAGAAATGTAAGAAAGCAGGGTAGAGATGAAGGGGCTTGGGACGTAAACATGGATGCCAGTCTCAGTTCTGTCAGCAACTGTAGGACTTTTAACTCTGCAGTTTAATCTCCTGGGACTTTGGTTTCTTTGCCTTCAAAAATTAAAAGATTTGTCCACATCATCTCTAGGTTGTTTTCAGCTCAAATACTCTCAGCCTGGCAGTGAGAAACCAAAAAGCACACACAAGCCAGGAAGCACTCCAGTTTCTGAGGCTACGCATTGAATGCAGAGTCAAATGGTGTCAGGACATGCCAATAACCTGAGGGGACCTTATCTTTTCCAAATCTTGACACGGGACCGTCAAATGGCAGTACAGACACTCCTCCATCTGCTGTGTTTACTACATGCATGAAGATTAATATGCAAAAACATTTATGGCTAGAAACATAATTTTATAGTATCAACAGTGTGAACTGCCTATCATTTTCAAATGGTTTTCATAATTTTATTTGATGCAATACTGAGAAAACTGCAGTTTATATGTTCGATATTTTTCTAGGGCCACAGAGTTCATTTAACAAATAAGAGCCAAAAAGACATTCCATCCTCTGGCTCTCAGTCCAGTCTTCTCATCTACATAAGTCACAATGATTTTAAAAAAAGGGTTTTCATGTCTGCTCCAAAGTCTACCAGCCATACTGCAAACCCAAATTCAGTTCTTCATGTGTAGGTACATGCACATGTGTGTTTTAAATACTTCCAGATTCCCAGAATCTATGATGGTGACATCTGTCAAAAATGATTCTAGGGGTTGGGGATTTAGCTCAGTGGTACAGCGCTCGCCTAGCAAGCGCAAGGCCCTGAGTTCAATCCTCAGCAACCCCACCAAAAAGACTCTAAATGGAAATAATATAAATCTAATTTCCTTGGACCATGTGGTTGACGAAAAAAGTGCTCATTGCCACAAGTCTGTCACATTCCTCCTATACAACATGTGCTGCACCTGGGCAGCAGCAACCACTTCACTGACAGCCAGGTCTCTCAGGACTGAGATTTGAAATGGGGCTTGTACTGAATTTCTCATTTAAAAATTATTACATAAATCGATCCCATTTGAGGAAATTTTACTTTGAGATCTACAGGGGCAACTCACAGGCTCAACTATATGGCACGATGGTTTTTGTTGTTTTACAATTCTCACCTAACTCATTCTTAAATATTAATCTTGGATTCCAGTTATGTTTCAATAAGAATTTTTAAAGCAAGCATCCATTTTCTAGAAAGAGATTATACCAAAACATACATATCATTAGTATTCTTTAAAAGCTAACATTTCACAATCTCTAAAATGCTACTGTAATCAGATAAACAATTTATGTACTTACTCACAATCACCACTTTTTCTTGGTTTGTGTCAGAGAACGTAAGAACATCATTCAGCCAGTTCAGCTGTTCTTGGCTGAATCCTCCATTGTACTGGACAAACTGGGGCTCAAACAGTCCTGAATGAATTCAGTAAGTCACACCCATCAAACATCATTCTTCCCCTCATTTGGCCATTCAAACAAAGACACTTGTTCTTTTCTTTAGGAAATTTGGTTAACAGCAATAAACTTTAAATAGAAAGTCACAAGAATTTTGAGCAATATATAAATAAATTACACTGTGTCTTACTCTTAGTCTTGACATCCCCTTGTTTACTTTACTGGCTTTCTATTACACTTAAAAGAAAATACAAATTCCTCGTTATGTCTTCTGAGCCCCATTACATGCTCTAGCACCTGTTCACTCTTCAAAATCATCTTGTACTCACTGGCCCTTTTCTATGTTCAATGATGCCAAAAACTTATTCCACTCAGTATCTTTGCATTTGTTTTCCCCTCTTGTCTGCTAACCTCTACCCTCACTCTTCCTAAGGATAACCCCTTCCTGTTATCTAGATACTGGCTTCAATTTAAATGATTTTCTTCTTGGAGAGCCTTTCTTTGGTTGCCTAAAGTAGTATTCCTAATCCTTTTCTGTAACATTACACTCTATTTTCTTGACAATGCTTACCAGTGCAGAATGTTTCTTTTTTGTATTGCTATAGGTTGGGTCTTAAATGTCTGCCAAGGCCCATGTGTTAAAGGCTTAATTCCCAACCCATGGTGCTACTAGGAGGTAGTGGACTCTTCTCGAGGTGGAGCATAGTAGAAAGAAGTTACATCACTAAGGTGTGAACTTGAACAGGATATTTGGACCCTACCCCCCCAACACACACACACTCTGTTCCTCTGCCACCATAAGGCATGGAGCTTGCTCTACCACACCCTCTCTGCCATGATGTGCTGCATCACCACAGGTCCAAAAGCTGTTGCCAGTGAAGATGAACTGAAAGCTTAAGGCAAAATAAACCTTTTCTCCTTGTAAATTGATTATCTCAGGTGTTTCATCATGATACAAAGTTAATATATTTAATAAATGTCCTGCCCACCTACTGCTTTGGTCCTCTTCATTCCATTCACGAGGGAAAAAAGTGGTATTATAAAGTAACTGGCCCAGAATGGGCATGCCGGTAAGTTAAATGAAACCTGAATCAATTAAAACCAAACCATGTGACATCATGCATGCATGAAATCCTGACCCTGAACAACAGCGACAAATACTTTTACCTTAATCATCCATCTTCCTGCTGAATAAAAGGTAGCTGAAGAATTTAAAGACAATGTATTAGATTCTCAGTTCAAAGCAATAATTCACCTTGAGGACTATTCAATTCCGTATTTGGATTGTGCTCCTTCAGTATCTTCATACACTGCTGGTATTTTGGAGAAGACTGATCTATGCCTAAGACACTCAAGTCATAAGCATCGAGTAAAATGAACCGGAATTTAGGGAACGGTACAAAATGGTAAGCATAATAATTCTCTGAAGGCACAGTCTCGGGATGATGTACAATCCGGTCTTCTAGAAACTTTGTGTTAAGTTTAGAGTTTGTTAAATAGTCTCTACTGAAGTTGTAAAATTCATGGTTTCCCCATGCATGATGAACTGGGACTTTAAGCATCTGAAATGTGTTCATAACAAGTTCTAGGGACTTCTCTGATGTTTTATACTGTGCATTATAGCCATCGATGACATCTCCAAGTTGAAGGACACAGCAGGGCATGCTGCTTTCTTTATTCCACTCTTCAATAGCACCCGTTAAGTGAAGAAGACTGTGTCTGTAGTACCTCCGCCTGCTTCCTTGGAAATTGTACCCATCTTCTAAATCAGCATATTGAATATCCGCTATAACTCCAAAGGAGAAGAGCCATTCTGAACTGTCTCTTTGGGTCCCAGGACTGGGCTTTTCAGCCATAACCTCTGAACAGGTCTCTAAATAAAGAAAATGACAAAGGTAACAAAGTTAAAAACACCTTAATTTTCTAACTGGACTGAAAAAATAATAAAATGAATATTAAACTTAATATTTAATTCCCTAGGCAGCTTGAAAGAAATAGTTCATGGACTTTAGAGCTCACTTGACAGTCTTGGGTCTCAAATACTAAGGCTCTCAAACAGTCCATTTTTCTCCATCTGTAAAATAGATGATAAACTCTATCCTTCAGAAGAGTAACTATTTACAAGGGTATTATCCTATTAATGAACAGGCATTTTAATTCTAATACGGCCAAATTCAAATATGGAATAGTTTCTGATATTTAAAAATATACATTCATTTTTTAAATACAACATATATCCTCTCCCACAAATATCGATTTCATCAAAACGTCAAGATTTTTGGAAAAGTGAATATTATACTCACTCATTCATTGTACTTTATACATAAGATTTCTATTATGAGTTATTTTGTGCCAGTCTAGGCCTTTTTTCTCTGCTGATAGGAACACCTAAAATAAGTTTCTCATATTTTATACCTGAAGTAATTGGGAGAGATGATAAAGATATGAAAACAGAGGAATAATTTTAAACAAAAAACCCAGTGCAAAAAGTGACACTGATGTAAGTACTGTCATTTCCATGAACAGTGGTTCCTTGCTCTTCAATAGCTAACAGTCTAATTTGAACCAGTTTTGTTTTTTAAAATCTTAATATTAACC
Organism: Hystrix cristata; assembly: GCA_004026905.1. NCBI lineage: Eukaryota > Metazoa > Chordata > Mammalia > Rodentia > Hystricidae > Hystrix > Hystrix cristata. Next base: position 155,494 of record PVJO010000112.1, read on the forward strand.
TTCCATGCCTCACAATCAAACCAGGAAACACAAAATCTTTTCATCTTACACATGACCTCTACCTTTTACAATCTATACTTATAATAAATTATCGACAATTTTTTTGGCTATAAAGACTACAGTAATAAATCATCATGGTGGTGGTGCCTGAATTTATACAAATCCAGTGGTGTCTAAAACTTCCTTTGACTTTCTAAAATTCAAAAATCATTTAACTTTAGATTCTGGAGTCCAATCATTTGCCCAATATATCTACAGAGTTTCTCTCTAATCCTCTACAGACATGTAGAAATACTAGTTGTAAGTATACTCCTAACAGAGATGGAGGATACAACTCCATAATCAGAATAGGGATCAGACTTCAAGTGAACTTATTTGAGAACTAAGGCAGTTCTCATCAATCTAAAATTTTTGTCACTAATGATACACTCCTGTTATGGCTTGTGTTTAGATGTCCCCCCAAAGCCTCATATGGTCACAGGTTGGGCTTTTTCAGAGGTGGCTGAATCTAGAGTGTGTGACTGATTCATGATGCAATGCTAGGATTAAGGGTAGGTGATTACTAAATCAGTCTACTGATTGGTTTTGCACTGCCCTAATCCCTAGATAGACTATAGAAGGGGCAGAAAAAAGGTGGTAAGGTCCCTAGCTTGCTTTGCCACCTTCTGCTTGTCATGAACTGTTTCTCCTCTGCGAGGTCCATCTGCCATGCCACCCTGCCTTGGAACCAGCTGATTATGGACTGAAACCTCCACAAACATGAGTTAAATAAACCTTTCCTCCCTTAACTTGTGGGTACTGGGTATCTTGTCTCAGCAATGAGAAAAGTAACTAACACAACTCCTGACCTAGTTCACCCGATTAGGAGCTTTAGCTTTCTGTTCTTCCTTAATCTGACTAGGTGTAACTAGTCCCAAAACAGGGGAAACAGCACCAGAAAAAGGAAATCCTGAAAATTGGTTATTCCAATGCTATTTTTAAAATTTGTTCATTTTTTCCTGTACTGTCCATCTAAAAACCCCAGTAGAAATCAAGTCAGTAGTTATATATGATGGGGTAGTATCTTCATTCATTTCTATAAGTGAAAGATAGTCTGATTTGAAAAGTGGACAACTCAGTTACAATTAAAAGAAATACATGTCAGCTAAAATCTCTAGTCATAGTTTCAAATACCTGTGCTTCAGAGTACAGATTAGTAGGAACATGAATATTATTACCAAATTTAAAACCATTTCTGGGGATGTTCTTATTCCGTGTCAAACGAGCATGTTTGTTTTTATATTTAAACTCAGAATCTTGAAGGTGACAGTATGTGCTATGGATCTCTCAGAGAAGATTTAGTACTCATTAATTTGATCTTCTATCCATTAAACAGCTGTTATTTTTGCCCATCCAGCAATTATTTCCTATCTTTGGTAACCACACTCCAATTTTCCTTCAGGCATCTACCTAATTCCCTACTGTCACTTCTTGCCATTTATTTCTGAGGAAATGAGGGGGCTGAAGAAAGAGTGACAAACAGATAACCCAGGTCCGGCGTATAAAAACCCAGTTTCCTTCTCACCAGTTAGAGCAAGCTTATACCCAAGAATACAACCCAAAAGTATACTTTTGCTGGTAACTAAAACTTGAATTTCTGGGGGAACGTTAACTGAGAAGAAATCTAACATAAATCCAAAATAAAAGGTAACAAAGCTAATGACAGAAAGCAGCAGATTCCTGGAAACATTTGTTGAAAACCTACATCCGTCTACCCCCACTAGAACCCTTAGTCATTTGGCTATTTCAACAAATAAAGAGTTCAATCCCCAGCACCAAGAAAAACAAAACAAACAAAAAAAACCCAAACAAATAAAGTCCCCTCGGAGCTGAAACGCAAATTAAGTTGATTTTCTACTATTTAATACCAAAATCCTGTCAAATACACTTTCCACTGGAACAATTTCAGTTTAGGGAAATTCAAAGCTATTCCAAAATTTGGCAACATCATGCAACATAAAGCAAAATACCAAGGGTTCCACACTTCAAAACAATAATCATTCTGGAGCAGAAAAGAGACCAAAACGTTGAGGTCTAATAGCTTTTAAAAGTAAGGTCAAGGATAAGGACATACAATTTTATTAAGTAGAGAAATTCTTTTGAATGGACAGACAGGATAAGAAGTAAAGCAGAGAGATAGAGAGAAGGGGAATCACATGGCAGGGAAATGACCCTCCTTGCTAGTTCAGTGTTTTATTTTATGGTTCAGGGAGATGCCAGGGAGTTCAGAAAGATTGGTCCTGGTGGAGAGATCAAAAACTCTCTGTGACTACCAGGGGGGAAACTGAGAACCAGTAGGCATTCTCATGGCATGAAACTTTTTCAAAATATTTGCCTCCTTTACCAAATACATATGCACAAAATACATGCAGAGAGTATAACAACTATTGAAGTTAGTTATGGGTCACTTAATAATGATAGAAATTTTGATGTGGAATCAGTAAAAAAAGAAATCCAGTGAGAAAGAAAGCTGAAATGCACATTTTGTGCTATGAGGAGCCACTGTGGGATGTGATTTAAAATTCTGTGCCAAGAATTACCACTTTTTCTGTGCTAAGGACCACGTGTCTCTACAAAGTGATGGAGTTCAAGGAATTTACAAGTTGTTATGCCAACATGTTCCAAAATCAACCATCACTCAAATGTTGATTGTTCAAGAGTGAAAAAAGAAACAATGCTCCTCAGCAGGAATTCATGTACTGCCAGCTGAGACAATCCTCTTGGACAGATCGAGAAGACAAATTCACAGCCACTCAGATGTAATCACAAAAGGTTCTTAAAATGTAAGGAAGCTTGGGGATTTAGTTCAGTGGTAGGGCGCTTGCCCAGCAAGTGCAAGGCCAAGTTTGATCCCCAGGACCACCCCCATCAAAAATGTAAAAAAGTCGGACTTCTTAATGACTTATTTGAAAATATATTAGACCAACTTCATTTGATTCAACAAAAATTCATGGATGAGACTTCAGAATCAGCTTATAAAAAAACTGGGACTTCACTTTTTGACTGTGGATTATTTGAAAGATACATATACAAAATTTCATGAAGCAACAGAGAATAAAATTCATGAACTTGAAAGACCACAGCAGCTAAAGGAAGAGAGTGAGCTACTCCAGGACGTAAACCCTATCCTCTTTGCAAGAAAATGGAGACCTCAAATCAAATCAAGTAACACTTCAGTGTCCTCCCTGTCTTCATAAGACTCATTACTTCCTGAGCCAGGAGTCAAGTGACACAGCAGGCAAGCCCCACCCTGGAAACCCAGCTTGCGAACACCACACAGCTTCAGGATCAGGGCTCTATTCCTTTCTGCGCCTAAAACTTTTATAGGCAGCTAAACTGGATAGAAATAAATATACAGTCGGAGAGGGACTGGGCTCTCAAGGAAGTCAGCAAAAAATAAAGTCATCGGACTTTATCAGCCACATTCTGGGTGGAAGGCACATCTAAAGAAGGCCAGGCCTCAACATAAAGATGCAACAGCCAGGCCTACATGTCTCCCTAAGAGATACACAATAATTTGAAATGATATTGTAATTAGTATCACCTGTATCACCTGGTCCAGTAAGTCTAACTAGGCACCAGTCACCCAGGTGGGCAACTAGAGCACCTGGACCCATCCCTTCCCTAAAATGCCTTTGTTCTTTCCATGTACCCTTGCTACATGACTCGTTTCCCTATTGGATCAATATTGGCTAAGCAGCTACATTTGTAACCTTATAGGTTGACTGTAGTTTGAAACACATTGCACCCATATTGTGACTTTACTGTATAAATTACCCCTGACAGAGGGCTTCAGTGGCCATCCCATTCAGGTCCTCACGTGGAAATTCAGGAGCTATTCTTCTCTCCTTATTTCCAATAAAATTCTCCTAACTTCTTCCTTTGGTTCACAGCTTCATTCCTCAATGTTGTGGAAACATTAACTCCGCACATCTGACATCTAACAGGTTGAGAGTTGTATTTCTCCTACATCAAAACTGCAACCCCTACAAGCTCTTACCTGTTACTGCCGATTGATATCTCATGTACGACTGGGTGTTTGGTGTCTCTATCATCTCACTTCCTCTACCTTTTCCTCTCCAATAAAATCTTTTTCAGGAAAAATAAGAAAGTTTCTAAAATGTACAGACAACAGAATCTGAAAGAATTAGAAGACCCAAAGATATATTTTGCTTTTAAATGGAAAGAATGCCAAGTTCTTAGTGAACTTTGGTCAGAAAATTTTGCCTGCACCATTCATCATGTGCTAAATTATTAAGTCTTAGTTTTTTATAAAGGTATGATTGATACAGAATGTGTGTGAGAACTTGCTGCAGTGATCACAAAAATTAAAACCAAGGCAATGGCATAAAATAACAAAAGCTTTAATTGTGGAGGAAAAGAAAGTGGAAAGGGACTTCAGCTTGAGAAGAGAATCTGAAGGGGGCACAGCTCAGATGGCGAATATACTGGCCTGTTAATAAGAAAGTAGTTTTTAAAGGTGTTGCTAAGGTGCATCAGGGTCTGGTAATTTACCGTTTGGTCTTGAGTATGGGATTTTTCTGAAACTTTTTTGTTTTTAAGGGACTGCCTTGCTATGTACCATATGGATTAGCAGCTGTCCTCACCTTGGAGACAGCCTCAGGCGACTCCCTGCTGTTACAGGGCATCTAGTCCTGGTGCTAAGAGTAGGGAAATAGGGGAACCGATATATCTATACATTGTTGGCAAAGGAGGGTAGGGAAAAAAACAGACGATTTCACCTTCAGTGGGTAACAGGTCAGAGATTTAGACTTGAAAATTCCCTCCTCTGTCCCTCATCAGGCTCCCTATCCCATTTCATGGTGAGCTGCTGAAAATTCTGAAGACCTGGAACTGTAGTCCCAGTTTTGTCTAAAGCAAAAATACTTCTCACTAGGTTGCTGTGTGATTCAGATGAGTTACAATGCACAGCAACTATTTTGTTATTCTCTGAATCATAAAACTCCATATGCATTTAAGAAAATGATTTTTAAATTATATACCAAAAAATGTATGTCTAATTAAGTCTCAAGATAACTGAAACTACTGCAACTTCTTACTGGAACAGAATAATGTAGAAAACCTTATAATATTTTCTCTCAACATGGTTATAAAATGTGATAGTGCAGGACAAGCAGCCAGCATTTTGTGAAAACCACCTTAGGCATAAGTAATTTTAAAAATAATAAGAAATAGCTGGGATGCTTAACTGAAGGAAACTTGCTACAAGATGACACCAGTGAAACTTCCACAATACCTATGACTGATATAAAGCTTTAGTTCCTTTTAGAAAGGCCTCAAGCACATCAGTAAAAAGATTTTGATAAAAAAAAAAAAAAAAAAAGACTTGTAATAGAAGCTCTAATCCTTAACTAAAAATATGTCTCAGGAAGGGAATGGAGAAACGAAGCTTTTATATATGGAGACCACAGAAAGAACAAAGCAGGAAAGATGTCTTGAAACCTAACTGTGTAAATACTGCACTAACAAGAAAGATGAGGCAAGAAATGTTTGTAGTTAGGCACAAGGGTTAGGGGTCTGGGCCTACAATGAAGCAAATACGTCACAGTGCTAGCAAGTTTGCAAGTTTTGGCTTAGATGTCCTAGTCAAAGCAGTCTTAAAAATTATGTCAAGCACAAACTTTGATCAGCCTTGTCACTATTAAAACAAATATCAGATGGTATTATCCATGCCCTGTCTCCCCCATGAAAAGTATCTAAAATGAAAATAAGTATCTAAATGAAAATAAACAAACTCATGTGATGTTCTTGCTGGCTTACAGTAGTAATAAAAGCAACAGATTTACAGTAGATTTTACACTTTAGGTGTCTTCTAGCATGGGTCCATAAATTCAGGGTCAGAGGTGTTATTAGCAATTCACCCAATATTTACTTACAATGAGATGTTAGTAGTTTACCTAATACAGTATCTTAAAAGGAAAATGCCACAAGAATGATTTGGTAAATAAATAAAGTGTAAAGCTATTAATAGAATCACTTTGACAAAGAATATTTAATAGATCAGTTGAAAGCATCATCAAACTCAACTGTAATTCATATGATGTGTACTTGATCAGTTAACTTGATCAATGACTGAACAATTAAAGAAATGAACAATAACTTTGGATGCTCCTTTCCTGAATAAGCAAGGTACTTCTGTCATTTTGTCAATTATAGGAAAAAAACTCCCTGGAAAAAAATACACAGAAATACAAGAGGAAAAAATCTTACCCATAGGCAACTTCATGTCAGAAAAATCAGCTTTAAGAATGTGAAGTGCTGAGTAAACATTTAAGAACTTTTCTAAGGTTAGTGCTCATGCTACTCATGAGGCTGACTCAGGATTTCAAGTTACAAGGCAGCCTGGGGAATTTAAATAGACTCTGTCTCAAAACAAAAAAAGGCCCGGGGATGTAGCTTAGTGTGAGGCCCCGGGACCAATCCCCAGTAAAAGGGGAGGGGGGTTCTTCTCTCTGAGCTACATTTCTGAAAACTCCAGCTCAACTTCACAATCAAGAAACAAGTAATATTAAACTGCACTACTTACTGTGTCAGACAGCGGCACACTTGGTCAGTTGGGACAAATCACAAGGAGACAGAAAAAAGTACGTGTGTGTGTGTGTGTGTGTGTGTGTGTGTGTGTGCTCGCTCCAGTCCAATAGTCACTGGAGCAATAGTTCCTTCTGCTCTGAAGCCTCTGGGGGGGACGGGGGGGGAGCCACGGAAAAGCAAAAACTGTAACTAAGGAAGACTGATGGCAATTTTCCTGTATTTTTGTAAAACCACTGTGGGGGAAGGCAGAGAAGACTGCAAATTCTGAGACATAAACAAAGGTAGATGGAATGAATCCTAGTTAAAATTTCCCAGGGAATGAAAAATAAACCTACAAACGCTATTAGCCTCATTATTATGTAGTTACATCCGAGTAACATAAACAGTCCCAGATAAGGAAGCTATCAACAAACTTTAAATCACGAAACGGAAGAGGTCAGGGACCAGTCAGAGCATTTTAGTAAACTAGGGCCGCAGGATACTGAGTTCAAGGGACGACGTGACGCAGTTGATGCTTCCCTCAGTGCCGCGCTTTATGATCAGACTGTGATAAATATGGGGAGCTACAAGTGCCGGGCACTCCAGACACGACTTGCTTTAATCACCTTAACCACTCAAATTATTATTAGCATTTTTCGAACTTAAGTACTGTTTGAAGAATAATGAGTCAACTTCTACTTTTGAGGATGCGAAGGGGTCAACGACATTGTAATTCTACTTGACGACTCCAAGACAGGGCAGGACGACGGTCATTAGATAAGATGGGGGTGCGGGGTCGGCCCGGTCCTACCAAGGGCTGGGCCTAGGCCTGGGTAGACTGCGGTCGTCGAAGATTCACCGCCACCCGAGAGCCGGGCGCCCCCAGCACCAAGGGCCGCCCGGCCCTGGCCCAGTCGCACAGCCTGGACCCCCAGTGGTCCCCTCAGCCCACGCGAGACCAACCTCCAGGGGAGAGAGGCATCACCTACCGCGCGCCGGGTCCTTGGCCAGCCCTCCTTGACAACCGGCTGAGAGACACCACCACCGAGAGGAGCGGAAAGAGAGGCTTCTTCCGACTTCCGGAGGAAGCGGAAGCGTACCGGAAGTAGCGGGGCGGGTCGAAGGAGGTGCTGTCGGCTACGCTCATGGCTGGGTTGTTGCTAAGACCTGGCTCGATTACGCGGGCTCTGGCTGGCCCACTTTGGCGTCTTCTTCCTCGCGGACTCTGGCTTTGGAGCCCGCCGAAGAGGACAGCGAAGGTCTTGCTCAGACAGTTCTGTGCGCGGCAAGAAGAAGCGCGGCGGGTCTGGGGGAGCGCTGCCACCTGCACGGGAAGCCGGCCCTTCAGCACAGGGCTGCCGCCACCCCCGGGGTCATCAGGGCCCGAGCCTAAGGGTCACAGCGACCCCACGCGCCCCTCGAAGCCCGGGGTGAGTGTACACCTGGAGTCCTTCCAGTGCTTATCGCGGCTGCCCCATCCCAGTGGCCTGTCCATGCCCCTTGGTCATGACCTCAGAAGCAACTCGGCCTGGCCTCAAAGTGTCCTCAACTCGGTCGGCTTACCAGGGTCATGGACTCTCATCGGCTTTTTCCTGGTTTGCCTGTAGCCTCACACCTCGAGAGAGAATTTGAGAAGTTAACACCCTCTGTGTGTGGTTAGATACGTGAATGTGTACTTTGTGCCAATAAAATAAACTACAGATTTTCTTAACGACCTCAACTTTAAATTTAGCATGATTGAAGAATCAGAGCACTTTTATCATTTCTGTCAGTTGAATCCTCCTTAAGAGTTTCCATGAATACCCTGAGATTGAAACAAAAAGAGGATCTTGGTTGCATATAGAATGTCCCTTTCTAGGGATTTTCTCAGGTTTTAGTTCTCATCCAAAAACCACTACTCTGTAGTGATAGGTAGAAGAAGTAAATTTTCGGAGGTAGGGCAAGATTAATGAGTTAGGCCTAGGGGATAGACATCTTCCTTATTTGGGGACTTAGAGGAATAAAAAGAAGTAACTTGATGCAATTTGCAAGAACTCCCACTTGTAGACCTCTTTTCTACTTTGGTTACTACTTCTAGAAGCTAGAATTGTGTTAAACACCCCCCCCATTTTATTAGTTTTATTTCCATATTCTCAGTATCAGCGCAAGCTCGTAACTGATTGACTGATTGTGCAGTGCTGGGGATTGAACTCAGGGCTACATCCCCAGCAAAGCCCATCCCCACCCCCTTTTAAAATTTTGAGACAGGGTCCCACTAAATTGCCCAGGCTGGGCTTGAACTTGTAGTCCTCCTGCCTCAGCCCCCCAAAGTGCTGGGATTACAGGCATGAGCCACCACGGGAGACTTTAATTGGCTTTTAAGTAAAAATTTGGAGCCAGGGTTGCACATAGTAACAGTCATGGTTCTTGTGTTACTTTGTGCTCTGAACAAGAAATTAAACGGTGAGTGCCTTTGTCATTGCATATATTGCAAGGCCCAGATATAAACCTCATCCTCAGAAATGTTCAGCATTTTCTCATCCTAGACTAACTTGAAACATTCTGCATATTGAACAAAATCATGGCCTGTGTATGTAAAGACTATAATAAATTTAGCATGGCTAAATGTTTTCATCTTACTAGTATTTTTATTTTTGAAATTTCTGCCCCAGTAGCCTGTTTCCTGGAAGTCTTTAGCAATCACATTTGCTATTGGAGGAGCTTTACTGGCTGGAATGAAGTATTTCAAGAAGGAAAAGACCGAAAGTAAGTAGGTATCATCTGCTCAGATCTGAATGAAATCTTTTCTGGCCATGTACTAGCATCTTTTTTGTTGTTTTCAACTTTTTATTTTGAAATAGATTTACAGAAGAGTTCTAAAGACAGTATAAAAATTTCCCAGTATTAGCTTTCACCCAGATTTCCATGTTAACATCTTACATGATCATGGTACATTGATCAAACCTAAGAAAATTGGTACAAAACTATAACTAAAACTACAGAATTTATAAGGCTTGCACATACTCTTTCATCAGTGTCTTTTACTTTCCCAGGATCCAATCCAGGATACCTCTAATGTCTCCAGTATTCTTTGAGCTCTTCCTTACTTCTGCCACAAGATGGTCCAGGCTCATCTTCTACTTCTTTGCCTTAATCCTACTATCAGCCATTTCTCCAAAAGTCTATTTTCCTTTCACTGGAGAATCGATATACTACACTGAAATCGAAATCATAAACTGAGATTCATACCTTTGATTCTTTTCCAGTGCTACAAACTTGGTTGTAGTTCTCTCCCTCCCATAGCTTTGACTCCTTTTCCATTTGTAACTCTCTTACGTTTAATATGTTTTACTTCTTTCATCAATCCTCTATATGTAACTAAGGTCCCATGAGCACGGCCCACCCAGGCCCAGGCTCCCCTGCCAGCCACCCTCTTACCCAACTTGGGCACAGACATTTGTTCTAGGTCCCTGCTCCACTCTCAGCATGGCCACACCTAATGGTTTAGGACTGAATTGTTCTGGAAGAGGAAGAAATGATTCCAGCACTTTCTTATGGTGCTTACTACATATCATAGGATTTAATTTGGATTTGTTTTATTGTTTTATGGTTATTTTTCTGAAGAGATTTCTTGAAAACCGAAACTGCTTCTTCCACATTTTGTGCCCTACCCACACAGTTATTAGAATAGTGCTGATCATATGTCAGATATTCAAGTACCTGTGGTTAGAATGACATTTTTTTGGTGTCTCTTTAAGAGCTGGAGAAGGAACGGCATCGAAGCATTGGGAAGCCTTTACTTGGGGGACCATTTTCCCTTACAACCCATATTGGAGAGCCCAAAACTGACAAGGACTACCTGGGTCAGTGGGTACTGATTTATTTTGGTTTCACTCATTGTCCTGATATCTGTCCAGAAGAACTGGAAAAAATGATTCAAGTCGTGGATGAAATAGGTAGGAAAGCCATTACGAACTCTCCACTGTTTCTTTTTACTTAATGTTACTACGTTTTCACATTCCTGTGTTATGTTGGGGGGTATAATTATTTGGGCTGTAAAAATATAAAATCTCAGCATTCGGTTTGTTGCTTTGATTGTGTGACCTGACTCCACCAAAGAAAGCTTATTTTTATACTAAATGTTGGATAACTTTAAAAATGTCTGTATGGCCAGGGTCTCCCTAAACTTTGTTTTTGTGTTTCTTTTTTTTTTTTTTTAATGATCTTCCCATTGCCTTTTTTCCAGTGACAGTTAGATTAGGAAATCTATAATAATATGTAATCAGTGGAGCAGTAATTTATTAGTGCCAATTTAAACAATCTTAAATTGTTTTGGAATAGTCAGTCCTTTTAAATAATTTGCCTGTCCATGAGCTATGGTGGGGGATAAACTATGGATGTTGGATTAGATTGAATTAGAGAATATAGCCAGGGTAACATTTATGTTCCAGCACAGGTATTTCACAGGGTTATATATCCAGCTCTACCCATTCTGGTCCTCCCCACTCAAATGTTAAATTTCCATGTCTCCTTAACACTGCACTGTAGCACTTAATACCTTCTCCTGCCATTGCTGATTTTCTTTGTCTCTTTCCTTACAGTATGAATACTAATTGGAATTTTCTTTCAGATAGCATTCCAACTCTGCCAAATTTAACTCCGCTTTTCATCACCATTGATCCGGAAAGGGACACAAAAGAAGCCATTGCAGATTATGTGAAAGGTACATTTTACTAATAATACTTTACATCTGTTTAGCTCTTGCAGTTTTTGAAATATCAGCTCATTTGAATCTTATAATGCCTTGTGAAATAGAACAAATGGACCGATTTTATAGGCAAATAAGTAGAGGGTGCTCAGAGTTTTGGCTATGGCTAGTCAGTACATAAATGAGAAAATGGTTGCTCAATTCCTTGTGCAGCACTTTTTTTTAATCACAGAGGAAGAATTTGTACTTGAACTTCATGTCAACTAAACTGATAGAGGCTTGAATTAGGAGTAAGGAAATATTGCTTCTAAGTCCAGTTCTGTATCTCTTTGTCTATTGGTACAATTAGGAGAAACACACATTCTGTGACTGTATAGATTGGGAGATTGAAGATGAATCGCTAGATACAAACACATTTTGAACTCATAACATGCGTTGTAAATGCAAAATATGTACTATGTCAGAAACACCTTCATAATTTTTAATGTAAGAATTTCAATTCAAATATCACTATTGGCAGGGCTGGGGATATAGCACAGTGGTTCAAGTGCTTGCCTAGCAAGCATAAGACCCTGAGTTTAAGCCCTGGCACAAAAAAAAAAAGTATCTTTACAGGCAGATTAAAAGCCATTAGGTAATCTTAAGGACTGTAAATTCTAGTACAATTGAGGGTGAATGCTAAGGTTCTAGTTTATCTGTGAAGTTAGGGAAGTTTACTTCCTGTAAACTCAAGCCTCTGCAGTGTAGGTGCTTAAAAGTCAGCAATTTAAAATCAAATTATTGTGAAATTGATTTAATTACTGATCAGAAGGACTAATGCTTAACTTTTATGACATAATCAAATACATATCATTTAAAACTTTGAAATTATTTTGAAATTTGTGGAGAGGCTGATGTGTATTTTGTTATTTTTAACAGATTTATTGAGGTATAACTGGCATACAATGAAAAATACATATTTAAAATGTATAGTCAGTTACCTTGTGATATGGGGTATGGACCTGTGAAACTATCATCACAATCAAGAAGATGAACATGTCAGGACTAGGACTGTAGCTCAGTGGTGGAGCGCTTGTCTGGCATACTTGAAGCCCTGGGTTCAATCCCCATCATGGGAAGAGAGACAGACAGACAGATGGAAAGAAAGAAGAGAGGGAAGAGAGAGGGGAGGAAAGAGGAGAGGGGGCACGGAGAGGGGAGAAAAACTTTTTTTTTTTTTTTTTGAGACCAGTTAACTCAGGTGAGCTAGCCTCAAATCAAACTCAAGATTGTAAGCCTCCTGAGCTGAGATTACAGTCACGGCCACCATGCCTGGCTCTTCATACCTTTTCTAATCCTACCCCCCAATCCCTTTGCCTGCCTCCCATTTCCAGACTACCATTAAACTGATTTTATCAAAATAAACTAATTTGCATTCCATAAGTTTATACGAATAGAATTATACAGTATGTACTTTTTAAAAAAAATTATTTTGAGAATCATCCATGTTGTAGCCTGTATCATAGTCTGTTCTCTTTATTGCTGAGTACTAGTCCATTGATGGACATTGGGGTTTTTTCCACCTTTTGGCTATTACAGATGGCATTCATATACAAATCCTGTATGGACACATGCTTCCATCTCTCCTGCTTGCACACCTACCTGTGGAGGGGCTGAGTCACATAGTGTATGTTTCACATCATAAGAAACTGACGAACTGTTTTCCAAGATGGCTATACATTTTTACATTCTTGACCAGCAGTGTCGAAAGTTCAAGTTTCTCTACATCCTGACTACACTTATATATTGGCAGTTTTTTTAATTGTAGCCACTCTAGTAGGCCTTTAGTGGTATTTCATTATGATTTTAATAATTTCTGTAATAAATATTAGCACTACACATCTTTTCATTCTCTTGTCTGTGTATACTCGGTGAAGTGTCTGTTCACATCTTTTCCACATTCTGTAAGCTTAAGTCCAAATATATTATTTTATTCTTTTATATATAGTGCTTTTGTGTAATAGTTAAGATATCTTGGCTTAACCCAAGGTTACAAGGATTATGTTTTCTCTTTAAAGTTTATAGTTTTGTTTATATATTTAAGTATAATTTATGCCCACAATTTGCAAGTTTGTCAGAAATTTGTACAATAACAAAGTTTTTTCATAAAGCAATAAAAAGCAGCTTATTATAAATGTACTCATTGGGTAATGCATTTAAATGTGTTATATTGGCAGTTATTTTTATCACATATTAACCAAACTATAATATCCACAAATGAGTAGACATTTAAGTTCGCTATACCTAATTGAAATGCCACAATCTTACGGTAATTTTCAACAGCACAAACATACATTATAATTTCATGTTTTAGGTGAAGGAGTTAAATGTTTTAAATTAATGTTTAGGAAAATATTGCAGTTTCAGCAGTTTAAAAAACATTGGGATGTGTGGCTAACTCAGGCTTCGTTCATCCTTACTATTTACTCAAGCGAGTGGGAAAGACAAGCCATTGTGCTTGCTTCAGTAACTGAATAATTTAGTATCCTATTTAAAATGAGTTAGTCAAGGAACAAAGGTTTCTATACCTTTGGAAGAAGGAGCTACTGTTAAGTGTTGGGCAGTAACCTGCTGAATCCAGTTCTTTTAAGTGATTTCCACTGAGCCACTGAGGTAAATTCCAGCAACTTAACAGCACATGCATACTGCGAATGATTTACCCTCAGCCCTAAGGGTAACAGTTATAACAATTTGTTATAATTGTTGTTTTAGAATGATGACTATAAATTGTTCAGCTCTGTATCAGAAATTAAAAGTAGAGCCTAGTATCTGTATTGAGGTTATTTGCTAGAAAATAAGATGCAGATATCTGGGTGTGCTGTGATATGATCTTAATTGTAAAGCAAACTTTTTTTCATGATGCACTAAAATACTGTAGTACTTAATTCATGATAATAGTTTTAAACTTGATTGTATTTCAACTCCATGTATTTTTTAACTAATTAAAAACGTGATTTAAATAACTAAAATGTATTCCCTTCAGATCTTTACTAGATAACTATAAAAAATTGATATGCAGTATATTACCAATGAGAATTCTCATTTGTTCTATGTGAATTCCTTTTCCTTTGAATCATGAAGAAATGTTTGAGGACTCACAGGAAAAGAGTAGCAGTAGGGCTGCTTTATAACACTTTTTTTTTTTTTTGAGGTAGAGATGGCTATTTTGCTTGCTTCTCATTTTTCTTTGTCTTTCTTATTTTTTATTTAGAATTTTCTCCCAAACTGGTTGGCTTGACTGGCACAAAAGAAGAGATCGATCAAGTGGCCAGAGCATACAGAGTGTATTACAGCCCTGGCCCCAGGGATGAAGATGAAGACTACATAGTAAGTAAATGCGTAGCTTTTCACCCATGGTGGGCTGGCTCTCAGGTCCCAAATATTCATACACTTTTAAATGGCTGGCTTCTGAGATGGAACAAAGCAAGCATTGTTTTTAAAGATGATTGTTTATCTTCACTGCTCATAATTTAATTGCCTGTACTTCTTTTCTAATGGTGCATAAATTTTGAGGCACTATAAAATCAGATATGTGGGTACCATGTTGGAAAGTAAGAGAAGCCATCATGTGGAAAAGAGCCTTGTTTTAGTTTCATGTTAACCATTTAGCAGTCCAATTATTTAAATACAGGATGACCAAAAATTGCATATTTTTCTTAATTTTTATAAATTAATATAACAGAAAATATAAAAACAATAATTTTATCACATTTATTCAGTGTAAGAACTGACTCGCTGAAATGACACCTGCCCAACCGACACTCAGGATAGTCAGTATGTAAACAAAAGCGCTGCCTGAGTGACGCTCAGGCTAAACTGTTATGTGGTTAAAAACATTGTGTTGGTTCTCTGTGTGTCCTCAATGAAGAGCTGTAAGAATAGCCTCCTTTTTAGAAGCAGTTCTAGGCCATGGGGAATTGTAGTTTTAGGTCGAATGAGAATTCTGAAAAGGAAGATGAAAGATGCAAGCTATTGGAAGGTAGGCTTTCTGTAAGGTTTGCTTGCATATCAACTATATGCCTTGCACAGTTTGGTTTACTATATGCTTTTTAATAGTGAGGAACAGAAATTCCATTAAGTTGTACATCTGTAGTGCTTGCATTAAAGAGCTGTCTTCATGTTCATCAGAAGTCTTAAACTAATGCCCGAGTTACTGTGTCCTTTTTCTTATCAAGACTTCTGTGACTATGTAGCAACAAAGGGTGTAAGCACTGCCCTTGCCTGCTCAGTTTTCTTTTCAGTATGGACAGTTTTTCCTCTCACATTTCAGAGTCACCATTGTGGGGGTTGGGCATTTAGCTCAGTGGTAGAGCACTTGCCTAGCAAGCACAAGACCCTGAGTTTAATCCCCAGCACCACCGCCCCCCCACCCAAAAAAAGATTCACCATTGGATTGTAGTAGTATTACAGATGTTTTTTTTTCAGTTGTCATATTCTGGTTTTCCTATAATATTAATTGGGCACAGTGATTAATGATAGTAGCCTTTTCAGCTGCAAAACTGGTTTCATGGAAAGAAAGATAGCTAGGACCCTGAATCACCGATCTGCCAGCTTGTCCCTAGAGCAAGATGCAGAGGTGACACCTCACTGTGGCACTTGGTCTCTACTGCCCACTGTGGCTTTTGAACTTGGAGCACATCGTGTGCTTCTATACCCTAGAGCCTGAATTAAAAGTAGGTTCTGACCCCTCTGCCATAATTAAGCCCCCATAGTAAACATACTTTCCAGGTCTGGTGCCTGATAACACTAGGGAAATGTGGATCATGGGAGAAAAAGAAAAGAGGAAAATGAGCATCTTTCGTTTAAGCCCTAAGTTTAAGGAAAGTACAGACCCTGCTGTAGTTTCCTCTTGCTGCACTGCTAGCATAAGAAGAAAGAGAAAAGAGCGAAGGGAAGCAGGGGCCAAGAGAGTGAGCCGTGGACAAAAAAGGACTTTCCGAACTTCTGTACTTTTCTACAAATTGCATTCACTAGTTTGGAGTTTAACTGGGGATGACAGTAGGAGCAGGGGACCACGTCAGTCTGACTTGAGCCTTAACAAATTTTTATTAAGTTGTATAAATACTTAGAGTGCTAAACTAGTTAATACTCTTTAGTCTTGTCTGGACAGCTCATGACTCTATAGTCAGGAAGAAATGTTATAAATAAAACCAAACAGCTTATAAAACTCAAATTTAAAACAGTTAAAGAGATGAGATACTTTGCTGAAACCAAAGTACTGCTTGCAGGAATGAGTTTTGTGTCAGATGGCCAACTATACTATCAACTGCCCCTCCACAGTTTTCTTTTCTTTCTTAAATACTTTGGAATCTTTGATTGTGTAGTCTTCCTTGACTGGACAGACAATCTTGATGCAACAAAAACATACCTTTTTTTTTTTTTTTTTTTTTTTTTTGGGCGCTGGGGATTGAACTCAGGGCTTGCACTTGCTAGGCAGCACTTTAACCATTGAGCTAAATCCCAAACTCAATACTATTTTTATGTGATCTGCCTATAAACTAGTAGTTTTCAGCCAGGTACCAGTGAGGCCATAAACAAACCGAACACAGATTTGGGCCTGAAATTTGTATCCATAGCACAGATAATGCAGAATATGTATAGTATGGATTTTTTTAATCTTAAAAATTAAAATAAAAATATGCATTTTTTATGGAGACTTCTTTGACCCTCTACAATACATCCTATTTTGAGATAATACTGGTCAACTGCCATAAGAATTTGACTTTTTGATAAAAGTGAATTCACATTTGCTAAGTCAACCAATAGGGGGAGACACTCTCCAGCTTCTTAGGCCTTCATTAGTATGAATTTGTGCCTTGAGGCCATAGATGTTCATGGACAAGATGGTCTAAGAAACTTCTGCTAAGATTCAAGGACCCAGGAGGAGCAGTGGGGTACCTTAAAGATTAGCCTTGAGTTAAAATGGAATGGGGGGCTGGGGATTTAGCTCAGTAGTTAGAGTGCTTGCCTAGCAGGCCCAAGGCCCTGAGTTTGATCCCCAGCACCAAAAAAAAAAAAATTACAGTGAAATGGAATGGGATTTTCATAATCTCAGACAACAGCAATGAAAAGTGAACTTCTGGAGTTTTTGAATGGAATCTTCAAAAACTGATAGTCTGTATAAACTGATCTAAATCTGCATGTTACCACATTATGCAGAACCATGGTATTAATTAGGAAGTACAGTTGGCTTCCAAACATAAGGTGCACAGTTTTATAATAAAAGAAATGTGAGTTTAATGAGATGCTATTTTTACCCATTACTTAAGATGTGATCAGAAAGCTTGAAAACCTATTGTCCAAATTGGAAAAGTAGGAAATAAATAGTTGGAGTGAATTTGGAACAAGGCTTTTGTTGTTATTTGTTCATTTCTTTGTTTGTTTTTGCACTCCTGGGGATTGAACCCAGCGCCTTCACACTGAGTACATCACTAGCCATTTTTACTTTTTGTTTTGCGACGCTAAGTCACTTAGTTGCCCCAGGCTGGCCTCGAGTTTGTGATCCTCTTGCCTCAGCTTCCCAGAGTGCTAGGATTATAGGGGCATGGGCCACCATGCTCCCTGCAACTATTCTTTCTTTTTTTTTCTTTCCTTTTTTTTTGTGTGTGTGTTGGGGATCAAACTCAGGGCTTTGTGGCTTGCAGGGCAAGCATTCTAACCACTGAGCTAAATCCCCAGCCCCTGCGACTGTTCTTTAAAAAGCCTGCATCGATCTAGAACACTGACCTATATAGTTAAATGAGAAAGCAAGTATGACATGTTACTCGTGTATAAAAATAAATAGGCGGTAGTGGATATATACATATAATAGTAAATGCAGAACATTTCTCTTGAAGAATATAGTGGCTCCCTCTGAGAATAACCGAGGTACTCTGGGAGTCCAGAATAGGAAGAATATTTTCAGGGTATAAATTTACTGGATTTTTTTTTTGTGCATGTATTTACCATTTCAAACAATAAAAAAATATATATTTTTAAAGCTTACATGTTAGAAAAACTGAGTTGCTGTTTTCCAGTAGAATTAAGAGATGGTAGCAACATGATGATAACATGATGATAAGATTGTGATTTTAAAATTGGACAGAGGTTTAAGGTCAGGTCTGATAGTCACTGTTTATACAGCATACACACTCCAGCTTGTTGTATACCCATCTCGGGTGTGAGCTGACATAGGAAAGGATGTGTTAATAACTCCTTGTTTTGTTCTTCTATACTAGGTACTACCACAATTTTGAATACCTCTATAGTAGAACAGATACCAATTTGCTCTGTCCCTATCCCACATGAATACCAAGAAGTGACCACTGACAAGTTTGATAGATGTGGATAGGTTTCTATTTATGTATTGGAAAGTAATTTATGTTAAGACACTCATAAAATAAGTCCCAACACTACAATTCTGCTTTTTAAGGAAGAGACTAGAGAAAAAGAACAAATGGAAGAGAGAGATGTGTAAACTGCAGAGTAAGTCTAGAAGGGAGAACTGGAGACTTAATTCTGACTTCTGAATCTAATGTGTGGAGACCGTCAAGCTCCATCTTGCTCCTGCAGTAAGTCCTTTCACAGCACGTGAACCCACCAGCTGTTGGAGCTCTCTCAGTGGCATTCTTTCCTTACGGGTTAGACAAGTGGCTCTTTCCATTTGCTCTCTCCTTATGAATGTGTATATAAAAAGTAATAACCTCACAGACATCTAATGCGTGTCAGGGTATATTTAGGGGAGTGTCTCTGATTCGGTATGTGTGATCACATTCCTTTCTTTCTTCCTGTCTTGCCAAATAGCAATCAAGACTGCAATAAATTCCTAAGATTTACAGTGCCGAATGAGTTCCTTTATAATTGGATTTTGTGGAAGCAACTAACTAAAAAGATTCATGACTAATCTAAACTTAGGCTAGAACTGGGAACATTTTAAGAACTTTGCTGAAAAGCAGATGATAGACTGAAGAAGACTCCTCCAAGTGTACCATCTGTGGCTCCTGAGGCATTTCCAGGTGGTTTGCTTCAGATAGGATTGTTCAGTGTAGTATGTAAAAATTTCTTAGGGGAGAAAAACACGTCTTCCTGTTTGTGTTTGAATTACTAATATCAAGACTAACTCTTTTGTTAGGATTTATGGATTATAGAATTGAACCTAGTGGTTAGCTTTCTGGATTTTCATAGTTAGGCAGCAATGAATGAGAATCAGTTCTTCCTAAAACATACAAGAATATACCCAGAAACTGACTAAAGAAAGTAATTTTTTTTTTTTCCTCATGTTTGGCACTTAATGCCAACTTTATTTTTTTTTTAACAATATTGTTTGATTTTCACAGTGACTGGTACATTTTAGATATACATAATAACATTCATCATAGGGAATCTGTATGTGATACATCTTGCTTCTACTTTTTTCCCCCATACCGCGCCCCTCCCTTCAACCCCTCTTCCTCTCCTTATTTACAAAGCTTTGTTTCCATTTTTTCCCTTCTAGTCTCTTTTTTTAAAGAAAGTAATTTCTCAGAAGCACTTTTAATTTCATGTGACATCCCCATACTGTGATTAAAGTGTCAAAGGAGATATTTTTACTCAAAAATACACTGTTCCACAAGCACTGACCATTTTATGAAGGTCTGCAGCAACCATATCTTAGAAGGTAAGGCCTTTTTCTAGAGATTTCATGCCCAAGTATGTTAAGGATTGAACCAAAGAATTACAGATTGTAGCTAATGTTACAAGCAAGGGCTGGTGCAAATTTCTGGAACACAAAAGATTGTAAGCGCCTCATTACTGTGAATTTGCTTTAATAAGCATAGGCCTGTTCTGTGAATAATAGATGCTACAATGGTTATTTAGGTGCTAACAAAAAGTTCTCTTATCCTGGAGCATTTATTCAGTAAATTAAGCAGCTTATTTTGGTAATCTTTTTGTCACACGTTCCTCCCTTGTCTCTGCAGGTGGATCATACAATAATAATGTACT
This sequence comes from Hystrix cristata, assembly GCA_004026905.1. Taxonomy (NCBI): domain Eukaryota; kingdom Metazoa; phylum Chordata; class Mammalia; order Rodentia; family Hystricidae; genus Hystrix; species Hystrix cristata. Next base: position 175,751 of record PVJO010000112.1, read on the forward strand.
TGATTGGACCAGATGGTGAGTTTTTAGATTATTTTGGCCAGAACAAGAAGAATGCCGAAATAGCTGGTTCGATTGCTGCACACATGCGGGCCCACATGAAGACACATATGAAGAAGAGCTAGCCAAAGCCACATGGCTGGATACAGTGTTCTCTCACCAAAGAGGAAGGAAGCTTTGTCTCCCACAAGAGCTGGTGTATTATGTGTGCAACCTAAAGAATGGCCTTCATACCATGAGAACATCTGTAATTTAGACAGGATATTACCCTCTGGTTCAGTTAGGATTCTTGGAACTCTGAAGATTATAGCCAGCCACCTGAGTAGCTGCCGTGAGTCCAGCGGACCAAGTTAAAGTGTGGCCAGTGGAGCACATACCCCACGGCACCATAGCAGGGAGAGGGGCTCATTGTGCACATCCCCTTGGGAATAGGGCCCTCTGAGCAGCATCGCCACTTTGTTGGTGTCTTGGACCCCTGCTTATACAGATTGCAGAGCTGAATTTCACAGAAAATGTAATTGCCATAGTGCTCTTGCTTTCCTCATCTTGAGTTCTTTGTGGCTGACAACAGTCAAGTCAGGCTCTCTGCTATTCAGAGTTAACCTTTACACTTGAAAGCAAAAATTTAGTCTTCTTGATAACATGCATCACTGTCATGTTGCATTTCATTCCCCCATCAGCAGATGTTGATTTGACCAGTGAAGGGGAAAAAAAATCTATTGTTTGTAGAAAACCTTCAGTTTGATTCCTCTGTGGGTCTTTTTGTGATTTTTTTTTCTTAACTGAATGATCTGCCAGGTTTTTGGTGGTATACCAAATGGAAATAAGAGGATACTGATCATGAAAATGTAATGCAGAATATTTTTCTGCATTTACCAAATTGTACAGCATGTAAAATAAAGGTGTGTTCAGATTTGCAGCTTTGACAAATATGACTTCTCTCCTGGGTAGAGAGTGGTGTGTAGAGGGCAGCCCACAGCACACAGCGCAGAGACTTACAGGCTCATGTGGGTGGGCAGGTGGGTACTCATTAAATGCAGGCTTGCAGGCCCAGAGCTGATTCATGGAGTCTTGGGTAAGATTCAGAGACCTGCATCCCAAACTTGTATCTCTGGCAGCTTAGTCACTGGTGATCCGGAACCACTCCTGGAGGAGCTTTATACCTTGAGCCATCCTGTGGTGTGTTAGCAGTTCACAAAAATGATTGGTACACAGTAGAATGAATCTTGGCTTTGTTTCTAAGTTTTACTTTCCTGGGCTTAACTAGTTCACCTGGGCTTTACTGTCACCTTTTTCCACTTAAAGAAGTTCTCTGAAAGTCTTTCAGTAAATCCTAAAATGCAACCAAGTATAAGACCTATTTAGAAAACATTATTTTTGCACATCAGTTGTATTTTTACATGCACGTGATATAGGCCTCTTTTGGTTTTTAAATTCTCTTCTCAACACTTAAGTGTTAAATTTAATACAGTAGTACTTCAGTTCCTGAATTTAATCTGTTTGCACAAGTCTGGGGAAAATGGCCACGATCATGTTCATGCAAAAAAGATAGCCGTTGTTGTGTTTGTCACCAGATGACAGAGTTCACAAACAAAAACAAAATTTTGCAGAACACTTCTGTTTGCAGACCAAATTGTTCACAATCAGGCATTTGTGAACTGAGGTACCATTGTACATATATCAAAGGGAAAGAAAAAACTATAGCTATTTAGGCTGAATCATGTCCTCCAAAATTCTTATGTCACTGTCTTAACTCCAGTACTTCAGCACATGACTATATTTGGATATAAAGTCTTCAAAGAAGTAAGTAAATTAAAATGGAGCCATTACAATAGGCCTCCCTAAGCCAGTATTAAGGATGCCAAGAGAATAAGAAAGCAACACAAGCACAGTGAGTAGACCACATGAAAACACAGACCACTTCTACAAGTCTCGAAAAGTCTCCAGAAAAGCAACCCAGCTGGCAGCTTGATCTTGGACTTAAAAGATCCAGAACCTTAAGCAAATAAATGCCCTATAAACCACTCTGTGGTCTTTGCTAAGGTAGCGCTAGCAAACCAATACAATAGCTTATTCCTTAAATAACCACAAGATTTAGTTCACCCCATAAGTAGTTGGTTTGGAAGGACTTTGTCGAGAACCTTATCAAGAAAGGAACTTAATAAAAGACTAGTCTCATCTAACCAGAAAGATAGTAAAGATCTAAAATGTCAAACATTTTAAAAAGTCTGTTTTGAGCTGCAAAGCATTTGTGTGGATCACTTTGCAGCAAGCTTGCTCTCAGATAGAATGTAGTCTTCATTCTCAGCTGTTGCAGGTTGGAGCTTCTGTAATGATCCAGAAAGGGAACAGCAGCTTTTTAAGAAATGTTTCATTTGCTCTTCATTCCAGTGTCAAGCTTAAAGGCTTAGCGGCAGGGCTGGGGGGCCTCTGAAATGATCTCCCTTTTCTACAAAGGGACACGCCTAGATTATTAAGGTGTAAAACTTGAGTCTCAATTTCTATTCTGGTCCCTGCTCATCCCACTGCTATGGGATGCCTGTGGTGACTGTGTGGACCCATCCAAATCTGGGGGTTCCACAGGACAGAGGGACAACCCCTGGACCGTGTCCTGGGAGATCAAAGTCAGGGGTCCCATTCAACCAAGTCTCACAGATCTGAATAGGTTAAGGTTTCTTACTTCAGTGGAATCAATATTTTAAGAAATGCTATTCGTTTGAAAACCCTAAGAATCCTGTCAGTGCAAGAGGTGTGAAAGTAATGCATGTGGCTGTTCCTTTTCTTTTGTTACTTAAATTTTCTTATAGCCCTCATCCAATTCTTTGTTTGCACGAATAAGGACTTGAGAAAAAAAAACCCTCCCATCTTGTATCACTAGGAGAACAGGAAAGACCAAAGTAAGGGGATTAAAGTCAGAATTGTGCTTTGCTCTGGCAGGAGTCCAGATGGTTATTGATTGAAAGGGATGTGATAGAATCTTCCAGAGCAATGGAAATGTTCTGTAGTTTAATCTACATGACTTATATTCCTGAAAGTACATTAGGCTATAAATTTAAGATTTATGCATCTCACTTTATATAATCTATACCTCCATAAAGTGGAAGGGAAGGAAAGCTCCAGTGAGAGGAGGCTTGAAAGAACACAGGTCTGTGATGTGGGGAAGGCACTGATACACACTGAGCAACCTGTTTTAGCTTAGACAGAGTAATGCAAGCTAATGCCAAGACCAGGTTGCCCAGGTAAGAGAGTGGCCGAAAGGAGACTGCAAAGAAGGTGGGACTCTCTGCAAGCTTTAACCAAACCAGAACAGTGAGAGGCAGAGAGGTAGGGCTGGGCATGATGTGGGCAGTCAGGGCAGGCATAGCTGTAATTAAGCACAATGTGTAAGGTCTTTCTTCTCATCCCACTAGAAGGTACAGGAAATCAGCAGTTCCAGTGACCCTGCCTCATGCAAAGGATGGTGGCTGAAGCTGATACAGCTTTGAGAGGCAGAGAACTGCTCAGAGGTATTTCATGGCTTCCAGGGCCCAGGAAACCAAGCGGGAACAAACTGAAGACAGCAGGCACCTTCCTCACTGGGTGCTGCACTGAGTAGCTGCTGGTCATTGTCAGTCAAGCTGTGAGACCCCTCCAGTGACTCCTGTGCCATTTGAGTCCCTTTTTATGGAATAAACCAGAAAACTACCCTTAAACTTCAGTCATCTGAAGTATTCCTTGGCGGGCCTGCAGTTGGCAGCCCATGAGATGAGTCATTTTCCATTCGGTGAAGGTAAAAGGCCGAGGCTGCACTTTGTAGATGCAGGTGTGAGCCTCCTGGTCTGCAGGGGAAGGTGCACTGAGCCTTGGCCCCCATGAATGCTGGGCAAGGAGGCTGACCTAGAGGTTGTCCTGCCATCACAGTATCGGGCCTGTCCAGAACCAGCTAGTGTGTCTTTATTGTGTGGAAGGCAAGGGCCACATACGACTTTGCTGCAGGTTTGTAGCAAAGTTGGTACTAGAATCTCCTCTACAGTCTGGCCGGACCTGTTGGGTCAGGTACCTGGGGTGCAGTCTTTGGCTTCACTCCAGGTAAAATGGAAGAAATAAAGATAGGTAGAAAGGAGACAGGAAAATCATTTGTATGTGCGTGTGCATGTATGTGTGTATGTCTGGTACTGGGGATCAAACCCAAGGGCAGTCTGCCACTGTTTTTTTAATCTTTTTATTTTTTTGAGACAGGGTCTTACTAACTTGCCTAGGTGGGTCTTGAACTTGAGATTCTCCTGCCTCAGCTTCCCAAAGTGCTGTGATTATAGGCATGTGCCACTGTTCCTGGCTAAAAACCATGCATAAATTGTACTTTTAAGAAAAACTGCAGCTTCAGGAAATAAAAGTTATCCAAGTTTACAATGCCTTTTTCCCTACCAGGAAACTCACTCCAATTTTTTTCTTCCCTAAGGGTCTTGAAGACACAATAAGCCTGGAAATTGGGGCCTGTGCTTTTCACCTGTAAATTTCTCTTCCTCCCACAGAGCTCCATGCTCAGGGAAGCAGCACTATTAAGTGGACAGCATATCTCTAAATTTCAAGCACATACAAATGGTTTGCATTCTGGCCTAGTCCCCTAAATGAGTGACTTGACAAGCAATAGGAGTACACATTGCAGATCACCCATTCTGAAGACACTCCCGAGACTACATAAACCACCCAAACCAGATCCATAATGTGCCTCTCTGTTAAGGCCCCACACTCTATTTTCTCTGAGTGTGTACTCTTTCATTCTGCCTAATACACCTTTCTAACGTCTTTTTCTAATACACCTTTCTAATGTGTCTTGTAATTTTTTTTCTGTGATATAAGTCAGCAAATCTAAAACCTATCCTGTGGACTAAGTAAACTGAGGTCCCCATCTCCCCTTTGGGGGACCTGATCAGACACCATCTGGTGACAACCCCAGTCAGAATCTGGATTTTAAAAATATCTCCAAGTAGTTCTTATGCACATTGGTTTTTCTCCCCAATACCACTGAGCCTACTAATTTTTCCCTCATAGAAAATGAAAAAAATAAAGATAAATTAATTAATCTTCTCTTCACCAAGAAGCTTCCTAATTCATTTTGCTTCCATAAAACAATGTGAAGTCTTCCAAATAAATGTATTCCATTTCTGATCATTATTTTATCATCTCATTTAAAATTTTTAATCAAAGACATCTGTCCCTCCTTGCAGAAACTTCTGCTCTGTATAATACTTTGAATTTCTCCTTTGAGTTGATATAATTCCAGCAAAAAGGAAAGAGACATAGTTTGGATAGCCTTTGAGGCCTCAATGCAGTGTTTCCACGTAGGCATTTCACAACATCAAACTGAAACCAGGCTTAGGACCATTTGGTCTCTGTTAACCCTAGAGCAGTCAGTTGAGAACTTCTGATATAATTAAATGAGACAGCCAAATCTGTAGGTCTGTGTCACATCCAGGAGTGGACAGCAAGCCACTGCTCTGCTGGAAAACGCAGATCCCAGCAATCCTAAACCCAGCATCGGTGAAGAATTAAAAAAGCAGAGTTTAAAAGAAGACAATGTATTTGAAGGTGGGAATGGGGGAAGGGAGAATGACAGGCAGCTACTCTGGATGAGCAGGGAGTATTCAAAAGTGAAATACTAGTGGATTTTTGTCTCCAGCTCCCTTTTATTAGGAACTGATGTCTTTCCCATCCCCTATGTGGACACCTGAAAGTTGTCGCCATTTGATTTGCTCTCTTGACCGTCTTTGATCCTAACCTAGCCATTTCTGCCTGCATTCCTGCCAGCCGTTTTGTTTCCTTCTGTCCCTTGTGATGGGTAAGTGTGTACATGGAGGGGGGTGGGGGGATGTTCATAGAAAGGTAATTTAGCGTTAACAATTAAGTCAAGGGGACATGTGTCAGATCCTGTCTCTAGAAGAAAGAAGCAGTGAGATGGAGATGAGGAGAAACCCAAAACAAAGACAGGTTTCTTGAGAAACAGTCTCCAGTTTTTTAAATTAAAGCAATTTATTAAAAATTAAAACTGACGTGCAGCCGCCAACATATGTATGCTGACTTACTTATAAATTGTACACGTTTACTACTGCACGAATGTATTTAGCAAGTGGTTACCAAGTATTATAGACAGCTAAGTTAGGTAGAAATATTATAGGCAGTCAGACAGAGCTGGCCCATCGACAGAGTCAATACACAAGAAGAGAATACACTAGAACTATGACCAAAGGTGCATCCACTGAAAGCCAGGCCTCAAGATAAGGATAAAATGACCAGAGCTACACACATGCCTGGGAGATAAACAATAAACTGAGGATTATACTGATCTGATCCCATAAAGTCTGGACAAATATCAGTCACCCCAGTGGGTGACCAGGACCTCTGGATCAACTCCGTCCTGGAATGTCTTTGTTCTTTCCATGTCCATTTGCTACGTGACCTGTTTCCCCATTGGATCAATATTACCTAAATGACTATAATTGTAATATTATTGGTTCATCATAATTTTGACTCACGTTGTACCAACCTTGTGATTTTGCTCCATAAAACCTCCTCTGAAAAGTGGGCTCATTGACAACCCATTTCAGGTCCTTTTCTGTCTCTCAGGAGCTATCTTTCCCTTTCAATAAATTTTCCTACCTTTAACCTCCTTTGTTCCTTAAAATTCATTCTTTGATTTTGGAAAACATGAACTTGGCATATCTGACATCTAGCAGTTGAGAGTTGTGTTTTTCCCCTGTATCACAACGACCCCCCCCACACACACACACTAGAAATTTGAAAGGATAACAAATATATTATTAGCCTAAGTGGTGGACACACTGGTATTAATTTTATTGTTCTATACACTGAAAGTATATATTTTTGTATAGTCATATGTAGTTTGCTCATTTAAATGAAATGAAGGACTAGTATTTTCCTCACACATTGCCATGCTGTGTGTGTTGCTGGCTTTGGAAGCCACTGCTATAGAATTCCTGAGCCTGGAATTGCAGTTCCAAGTCCAGTCTACACTATTCCTACCATACCCTTCCTTCCCCTCTCTCTGGAAGTTCTGATACTGTGTTTCTTGCCACCACCAAAGCTAGAGTGAAGTAGTAGGAAAAGCTTTTGTAAAAATGACATCAAAGGCAAAAGGCATAAAATAAGTCATAGCTAGGCTTAATCAAAATCATGTATATATATTTTTCTTTTACACCAGCATATAAGGAATGTTTACAGATCCATAAGAAATAAAAGATGAACACCTAAAAATGCTGGGCAAAAAACATACACAACCAGTTGAGAAAAGAAGAATATCAGGTAGACAATAACCATATGAAAAAATAGCATTATTAGTGACCAATAATGCAAATTAAAACAGTGGAATTTTTGTCTTATGCTCACAAACACTAAAAATGAAGGAAGTTACTCATTAAGGATGAAGCCATGGAGAAACTGACCCACACACAGAACTGGTGGATAAAGTGTGGTGGCCATCCAGAATGGTAATTTGTCAACATATAGCAAGCCAAGCATTCTACCTTTATGCATTATCCACAGAAAGAACTATAAATATGCACAAAGATTTGTATGCTGCAACATCTCAATAGTAGATAGTGGAAACAATATATAATTTAAAACAACATAGATGCCCAAACGATAGGGGATCTAAGAGATACACAACTACAACAGATAAACAGTGGTAATTTATAAATAGAGTACCACGGTATTATTAAAATTGAGCTGTATACTAATCTTTAATGATCTTGAAAGATACTCCCAATACATATCAGTGAATGAGTAAGCCACAAAGCTCAATCCCATTTTTATAAACAAAAAATACACCCCAAAATATTAACAGTGATTAAAAATGATGGTATGTTCATGAATGATTTTTTTTTATTTTGAAGTATCTATTTTCTAAAACTGCCTAATAAACATATATTACTTTTTTAATAAGAGTTATTATTAGGAAAAATTAGTCAAGTATCAGTGTATTCCCACATTTACTTTAACCAAGCTTTAGCTGATTCCTACAATACAGTGTTAAATGGCATTATGAAGGTATGACTAGTCTCAGGCTATGCATGCGATGATCCGTTAATGATGCTTAAAGAAATATGGGAAATGGCAGGAGCTACCTTGATTTAGTCTTCTCTGGCCATGAAACTGAGATGTTGGAGTTCATCATTGCCCTGTGTGCTTAGCTGCTTCTGACTGGTGAGAAGAATGTTGGCAAGACTCAGCTCCTCATTCACAGCCTGGAAAGTCCAGGATGCCCTTGGCAATGTGCTGTCACAGACATTCATGCATACGGATGGACAACCCAGCTGCCTCCTCACCTGCCTTCAACGCAAACACAGGCCTTAAAAATAAATAAATCTTTGTGCTCAAGTGTCTCTCTCTTGTGCTTTAAAGAATCAGAAGACAGTAAAGCTGAAAAAGACATGTCATTCAATTCAACTCCTTTTCTCACAAAGAGAGAAATCACTGCATAAATATTTAAGAAATTTTAATTTATACAGGGAAAAATTATTTCTCCCATAATCCTAAAATATACCATCATGGCTCAAGTCCTTGTTGGAGCAGTGGGACAGCTTGGTGTACTGTGCTTGGAGCAAGGAAACCAAGGTCAGTCCACAGCCTGAAACCCTGCGCAAACACTCACTCCCTGCTGAGTCACAGTTTCCCCATCAATTAAGTGGGGATAACTTCACCCGCTCTGCCTAGCTTCTGGGATTGTTGCCAGGCTCAGGCAGGATCAGGAGCAAATGGGGAAAACATTGGCAATGTACGCCAGAGATTACAGAAATCTTTGACATATGAAAGCTCTTAAAATAGAAAAATGTTGACATTTCAGGAGAAAAAGGACAAAAGATGTGAAGACTATTCACAGAAGAAGTATAAATGATCAGCAAATATACAAGATTCAATCTCAGTTATAATGGAAAAAAATGAAAATATCACTAAGTCACACTTTTTATCTATAAAACTGGCAAAGATTAGAGTAATGATACCCAGAGTTGGCAAAGATGTAATGAAATAAACCCTTGTATGGTGGTGGTGGCGGGGCGGGGGGAGAGAATGGCAGGAAGGAATGTGAGGGAATTGGAAACAATCCTTCAGGAGATTAATATGGTTATACACATGTACCAAAAGCATTAGATCAAGTGATCTTACTTACTGGTATTTATCCTAAGCAAGTAACTGGATAAATGCTAAAAGTTATATGCACATGGATACAAATAACTAAACAAACATACTCATGAGAACGTAAGTTTCTCACTCTGAGGAAAAAAGACCCACATAAAATAAAACAGCAAGAAACACCCTGTAAATGTTAAAGTGAATTAGAGCTATTAGAAATAGAAAAACTTGAAAAGTCATTTTGAAGACAAACCGAAGAAATTTTTTCATAAACTGAACATTAGATTACACTCATGGAATTCTTGTTAATTTTCTCAAGTGTGAAGTTGTATCATAGTTGTATAGAAGACTGTCCTTACTTAGAGGAGTTTTGTATTGAAATAGTTGGAGAAATAGAACTTATGCAGCAGACTTCAAATAGTTCTAGAAGAAGAGGAGGAAGGAGGAAAAGAAAGAGAAGGAGGAGGAGGAAGGGGAGGAGAGAAAGAAGAAGAGGAAGAAAAGAAGGAGGAGGAGAGGGAGGGGGAGGAAGACAGGAAGCTAAAGAAAAATGTACATACAAAAAGTAAGCATGGCAAAAACTTAAGTGTAGGGTATATTCAACAAGTTTGAAAATACTCAAGTAAAAAGTTAAGATGGAACTTTGCCACTTTAAGGAAATGGAGTTGCTTCCAGCCTTTCCCCAGTGTCTTAGTTACTTTCTTCATTGTTGGGAAGAAACACCTGATGCCAGCAATTTAAAGGAAAAGAGGTTTATTTTGGCTCACAGTTTTAGTCTATAGTTGGCTGGTTCTAAGGCAGGAAGGCATGACAGAGGAAAGCTGCAATGTCATGGCAGCCAGGAAGCAGAGAGAGAAGGGAGGAACTGGAGAGGGGGATATACCCTTCCAGGTCACACTTCCAATGACCTGCTTCTCTCTCAGCCCCACCTCCTAACAGTAAATCAGTTGTAAACTGCTCCCCCCACACCCCCTTCCAAAAGCAGTAACTATGAGCCTATGAAGCTCTTAGGGGATATCTAGATATAAACCACAACATTCCATCCCTGGCCCCTTGAAAGACTCACGTGCACCACTTAATGCAAAATGCATTTAGTCTCTAAGAGTTGCCAAAGTCTTAGCTCAAGCATTGCTGAAAAATCCAAGTCCAAAGTCTCCTCTGAGACTAAGGCAAACTCTTACCTGTGAGCCCCTGTAAAAATCAAAAAGAAATTTAAATGCTGCCAACATACAGTGGCACAGGGTAAACATTCTCATTCCAAAAGAAAATGGGAAGATAGAAAGCAATGGGACCAAAGCCAAGACTGAAACCCAACAGGAAAACATGAAATCCCATAGTTCTATATTCAGCACCCAGGGCAAGCTGTGCTGAGATGTGAACTCCCTTCACCATTGCCAGTGGATTTGATTGATTATTTGTTTATTTATTTATTTTGCAATACTGAGGATTGACCTCAAAGCCCTCTATTTACATCCCTAGCCCACACAGACATAGATATAAATATATAATCTCTCCTTTCTTACAGAAAAGGTGAATTCTATATATACTTTCCTTCCTTCTTTCAGCCCTTCCTTTCTTCCTTTCAATTTTGGAAATTAATCCATACCAGCTCATGGAGATCTTTGTAATTCTGTTTCATGGCTGTATAGCTTTCCACCATGTGGATATAGCATAAGTTACTCAATCAGCGCCCCCCCACAGGATAAATACATGGGATATTACAATCTTATACTATTAGGGGGGAAAATGCCACAATAAATAACCTTGTACTTACAACATTTTAGTATTTGTGAAATTTATGTTAGGAGTAGGTTCCTATGAGGTTCCATTTTGTCTTGATTTTGCTGGTCAAAAGGAAATTGCATGTATAATTTTGTTAGGTTTTCCTAAATTCTCCTGTACAGCAATTGTACAATTTTTCACCCACCAGAAAAGCACGAACATCTGTTTTTTCACATCTTGCCAAGAGCATGTGTTAACCAGCATTTGGATGTTCTCCAAACTAATTGGTGGAAAGTACACGCCTTTTTCTTAAAATAAAGAGCATTTTTCATGTGTTTAAAGTTCATCTGTATGCATATCTTTTTCTACAAATTGCTCTGCTTGTTCGTTTGCTACTTGTTTCTACATGAGAGTTTTTGTTTTGTCTTTTTTAACTTTCAAAAATTATTCATATACTAAGGAGATTGGTGCTCTGTGATGTACACTGCAAATATTTTCTTCCATTTTGTCTTGAGTTTGCTAATTTTTTGTTGTTGTCATTGTCGACGTTACCAAGATTTTTTTTTTTTTTTTAGTCCTCACCCACCTTACAAGGGAAGACCTGGAGGCCATAGGGTCTCTGGACTCCTGGACTCCCCAATTACGTCAATTTCCCGCCTCGGTGAGGCCCTAAACTCACTCCTGTACTGTCCTCAAAGATCTATTGCTTCCTCTTCCTCACCGAGGCACCAATTTGGTCCGCAGGGAAGAGCCCCGCCCTCCATCCCCTAAGCCGGCAGGAACTGGGGGAGGTGGTAGAGCCCCAAATGCACCCCCACCCCGCCCTGCCTTTAAGGGTGAAATGTACGGTTATATTTTATTCACTGTTGGGGAGCGTGATTGCTCACCCCTCCCGGGTTAACTGCTAGAGACTGGCAGGGAGACTAGGGAGATAGAAGAGGAGTCCCAGAGCCCTCAGTAGGGGGTCTCAGGAGCAGGTGATTTACAGAGAAAGGAGCCTTTGCTAGATTTCTAAGTCGGGGGAAGGGAGGGTCTCGGCTTTCCCACCCCAACAGTACAAGGCTCCCCGCCTCCGCGGATCCAGGACCCAGGACCCAGGACCCAGCCGCCAGCCACCGGAAGCTGGAAGTGCTGGGAGGTACCTGGGTGGGAAGGAGGGGTCCGCAGGAAATCACACTCGGGCTCGGGCCGCTAAATAACACTGGGGGCACTGGAGGAACGCGTGCCTCCGGCTCGGTGACCCCAAGAGAGAGGAAGGGTGGAGGAGAAGGAAGAGGGGTAGCTGGGTGACCCCAGAGAACCAGAAGTTTGAGATCAGAGGAACAGCGACCCGGTGGAGGGGTGAATGGTCATGGTCCCCTGTCCCATGCACCGCTTCTTCCAGGGTACCGACAGCAGGCCTCCCCAATTCATCCATTTTGTATTTTACTGTTACAAATTTTGAGTCATAGCGGGCCTTGCCAATTCCCAGATTATGAAGGAATTCGTCCATGTTTTCTTTAGTACTTGTTTCATTCTCTCTCTCCCCAACCCCGATTATTTTGGCTCACACTGTTTCATTTCTTTACATTTCCCTCCACCACTTAACTGAAGAGTCTTAACCCTACGGACGTGAGAAGCCACCTTTCCATATCAAATTTCCGTAAGTATTGGAGCTCTTTCCGGGCTAGTACATTCCTTTGGTCAGCTATCACTTCATGCACCAATATGACACGCTTCATTATGTAGACTGGAGTGTGTTTTAATGTCTGCCACAAAGTCCTCCCTGTGACTCCCTTCTTTTTTTTTCTCCCCCAGCATTTATTTTTTCAGCCATACATATGTGTCAACTTTGACATCAATTTTCTAGCTCCAGAGAAAGGGAAACTTGGTACTTTCCTTGTTATTGCATTAAGTATATGTATTAACCTGGGGATAATAGGCATCTTTATGATGTTGAATCATCCTATCCAGTAGCAAGGAACATCCATTCTTGTGTGTTCCAGCAGTAAATTAAAATTTTGCACACATCCTGTTAAGTTTATTCTTAAGTATTTTGTCCTATCTGTTGCTTTGGGCTCTTTGTTCCTTATGGGGAAGCTTATCTTCCAGTTGGTTAGTTTTATTTTTTTAACAGCACCTCACATATAGTCAGATTTGAAAAATACTGCTTAAATGAGAAATTAGTGTTAGCCTTCAAATTAAAGGTTGTGGTTTAAATGTTAATCAACCCTCGGCCTCCAAATTGCCCACCCTTCCCAGATTCTCTCTTTTCCCATGCCATTTGTTCTCTATTTCCTCCCTTTGGGCTAGTATGAGTCCCATCCCTTTGGTAACATGACGGTAATCTTTGACCTTTCTCTTCCATGCCTCACATACAGTCAGTGGACTAAATTATCTGCTTCTTTCTCTATGACATTGTTCAGACTCATGCATTACTTTTAATTGCGATCCCTAAATCCCCTGGCAAGGCCCTGGGCCATGCTCGCCTCTTTGCAACCACTTCTTTTCCCTTGGAATCTCCCATCTTCTTCTGATCTACCCAAAGCATTCCTCTCTGCTTCCATCATGTCGCGCCGTGTTCCCAACCACCCGGGCCCATCAATCATCTGAGTCCCTCACAGACTTGTGACAGAAGCTGCCAGCTGCCTCTCTGAGCTATGGGGGTACAGCTCCTCTTTGCCAGGCGAGTGGCTCAAAACCCGAGTGGCATCCTCTTCTTTAATCCTACCCTTAAATTTTCCACTTTGTATGACGTCATCTCCTTACCTGGTCGCTTTTCGGCACCAATTCCCCTCTCCACGCCAGCATCTCTCTCTCTGATTAAGGTTTGATATTTTCAAGAAGTGTGTTCTGATTAACTGTGCAAATATCCCAGCTCATGTTATAATTCCTGAACGATCCATGTCCTGATCACTTCTCAAACAGTTAATGAGGTGGTTCATAGCACAGCTTTGACATCAAACAGAACTGCATTACAATCCTGGCCCGGTCACTCAAAAGCTGCACACCCCAAGTGAGTTTCTTTTCCTCTCTTATGCCTTGGTTTCCTCCTTTGTAATACAGAGCACATCACAACGCTTCCCTTGCAAAATTTATGTAAGCATTAGACTTACTAATACAAAACCTTTAGAGCAGTGCACAGCAGAGAAAAAAATGCTAGCAGTTTTCACCCTTGTATTAATAGAGAGTTCTTATAACAGGCCACATAATCCCCTTGAAGGCAAACATTTTTAATCAGCAGTGTGGGGAGCATTTTTGCAAGTGTTAATTAATTTTTGGAATAGGTAACACATGGCCAAGAACATAGTTTAAAAATTACAAAAAGGTAAATACAGTGGTGCCTCAGTTCAAGAAATTATTCGTTCAATGATTCTGGAAAAAAGGGCCATCTTTGTGTTCGAGAGGGAAAGATGGCCCCAGTCATGCGCGTCACCTAATACAGAGTTCACAAACAAAAACAAATTTTTGCCTAACGCTTCTATTTGCGAACAAAAGGGTTCACAAACACTTTTGAAGTGAGACGCCACTGTAGTGAAAATCCAGAAGGAAATCTCCCTCTCCCTCTGTCACCTCAGCCACCTGACTTTCCTCCCAAAGGAAAGAAAATTATTGAGAAGTTATTTCATGTGTGTTGCTTTCACTAGGAGTCCCTTTATTTCCTCACTCCAGCAAGTTTCTTTCCTCTGTCTTGGCCCTTGTGTCCCCTCACCCAAACACCTTCCCACACAGCATCTCCTCTTCTCAAATTGCAGTCATCAGCCTTTACTCGCACCCCACCCCAGATGCCCAGTGGATGACTGAAACCACAGATACCACGGTACTGTCACATATATACTATGTTTTTTCTACACATACACACCTATGAAAAATTGACTTATAATTAAGCATAGTAAGAGAATAATGGTAATAACTAATAAAATAGAACAATTAAAATAATATATGTGAATGTGTCCTTTCCCTCTTGAAAGAGTCCAAGTACCGTATCAATAATTTTCAGACCATGATTTACCTGGAGTTAATGAGATGATGGAAGGTGAATAAAGGGGGTCGAGGTGGGGGACTACAGTACTCGCCCAGTCTTCAAGGTGAGACTCTACCACCTCCTCACAAAGGGTCTTCCTTTGATTTCTACCTTCGTCTACCTCATCCTTCCAGCTGGGATGTACGCTGCCCTCACTTGAATGCCATAGGCACATGCAGCTTTTTGGTACCACTCATTGTCTTTGATCTTGTTAAAATACCAAAAACACACTTAATTTGGATGACTCTCTTAGCATCTCATATGAACCCAGAAATGGAGACCTCTTTGAAGACGGGAACCAGCTCTCTATGTCTGTATCTCTTGCTTGTAGTGTTCAATCTATAAAAAGTGCTCAGAAAAAGTGGATGAATGGATAGATAGATAGATAGAAGTGAGAGAAATATTGTAAACTAAAAGAAGCTGAAGAGCCATAACCATCAAATATAATGCCTGACACTGGATTTCTGTGTAATTTGGGAAAGGGAGGAATTCAGCTATGCAATTGTTAGAAGAACTGGAGAACTGCGTAAGAAATACAGAATTCTTAATTTTATAATTGAGAAAATGGCATTGTGGAGATTGTCTTTATTCTTAGGAGACAAATACTGAAGTATTTAGGGGTCATGTTTCATAATGTCTCTACTTACTCTCATGGGTAGAGCAAAATGAGACAAAAGAACCAACAACGGGGAGAGACAGAAATAGAGAAAAGGTAAGAGGAAGAATGCAAAGTGGCCAAGTGTTAACAGTTGACATTTCATCT
This sequence comes from Hystrix cristata, assembly GCA_004026905.1. Taxonomy (NCBI): domain Eukaryota; kingdom Metazoa; phylum Chordata; class Mammalia; order Rodentia; family Hystricidae; genus Hystrix; species Hystrix cristata. The sequence goes on from PVJO010000112.1 coordinate 191,362, forward strand.
TTTAACTGAACTAAAAAGAAAATTATAGCCTCTCTCTGATTGAATTTCTTTCTGAGGATCTGTGCATTCGCACAGGACCCACCACCTTTTACCTCAGAGCCAGGGAACAGTCCTGGTTAAGAATTTCCTAATTCTTCATCTCCAGTAACACCTAATACCCCTCACAGTGGGACATGAGAAGGCACTTGGTCCAGGAGGCCTGTGCTTATCAAGGCTGACTTCATGTCCTGGCACAGAGCAGTCCTGAGACTGCTGCTGCCTCACTGGAGGCCGGGACCTCCAGTGTCCACACGGTGGGACTGGACATCAAACAGGAGGAAGCGGCCAGGCATCGCAAAGGGGAGGATTCGCGGCCTCCTGAGCCAGCCTGCATTCTTGAGACACGATGCATTTTTCTTCCAGCCCATAAGGGATAAATGCAGCTCTCTGCCTAGCTGTGGGAATTAGCTCTGGCTGTGTGATGGCTCAGAGAACAAGGGCTCCTTCTGCGCCCCAGCTCTGGCTAATAATATACCAATAAGTCATCTGTCCCCTGTTTATCAGGGAGAGTGCCACACCAGGAGAGTATCCAGTTTGCCTCTGAAAGCTGCCTCTTGCAGTAGCAAGAAGTTCTCTAAGATTTTCTCTTTGGACAGACATTTATTTATTCATTTAATTTTTAATGTACGTTTCTCTCTTCCCCTTCACATCTCAATGAAACATGTACTTAGTATAATCTCCTCAGTATAATCATTGAAAAAGCTAGTCATATTCCACAGGAATGCTTTCAAGTAGAGAAGAAAACTGCATTTGTCCAACATTGATGTGTCAGACGCAGTATGATGTGCCTGATATTTTAATATCTTACTGAACACACATAATGAGTCTGTGAGGCAGCTATATCAAGGAAAAGGAGGTCAGAGAGGTGCAATGCTCCATCCCATGGTTTGGGAGTGGGCCAGTCTGGTGTCATATCCAGGCCTGTCCTTTCTGCTACAACACGAGGGTGCTGTTGCATGTAGTTCACCCCCTCTCATACAAATAGTTCTCCAAAGGACCAGGCTTTCTGGTTCCTGAATCTAGTTTTCATACTACTTTCTGTGCTGTGGTGGTTGGTGTCATTCCTGTCTTCCTTAGAATTTCTTCTGGGCCCTGAGTTCCATCCTTAAAACTGGCTTCCAGAAGCTTCCCCCCACTCCTGCCTTTGGTTTTCTCAAAAGAAAAGAAGTTTGTTTAGCAAATGAACTCGAACGTCTTTCTGCCCTAAACAACTGTACAGTGACTTGGGCTGAAGTGTCACTGGGCAGGTAGAACGGTACCTCAGGATGGACACTCTGGGAGAGACAATACTCTCCCCTGGGTGAAGAGGGGGGTCCAAGGATAGGCATTTCAGTCCCAATTGGAGAAAGAGGGGAGGCGAGATGGGGTGACCCAATGGTGAGGGGCCAGCGAGTTAACAAGCTCTCCCCAAATCACGCCCTTGCTGACCACTAACCTTGCCTGGCAAGGTTACCAGAACAGGTACTTGATAACTGTACTGCTTCGATCTGAAATTGCCTAAATCTTGAAAACAAATACATAGTCCATATGACTCATCATTTATAATATAATCTACAAGGGGAAAGGCTGTGCCTTCCATTTCCTTTGTGCCTTCTCAAGGTGCTCTGGACAGGGGCCTGAATACAGAGGGCATTTAATAGATGCCCCTTTGTCATGCAGGATACTCTCCTGCTCCCCTCCTCAGGTGCCTCTCTGAGCGGCCTCCTTGCCTGGGCTGGGTATGGAAGGGCTGGGAGGGCTCAGTGCTTATTCTCAAATGGGACATGTTGACAAACGGTTTTCTTTAGAATACACAACTATTGGATGGCCACCAGCTACCCTCCCAAAGGTTTGGTCAGGGAAGAGATAAAACACAAAAAGTAGACTAGGAATGGACAAAAACTTCAAAGACATCCTTATTCTTCCCTAAGGCTTCAGTTTTCCAATCCTGATTTAGAAATGACACATTTGTTAGACAGCCCTCCTGCCTTTCTCCGTGGGACACTGCCTCCCCCACCCAGGCCAGCAGCTGGTCTGTCCTAATTGGTGATGTATCTTAATAACAGCGGTTCTTAAGCAGCTGTCACTGTGGATATTGGCTGGTGGCATAACTCCCTGTCATTAATTTACTTGTTGGTCCTACTACTGCTTAAGAAAGGATTAAATTAATAATGATACTAATGAGGCAGAAAGTTATACCATGGAAACAAAGAAAAAAAGAAGAAAAGGAGGAGAGGGAAAAAGAGAAGAACTAAGCATCACTGTCATTACTATCATTATTCCCTGCACAAATTTTATAGTCGCACAGCTCTGTCACACCACTGGGTTATGACAAAAGTCTTGGTTAGAATTCCAAGAGGACTTCAACTTTTACACCCTGGGTTGTATTCACTGTCTCATGTGAGATTTCTGAGCAAACTGCCCACCTGCACAGCCCCATTCCCAGGTGGGGGCTCCCACCGATGTCTCAGGGAGGTACTGGCGGCAGAATGGAGTCAGACAGGCCCCCGCAGCAAGACTGTCCTATAGCATTCAGTGGGAGGCATGGGCCTCAAGTTCCGAGAAAGGCATCTCAAACTCCCAACTTTCTACAATTGGAAAAGTGATTATAGATCCTGCTCATTTCTATATATACCTTTCCCTGGGCAACGACCAAAAATACGTGTGGAAGGAGCCCGTTCGCAGCTTGTGGTGTCGGTCATTCTCCTTCCAAATATAGAGAAAGAATGAGCCCGGGGGTTAGCGGTGGCCTATAAAAGCCCAGGGGGACAACCGCCCCTCTGTGGCTCACTCTCTCGTGGGCAGAGGTAAGTCTCAGGCTCCCCTTGGTGGCCCTTTTCAGTCTCTGCTGCTTGGAAAACACTAGGCTGATGTGGCCACTGCTCTGTGCTGTGGCCCTGCCTGGCTTTGGTAAGGTGGTCCCTGATTTCTCTTTCTGAGACGTTTCCATAGAGTTAGCTATGGAGCGAGGTCTCCTTGGGCTCAAATTCCCAGCCACCCTCTGCCTCCAGCACCTCCCTCACACCAGGGTCCTGCTGGCTCTCCTTCTTCCTCCCACCCTTCCCTGTCCTCCTCTTCAAGTGTCCTCCTGGGGAAGATCCTGCTGGACACCTGTGTGCCCATCCACCATGGCCTGATGTTCTCCTATTGCCTGAGTGGCCAGTGGGACTCAGTGTCTTCCCTACTTGTACTATGCACCTCTTGGGGGTCTCATCCCTCACCCTGGATGTGGCCCCCAGGTATAAAGTTGCTAGTCTCAGAGATGTCTTGTTTGCAGATGACCAAGTCACCTGACCCTGGTCTGATACTACAAGCTTTTTACCAGAAACTCTGTCCTATCGTCCAATTCTAAATGGAAGTCACTGCAGATGAAAGAAGGTGCCAGAGTGGGCCAGGAGGAGCCAGACTGTGGACAGGCTTTTCCTACCTTAAAGGCCTACCTGGAGACATGACTGTCTGCTCCTTCAGCTCGTCTTTGGGCTAAGGCTCTTTCTAAATAACTAGTCCTTTGTCTCTCTTAGTTAACTCTCACAGAGAGTTGACTCAAAGCCCAACCAGCCCCTCCCAGCTGCCCTTGGCTTCTGTGTGCCTGAGTCTGTGTGTGTGTTGGTTGCAGGTCCCAGAGCTCTACAGCACCTGCTGCCTTCCACTGTCCTTCTGCGAGTGTGACTCTCAGGTGAGAATCAGGTTGTGGCCTTTAGCTGCTGGGAGTCTTCAGGAGGTCCCAGGTTACTAGTTGCTCCCTCCTCTCGGTGGCCCTGGCGAGCTAGAGAGCTTAGCCAGGAAAGGTCAGGTTCAGAACCTGGAGAGGCAACAGCACTTTGGGATCATTCTAAGTAGGTGCTTCAGGTGGCAGTTCATTTCTATTCTTAGCGAGGGAAGGAGGCAAAAGTCTGGCTTCCTCATGTGAGGACGGAGCCACCTGGATTCAAAATGGTTCAAAACTGTCTTAGCTGTTTGCCATATAGCATACTTCCTTTGAAGAATGCTTTCACGGTGTTTGTTTTTAAATGTTTCTTCCACTGCACCTGAGTTTTTTGTTTTTGTTTTGGTTTTGTTTTGTTTCATTTTTTGGTGCCAGGGATCAAACTCAGAGCCTTATGCTTGCTAGGCAAGTACACACCTCGGTTTTTCAGAAGAGGAAAATGAGGTCCTGAGAGTGGCACCCACTTCTAATGCACCTTCCTCAAATGAGAGAACAGAGGAGCTCGGACTGAATAGGCTCTATGCTCTTTGTGTGAAGTAGCTACTCAATAAATACATGCCAATTTGATTTTCTCAGCACGAAATTCTTTGGGTGGAGCTCCAGTGGGCACAAGGACAGCCGTGCTGCTGAAGTCCCTTCTTCTGCAGCCCAGGGGTAGTGGGCAGATGCTGGGACAGGGCTGGAGCCTCCGGGGCCCTGGCCCACGAGGTAGCCATGCTCATCAGTGGGTTTGCCTTCCAGCTGACGCCATGAGTAGTGACACTGAAATGGAAGTGTTTGGAATAGCTGCTCCTTTCCTCCGCAAGTCGGAAAAGGAGAGGATCGAGGCTCAAAACCAGCCCTTTGATGCCAAAACCTACTGCTTTGTGGTGGACTCCAAGGAAGAATATGCCAAGGGGAAAATTAAGAGTTCTCAAGATGGGAAAGTCACTGTGGAAACCGAGGACAACAGGGTAAGTCTTGTGCACCGCCCCCCAGTCAGCCGGCTCCCCACAGTTGCCTTATATATGCATCAAGCCATTTCTGGATGAGGCTCTAGTCCTGGAATGCCTCTTATGAAATGGCTTTAGGTCTCCCAGTTGTCACCAGGAGAAACAAAGTGAGTACTTGCCTCAGGCTGCAGAGTGGGAGAAGAGTCTGGTTCTGGGTGATCAAAGCATTTAGCTTATTAGAGGATTGTATCAATGTTCACACCACTCTGGGTCAGAAGAGATCAGCTCCATGCAACTCAAGGGTGTGGAGTTGGGGTTTCAGTGCTGGGAGGAAGGCTTTCACGCCACTGCCCTGCAGTCATCTAGGGTTCCTGCTAATTCTAGCCATGGCCATCTAGCCAAGGAAAATATGTAAGAGATCATAGTGGAGCCAAAGCTCAATGTGAACCAGCAGCCTCACTGTATCAGGAAGGGGATGAGCCTCACGGCTCACTACACTCTGGCCCAAACCATTGGTGGGGGCGGGGGGCAGGAATTTGGGCTTCAATAAGAAAAGTAGAAGGAAGGAAAGAAGAGAGGGAAGGAGAGAGGAAAAAGGAAATCCAAGAGACAAGAAAAAGAAATAGTGTCACGGAGTTGGGCATGAACGGAAAGGGTATTAACGCCTGCCCTGTGGTGCTGCCAAGCACTGAAGCTCCAAAAAGGTGGCCTGCTACATATTTCTGACAGCGAAGCTACAAATGGGCTTAGAATGTGGGAGGGAAGGTACAATCTAGACCTGGTGGATGGTCATCTAAGGCAACCTAAGAGACATGAACAAAGGAGGCTGAAGGTCCAGGACTGTTTGAATGAACCTGCTCAAAGGCAAAGGAAAGGCAGTTTTCTGATCACACTGTCCAGAGACAAGACCAGGAAATCCAGCCATTTTCAGAGAGCTCACAGAGAGAAAGGAGTTGGGAGAAGAAAACCCATCCCCAAAGATCTTCCCACCCTCTAGCCCTAGAAAGGCTAAGGCTACAGGGGGAAGGGACTTCTCTTCAGAGAAGTGCCAGGCACTGGCCAGTGTTAGGACCACTGCTCTGTCCCATGGCACTCTGTACCCTTCCTCTGGCTTGTGATCCTCTGTCTGAAGGAAGGGAAGGGTGAAGTAAGCTGGCTCTTTCACAAGCATGCCAAGGAGGGTGTCTAAGGGAGCAAATGTGGGGTCTGGGGGTGGACAGCTGCTTTCAGAGAGCTCCAAATGTTGGTCCACTCAGTGGGCAATGGGGATCCAATGCCATCTCCCACTTCCTCTTCTGCCCCTGCTCAGGACAGCCCAGGGATGCGCCATCGTCTCTGAGTAGGCATGGAAGAGCCCATCTGCTACTGCAGCTGGGTCTTGGTGCAGCCAGCACTGCAGAGCCCAGTTGCTCCTGTTGGCTCCAATTCCCTCCCACAGACCCCCACCTCCTCCCCACAGATCCCCTTATCTCATTTCTCTTGTCATGCTCTCACCTTGGGCTCTCGAGGGAGAAAAAACACAAATCCCTGAGCAAAAGAAGCAAAGCAACCTGGGCCACCCATCGCCTCATCCCCGTCAGCCAGGCGTCCCTGGTGATCACCTTCACGGGTCCCTTGGTGGGTGACAGACACCCACAGAGCAGAGAGCAGGAGTTAAGCACTGTGACTCCTCTCTTTTCAGACCCTGGTGGTCAAGCCAGAGGATGTATATGCCATGAACCCCCCCAAGTTTGACAGGATCGAGGACATGGCCATGCTGACCCACCTGAATGAGCCGGCGGTGCTCTACAACCTCAAGGACCGCTACACATCCTGGATGATCTATGTCAGTGGTGACGCACACAGTGGCTTTCCCGGGGCGGGGTGGGGAGGTGGGGATGTCGAGAGATTTGTGCTTGGCTGTTGGATGAAAAAGAGGAAATGGGAATGGGAGAGAGCTAGGAGGAGGTGGAGAAAGATGAGAAAGCAAGAAATGAATGGAGCAGGAGGAAGAAGGATTGGAAGAAGGAAGATGAGGAGGAGGACAATGAACCAGGGGAGCAGAGAAGAGAGGCCAGGTTCGGGTCAGTGCTGTCACTTAGTCTCAGTTGCCTCATCTTAAACAGAAATCGTATCTTTCCTCTGTTACAAGTTTATCTGAAAGGAACATGAGATAATAATAAAGGCAAAGATCATACATAACATATAATATATATAAAAATGGATATATGAATATATAATTTTTCTCCCCCAGACCTACTCGGGCCTCTTCTGTGTCACTGTCAACCCCTATAAGTGGCTGCCAGTGTACAACCCCGAGGTGGTGGACGGCTACCGAGGCAAAAAACGCCAGGAGGCCCCACCCCACATCTTCTCCATCTCTGACAACGCCTATCAGTTCATGCTGACTGGTAGGTTTCCAAGGAGGACGCTTGGTGTGGCAGAGCCAGCACCAGATGGGCTCAGGACCATCGTCCCTTGGTCCTGGGCCTGCTTCTGGGAGCAGCCTATACAAGGGAGAGGAGGGAAAAGGAGCTAAAAGCAGCAGAAAGTAACCAGATCGCTGACAGCCTTGCAGGCCAGGGTGAGGTGTCTGCGTTTAATACAAGTATTGTTTAAAGTGCACAAAATGACATTTTTGTGGATAAAAAACAAAGACTGTCAGTTTTATATGGTTCACCTCACACAATGGCTTAACCAGGGGCTGCACCTCTTTGAGTCTCATTCGGAATGAAGCTCTTCAAATTCCCATGCAGGACCGAATATCAAAAACTAAAGGGAGAGGGAATGGTATGATTTAAATCTGACTGCTGGAAAAATGGGGTACAATTAGGAAGCCTTTTTACATTGCCATTAGCTCTTCCTTGCTTTTTTCTTTAACAGATCGTGAGAACCAGTCCATTCTGATCACGTGAGTACCCCGAGTGCAGCATGGTTTCACAGCCCTGGCCACAGGTGCCACTTGCTCTGCTCTGTCACTTAGGAAGCTCTGGAAGCAAACTGAAAAGATAGGTTTGGAGGTGGGCAGGAAGGCATGTGTAAGGCCTCAGAAAACCAGAATTATCATCCTTGGCTCACTTATACAAGTGGCTGTGATGCCCCCTGCCCAGGCCTCTGCCTCTCCAAGTAGTGCCTTGCATTTGTTCCACAGCTATGTGTCAGACGCAGGTCAGGCTAAGAAGAGCAGGTCTTTGGGTGGTATCTTGGAGAGTTTGTTTATACTAACAGGACTCAGTTCTTTTTCTCTCTCTTTCCATCACTCTGAAATAGCGGAGAATCCGGGGCAGGGAAGACTGTGAACACCAAACGGGTCATCCAGTACTTTGCAACAATTGCAGCTACTGGGGACCTGGCCAAGAAGAAGGATGCCAAAATGAAGGTGTGGAGGGGAGGTGGCTTGCTCTGCTTCTGCCACTAACCTCTGTCCTAACTTTAGAATGAGGGGCTCAAATGTAATTTTGGCAGGGAACAGAGAGCAGGCTAAGATGTGACATATGGAAGGACAGCCAATCACCTTAGAAAACCTAGTGGATGGCTGACCTCATAGCACCAGATGTTGAGGTTTTTTAGGAGATAAAGTTCTAAGGCTCAGCTGAGAAGGATCGATGAGGGGGAGTCCAGAGACCTTGTTCTTTCATAGGCAGAATCACATACACCAGTTGGACAGAATCATGACACTTACTTGCCTTTGACACAAAGTATTGCAACAGTATGAAATGAATACAGACAACCAAGCTGGAGAATCAAGGAATTGAAGTGTTAAAGGAACATCCAGCCAAGAGATCTAAATACTGCCAACCAGAACAGAATGGCAGAAATGTTCCGAGGAGGACATGCTGCTGGGTCGGCTGGTCCTCAACTGGAAAGCCAGGGAGTGAGGGACGGGGCTCACCGGAGCTGCCAGGCAGCAGGGCAGGCAGGAGTGACAGAGCGGGTGAGCTGGTTTTACTGTCATTTCATGGTTTAAAAAAAAAAAAGGGTTTTTTCTTCCTCCCTCAATTTCTTGCATCAGGGGACTCTGGAAGATCAAATCATCAGCGCTAACCCCCTATTGGAGGCCTTTGGGAATGCCAAGACCGTGAGAAATGACAACTCTTCTCGCTTTGTGAGTCTGGGTTTGGTTTGGGATCTTCTTCGGGCCCTACAGATAGGGAAGACAGCTATCCTGGGGAGTTAAAGATGAGCGGGGAGAGACAATGAAAGAATAAAACAAAGAAACAAGATACATTCACATGAAGTTCAACAAACAGGGTGTATGGCCAAGTAACCAGGGGCCGGGGTCCTTTAGATAGGGTTGGCAGGTGAGGTCTGTGCAAAGCTGGCGTGTGAACCAAGACCTGCAGGATGAGGAGTCAGGTGGTAAACCACAGACAGGAGAAGGGACAAAGGAAGGAGCAAGGATTGGAGCCCTGGGAGGGGGAAGGGGCTGGTATGCTGAGGAACCTAAAGAGGCTCCAGGAGGTGAAGGGGCAGTTTGCTAAGACAGGCGGAAGAGGAGGACAATAGCCCATGAGAAAGAGTTTAGATCATATTCCAAGTACAATGATACTGAAGGATTCTGTAAGCAAGGAAGTGATATGGTTTGATGCACATGCTGAAAAAAAATCAGTCTAGTTGCTTTGTTGACTAGACACATACAAGAGGAAGGGAGCATGGACTTAGAAGGACAGTTAAAAAGGCACTCCAAATGCGGCAAGAAGGGAGCAGAGGGAGGATCGATTTAAGTTCAGACCAAAGGAGAAAGCCTCCTAGTCACATGCTCAGAAAGAATCGCTGGGCTGAGATACGATCTGGTCTCCATTTCCCGCGACGCAGGGCAAGTTCATCCGAATTCACTTCGGCACTACTGGGAAGCTGGCCTCTGCAGATATTGAAACTTGTGAGTAACCCCAGTGGGATCTGATGAGGGTTCTAAGGGAAGCAGATTGGCAGCCAGCCTGTGCTTGTATTGCAGATCTGCTGGAAAAATCAAGGGTCACCTTTCAGCTGAAGGCTGAGAGAAGCTATCACATCTTCTACCAGATTCTTTCCAACAAGAAGCCTGAGCTCATCGGTGAGGAAGTACTGAGTGGGGCTGAGGGAGTCTCCAGTGGGTTGGGCCCTTGTGCATTTCAGTTCTTGGGACATGACATCAAGGAGAGTTGTACCTGTTTGTAGGTGATTCCACAGCCAACCATGATGTTTATTTTGGACTTGAGATATGGGTATTTGGGCAATGGCATGCCAATTTGAAAAATCGAATCAGACAGTAACAGTATTAAACAACCGCCGGGTTCAGTGCTGGTTTTGCAAAAGCCTTCTGGACAGCTAAGTGTTTAATTGTCCTTGAGCGCCCCCTTGTGTACTGGCCTAGAAACGGACTGCTCACCAAATGTGAGGCCAGGGAAGTCTGGAACAAACCAGTCTGGGGAAGAGTCCTGGAGCACCCTGTCCGGTACCTAAAGGAGCCTCTGTGCACACAGTCTTCTTTGGTCTTTTAGTGTGACTGCTCATGCTTTTGGTCTCCAGCATGGAACAGGCTGCAGCTTTTCACCAGATTTTAGAAAAGGCTATGATCATACCAACTTTTGCTTCCTCCCAGTGTGGACTCCTGTTTCAATCGGTACTCAGCTAGTTTTCTCTATTAACTTTTCCAACCAGCACTGATGGGTGCCATTCATGTGCAAAGCAAGAAAATTTAAATTCTCCAGGATTCTTAGTCTACATAGCATGGGAGTCTGCCAAATCGTCCCTGGACTGTATCTTCAGTCAAGGCCCGAATATGGCAAAGCTATCTAGAGATTTCTGACTCTGACTTTAGTTTGGGTTCCAGTAATTGAAGTCCCAGTCCAGGGTGCAGGAGCCCAAATCCACAAGGGGTATGTTGTCCTTGTACCTGTGCAAACTCCTCAAACCATTCTTTATTTCAGAGCTGCTGCTGATTACAACCAACCCTTACGACTACCCCTTCATCAGCCAGGGTGAAATCCTGGTGGCCAGCATAGACGATGCTGAGGAACTGCTGGCAACGGATGTAAGTGGGACTGACAGAAAGGTGCGGGGCACTCCTTCTCTATCACCGGGCAGCTGATTTAATGGCCTGTTCCTTCCATGCCAGAGTGCCATTGACATCCTGGGCTTCACCCCTGAAGAGAAATCTGGGCTCTACAAGCTGACCGGAGCTGTGATGCACTATGGGAACATGAAGTTCAAACAGAAGCAGCGGGAGGAGCAGGCAGAGCCAGACGGCACCGAAGGTACAAAACAGCCATAGCAGGCCATAAGCCACAGCTGGGAAGTCGTTCACTTGATTAATCCTTTGAAAGTGATTAATCATTCTTTCATCTGGAGAGGTTAATGATCCTGTTGTGCGCCTCAGATGCCCATAGGCAACATCACCACCCACTTTTGGTGAATCCCTAGAATGGTCCTGTTTCAGATCAAGTAAGAAGTAACCAGGGTTCTCTTGGAGCCCAATCTGCCTTTTCCTAAAATCTGTGATACTGTCCAAGTGACACAGCATCCGTTGGCCATATATAAGCAGTTGAATGAAGCAGTTTCACACAGTGTAAAACTACGCAGACACACTCTGTCGAGCTTTGATTGTCCTCCAGAGATGTTCTTCTGCCTCACTGAACATCATCATCCTTTTCTTACCAGTGGCTGACAAAACAGCCTACCTGATGGGCTTGAACTCTTCCGACCTCCTGAAAGCCTTGTGCTTCCCCAGAGTGAAGGTTGGGAATGAGTACGTTACCAAGGGCCAAACTGTGGATCAGGTAAGGCTGCCTCGAGGCCAGGAAGGGACCCAGATCCCTGCCGTTCACTGCTTTCCAACTCATGAGCTGACTGCCCTGTAGGTTCACCATGCCGTGAATGCCCTTTCCAAATCAGTGTATGAGAAGTTGTTCCTGTGGATGGTCACTCGTATTAACCAGCAACTGGATACGAAGCTTCCAAGACAACACTTCATTGGTGTTTTGGACATTGCAGGCTTTGAAATCTTTGAGGTTTGTGTTATTTATATTTATACTTTTATATACCTTTGTACGGGGACCTTGTTTTCCATAATCCTACAGGGAAAACATTGGGGTGTAGAAAAGGTAGGCAGAAAATGAACAAGGTAAAAGTACCATGTGTGTGCAGGTCCATTATTATAAGAGAGGAGAAAACTTCTGTAAGTGGAATTTTAAAGGGTATCACCAAATGTAAAGGAAAACATGAGTTGGGCATGGTGGCACGTGCCTGTAATCCCAGCACTCTGGGAAGCTGAGGCAGGAGGATCACAAGTTTGAGCCCAGGCTGGGCAATTTAGCGACTTAATGAGATCCTGTCACAAAATAAAAAAACACTGGGGATGTAGTTCAGTGCTTAAGACCCCGAGTTCAATCCCAAGTATAGGGGAAAAAAAAAAAGTTACTGCTGATTTAGGGAAGACTGAAAGGGAACTGAGAATTTGATACTAAATTAATCATGCAATATTTTACATAATCATTCTATTGCTTCTGTATTAAAAGCAAATGCCAGTCATAAAAGTCCATATTTAGTTCTACCAGGTACCAGACATGCAGGTAGGAAAAGAAAAACTTGAGGAAAACCAGAAGTCTATAGGGCATGTAGAAGAGTAACCACAAAACAGTGCACACAGGAGTTACCCAGACTGCAGGGACTCAGGAAGGGAGAAACATCTTCCAGCTGGAAGTCTGAAGACTCTCTGGAGAAGGTGGTCAGAGCCAGGCCTAGCAGAACATGAAAACATGTGGGAGTCGGGGAGGGCCTGAGGCAAGGAGGAAGCACGCTGTTGGGCCTCTGATGCCAGAAGAGGTCTAACTGCCCAACCCAACTCTGTATTTTGATGTCAGTATAACAGCCTGGAGCAGCTGTGCATCAACTTCACCAATGAGAAGCTGCAACAGTTTTTCAACCACCACATGTTCGTGCTGGAGCAGGAGGAGTACAAGAAGGAGGGCATCGAGTGGACATTCATTGACTTTGGGATGGACCTGGCTGCCTGCATCGAGCTCATCGAGAAGGTAATCTCTTCCTCCACTCCGCACCCTCTTCCCATGCCCTCTGCTGCTCGTGTTCACCCAGATGCCTTTTGCCTTGCCTTAAATCCAGCCAATGGGCATCTTCTCCATCCTGGAGGAGGAGTGCATGTTTCCCAAGGCAACAGACACCTCCTTCAAGAACAAGCTCTATGACCAGCACCTGGGCAAATCCGCCAACTTCCAGAAGCCCAAGGTGGTCAAGGGCAGAGCCGAGGCCCACTTCTCCCTGATTCACTACGCTGGCACCGTGGACTACAGTGTGTCAGGCTGGCTGGAGAAGAACAAGGACCCCCTGAACGAGACCGTTGTGGGACTGTACCAGAAGTCCTCCAACAGGCTCCTGGCACACCTCTATGCCACCTTCGCTACAGCAGACAGTAGGACTCCAGATGCAGGGGGTGGGGGAGCTATCTTCTCGTGACCTCCCCCATCTCTTCCCCAGACCCTGAAGACTTTGTAGATCCATTAACAGCATTTGCCTTCTTTTGTTTCTTTCAGCTGACAGTGGAAAGAAGAAAGTTGCCAAGAAGAAGGGTTCTTCCTTCCAAACAGTCTCTGCACTTTTCAGGGTAAGGAAACCATAAGCACATTTGCTTATAATTAAAGTCAAATCAAAATGAACAACGCAGATATTTTATACTCAGCTTATACACACTGGGCATGGTGGTGCACACCTGTAATCCTAGCACTCAGGACGCTGAAGCAGGAGGATTACTATGAGTTCAATACCAGCCTGAGCTACATAGTGAGTTCAAGGGCAGCCTGAACTACATAGCAAGACCCTGTCTTACAAAACAAAAACAAAAACAAAAACCAGTCAAACCAAACCAAACAAAATAAAACAAAAACTTGGCTTATTCAAGAAGAGTAATGTTGTCTAACGTGGTTACTGTCACTGAGCAAAGCCAAGTGATAGTATGATAATGTATAAACGAGGTGCAGCAAATGTGGGGCCAGAATTTATTATCACTGTGTACAGCAGCTAGCTGGGTTGGATAGCTGGGCAGGTGAGTCTCCAGGACCAGCGCTCCAACCTGCCTTGAGGACACCTGTAACAGTGTCTCATGCTCCTGGTGGAGCTGAACACATCTCCTGAACTGACTTCAGAAAGCACTCTGTGCTTGGAGAGCCCCCGGCTCACTCTGAAACAAATGACTATGACAGGTTGACTATTTCTTAACCAAAATGCTTGGGACCAGAAGTATTTCAGATTTCAGGAAAGTAGTTTATATACAAAATATGATTTCTTCAGGAGGGGATCCAAGCCTAAAGACAAAATTCATGTATGTCTCATATGCACCCCATACACGTGGCCCGCAGGTGGTTTGATGGTGTTTGTAAGCGTCCCTGTGCGCCCCGTGACCCAGCACGCAAGGTCGGGTACGGAATTTTCTGCCTGTGGTGTCATATTGGCTCTCAAAGGCTTCAGATTTCAGAGCATTCCACGTTGCAGATTTTCAGGGCAGGGACAGTCAACCTGGTCAGTTACCCGCTTACACTCGTAGCCTTAGGTCTGCTAAAGGGGCATTAAGTGACGTCACTGTTCTTCAGAATTCATCGTAAGTTTAAAACACATATGTTTCATTACAGCATATCTTCATCTTTATGAAAGCCCACAGCAGCCTGTCAAATTTAGCCTTTTTATTTTAGGAAAACCTGAACAAATTGATGTCAAATTTAAGAACTACCCACCCCCACTTCGTGCGCTGTATAATTCCCAACGAAACCAAAACTCCAGGTGAGACCCCCACCAGCTCTCCGGGGCACACTCCAGTTGTGAGCGATTCTGGGTGAGGCTGATGCGTCTTGCTTCTGTCCTCAGGGGCCATGGAACACAGCCTCGTCCTCCATCAGCTGAGGTGCAACGGTGTCCTGGAGGGCATCCGCATCTGCAGGAAAGGATTTCCAAACAGGATCCTCTATGGGGATTTTAAACAAAGGTGTGTGATCGAAATGTTCTGTATCTTCTTAGCGAGTTGTACAAAAACTGGAATTTGAGGGAGAGAAATATTGGTACGAAAAGACTCACTTCAAAAAACGGTTGTAGACCTCCATGTAAAATAATCTACCACTTGTTCAAAATGTACATACTTGTTTCTTCCATGTTTTTCTCTGGAATTTATCTGCTGTACAAAATGGCAGAAAAAGTCCTGGCCTGAGTCCCAAGGACTAGGGTCCAGGCTGCTATCTGGTAGTGTGGCTACAGGCGAGTTTCTTCGCCTCTTGGAAACTTGGCCTTCTTACCTACAGGAAGAAGGACCTGAAGTCATCGGTCTCCCAGGTCTGTGTCTTTGAGGACAGCCTGTGATTATTTCTGTGTCTACATTGGCAGGTACCGAGTGTTAAACGCCAGTGCAATCCCAGAGGGACAATTCATTGACAGCAAGAAAGCTTGTGAAAAGCTCCTGGCTTCCATTGATATTGACCACACTCAGTACAAATTTGGACACACCAAGGTAACGCACTCATCCTGACAGATGCTGGCCCTGCGCCCTCCCGACATGACTTCTCTGGACGAGTGACTCATGTCGCCTCTCCCCTCTCCAAGGTGTTCTTCAAGGCTGGCTTACTGGGAGCCCTGGAAGAGATGCGTGATGACCGCCTGGCCAGACTGATCACGCGGACACAAGCTGTGTGCAGAGGGTTTCTCATGCGTGTGGAGTTCCAGAAGATGGTGCAGAGGAGGTCGGGCAGGGTCTTTGTTCAATGTGCAACCCTTGGGAGAAAAGAGAGTCTCTCTTAGGAACGAGCAATGTTGTGTTTGCAGGGAGTCCATCTTCTGCATCCAGTACAACATTCGCTCCTTCATGAACGTCAAGCACTGGCCCTGGATGAAACTCTTCTTCAAGATCAAGCCCCTGCTCAAGAGCGCAGAGACTGAGAAGGAGATGGCCACCATGAAGGCAGAGTTCCAGAAAACCAAAGATGAGCTCGCCAAGTCGGAGGCAAAAAGGAAGGAGCTGGAGGAAAAACTGGTGACTCTGGTACAAGAGAAGAATGACCTGCAGCTCCAAGTACAAGCTGTATGTGTTTAGGAATCTATTTTTTAATCACCAAGATTTGATGATTTTTTAAAGAAGGCTGGGTTACTGGTGGGGGATTTTGATTTTTAGTTGGGATGCTTCATAAAGGACTTCATAATTACAAAATACTGGGATGTCACAAACCTCATCTCCTTAAAGAGAATTACGTTTTTTTTTTAAAGGAAAGTGAAAACTTGTTGGATGCTGAGGAAAGATGCGACCAGCTGATCAAAGCCAAATTCCAGCTTGAGGCCAAGATCAAGGAGGTGACCGAAAGAGCTGAGGATGAGGAAGAGATCAATGCCGAGCTGACAGCCAAGAAGAGGAAACTGGAGGATGAGTGCTCAGAACTGAAGAAAGACATAGATGACCTTGAGCTGACTCTGGCCAAGGTTGAGAAGGAGAAGCATGCCACAGAGAACAAGGTACTCTTCTTGTGGGTCTTTCCTGCTGGGCATGATCATTGCAAACTAAACTCTACTTCTTCTTATAATTGTCTGTGGCTTCTCTTCAGGTTAAAAACCTTACTGAGGAACTGGCCGGGTTGGATGAAACAATTGCAAAGTTAACCAGGGAGAAGAAGGCCCTCCAAGAGGCCCACCAGCAGACCCTGGATGACCTCCAAGCTGAAGAAGACAAAGTCAATTCTTTGAGCAAAATCAAGAGCAAATTGGAGCAGCAAGTGGATGATGTAAGTAAGGTTAACAGGGGAGACCTAGATCTTTGGGGTCCTCTTGCAAAGCATTTGCTCTCAAAAGGCACTGGTCCCTTTTTTAGCTGGAAAGCTCCCTAGAACAAGAAAAGAAGCTCCGGGTAGACCTGGAAAGGAACAAGAGGAAGCTGGAGGGAGACTTAAAGCTTGCTCAAGAGTCCATACTAGATCTGGAGAATGATAAGCAACAGCTGGATGAAAGGCTCAAGAAGTATGTGCTGAAGCCACCAGTTTCCATTGTGTGGGTTACTTAGGGATTCTATCTTCATGCATTCTACATTTCCCTCCACAGAAAAGATTTTGAATATAGTCAACTACAAAGCAAGGTGGAAGATGAGCAGACTCTGGGCCTCCAGTTTCAGAAGAAAATCAAAGAACTGCAGGTAGGAGGCCTTTGGCTTTCTCTTTCACACACACACTGCCTTGGCGTGTGCTGGGTGCTGTTGGCCTGAAGCCTTCTGGAGCAAGCAGGCAAGCTCATGCGGTGCCTGCCTCATCAGTTCCCTTTCAGCCAGGCTAACTGGCAGTGATGGACATTACTCTTAGAACTTGTAATAAAATTCATAACTGAAGTATTTGGATAAACATTCAGCTGAATGGAAAATGTCCTGGGTTGGTTATTGCAGGGCTAAAGAACATGCTGTTGCAGGAAAAATTCATGAAAGGAAATTAGCAGAACAGGACTCACTGGGACATGCCTCATGACACCAAGTTAGAGGCTTGCTGGTGCAACTTAATGAGACCCTGTCTCAAGAGAACAAGGGGCTGGGGCTGTCGTTCAGCAGTTCACTGGTAGAGGCTTGCTTAGCATGCATGAGGCCCTGGATTCAATCCTTAGCACTGTAAATAAAAATTTCAACAAAAAGGAAATTAGTAATCATACTTCTCCGAGGAAAGTCTGTCAACTGGTTTGTCTGATGGGAAGGGAAGCTAGCTTGTTCTTTTATTATTACTGTTGTTGTAATTCAAGTATTATTTTACATATTAGTGGGGTTCAGTGTGATATTTCAATACGTGCACACAGCATTTATCAAATCCAGTCTCCCTTCATCTGCCTCCAGTGGTCACTATCCCAAATTCAGGTTGATTTTTTTCCCTAACTTCCACAGGTGAGAACATGTGGTACTTGTCTTTAGGTGTCTGGCTTATTTCATTTTAACAGGGCTCCTCCAGTTTAATCCATTTTGCTGCAAATGACAGGATTTCATTCCTTTCATGACCACAGAATATTCCATTGTGTACATGTACCACATTTGTGCTGGCCATTCTTCTGGGACGAGCACTTAGGTCGAGTCCGCATCTTAGCTGTTGTACACAGCGCCCCGCAGTCACTCTGGAGTGGCCGGCGTGGGGCTGAAGGGCTGCTGTCCACAGGCTCGCATCGAGGAGCTGGAGGAGGAGATCGAGGCAGAGAGGGCAACTCGCGCTAAGACTGAGAAGCAACGCAGTGACTACGCCCGGGAGCTGGAGGAGCTGAGCGAGCGGCTGGAGGAAGCAGGCGGTGTCACCTCCACCCAGATCGAGCTGAACAAGAAGCGGGAGGCAGAGTTCCTGAAGCTGCGCAGGGACCTGGAGGAGGCGACCCTGCAGCATGAAGCCACCGTGGCCACGCTGAGAAAGAAGCACGTGGACAGCACGGCCGAGCTTGCAGAGCAGATTGACAACCTGCAGCGGGTCAAGCAGAAGCTGGAGAAGGAGAAGAGCGAGTTCAAGCTGGAGATCGATGACCTGTCCAGCAGTATGGAGAGCGTGTCGAAATCCAAGGTTCAGCCTGGCTCGGTGGCTCACGCATGTAAAAATTCCAGCATTCTGGGAGGCTGAGGCAGGAAAATGGGAAGTTCAAACCCAGCCTGGGGAATTTAGCGACTTTAGTGAGACCCTGTCTCAAAATGAAAAAGGGCTGGGGACGTAGCTCAATGTGAAGGCCCTGGGTTCAATGACACACACACCCACCTTCTCTCTTTCTCTCTCTCTCACACACACACACACACACACACACACACACACACACACACACAGAGAGACTGAGGTTGGGATTGAAGAGAAATCCAAGGCGCTTGGGTGAAGCGGGCAGCAACCCACTTTTCCACCTACGGCCAGTCAGATGTGACCACTGTCTTACGTCTCTCCCCCTCCCCAATCCTTCAGGCCAATCTGGAAAAGATATGCCGCACTCTGGAGGATCAGTTAAGCGAGGCCAGGGGCAAGAATGAGGAGATTCAGAGGAGTCTGAGTGAACTGACAACACAGAAGTCCCGTCTTCAGACTGAGGCCGGTGAGCCAAGTGTGGGAAACAGGAAGGGCCCGACCGCACGGGCACCTGGAAGGGGCAGCTGCCGAAACTAAGAGGCAGTGTGTGTTGTGGGGAGGATTTCTAGGAAAGCACATTTTCAGGAGAGAAGTAATCAGAATAATCCACAAAAGAAGCCATCCAAAATATTCTAAAGTAGAAAAGCAAGAGAGAGGAGGGCCAGATGAGAAGGATCTCGAAGTATCACTTTCTTCAAACTCTTCCACACAGTCAACGTAACTTGCATCACACAGAATCTAATCAGCAGAGAAAAGACTACAAACCAAGACCCATGGCTTTTCTAATTCTTGCTGCACTCAAGCATTCAAAAATTTTAGAGAATAAAGAAAGAAATGTGGCCAATTTGTAAGGCTCTCAGTGTTTAATAAAAATGTAAGGGAATGTTATTTGAGCTTTTCACCTAGAAAATGTGGCTCCACCCAGCACTAGTTCCTCACTGCAGGTGAATCAATCCTTTGCAAGCAGTGACAGACAAGATGAAGAACATGTAGTCGCCACTTTTACAATAACTGTGGGGATTCACCTCTGTATCCATAAGTCCTCCCTTCTCTCTCTTTTTTTCTCTCACTTCCAGTTAAGCATATAAATCTGAATTTAACCATATACACCCAGAGTCAAACTTCAAATTACTAGCGATAAAAAGTCCTAAGTGGCTCCCTTAATAGCAAATCAACAAAGAGCTGGAAGCATCAGCCACTGAGATGACCAATGGGAGTTGTTAGGTGCCCCTCAGAATGTTTAAATGTATAACTGTTCTCATCAGATTTTACTGACAGAAGTCAATTCTAGCTTTTGACAGTTTTATTCACAACACTATTTTGTTGGGGTGTACTTTCTGCTTCCTCTTCATGGACACATCCTTCTCCCTCAAGAAGGGACCATATTGTACCCCTTGTTCTTTCCCCAGATCTTAGCACAGAGTAGGAATGTGAGTCAGTGAACGAATGAAACTATTTGGTTCTCGATACAGGTGAGCTGAGTCGGCAACTGGAAGAAAAAGAAAGCGCCGTGTCTCAACTTTCCAGGAGCAAGCAAGCATTTACCCAACAAATAGAAGAGCTCAAGAGGCAGCTAGAGGAAGAGAGCAAGGTACCTCCTCTGAAAGATGCTTCCTCCATCTAATTTTCAAAAACAACCAGCAAAAATAAAACAAAAGCTCCATAAACTTATTCAGTAGGTGATGGTAGCAGAAGTGCTCTAGGACTGTAGGCTGCACATAGTACTAAATCCACTAGGGCAGCGGTGGTGAAACTATGCGCACCGCAGCGGGCTGTTTGTATCACTGAAAGCTCTAAGAGGCTCGCCATCACTGCATTAGGGCCTCCTTCTTGACATCTGCAGGCCAAGAGCGCCCTGGCCCACGCACTGCAGTCCTCCCGCCACGACTGTGACCTGCTGCGGGAGCAGTACGAGGAGGAGCAGGAAGCCAAGGCCGAGCTGCAGAGGTCGCTGTCCAAGGCCAACAGCGAGGTCGCCCAGTGGAGGACCAAGTATGAGACTGACGCCATCCAGCGCACAGAGGAGCTGGAGGAGGCCAAGTACGTGACTCTGTTTGCCTTTACAAGAACCAGAATCCCTAAGTGCTCATGGGGTAGAGCACACTGACTGCAGAACTACTTGGGGGTGAATTTGATGAATTTGTTTCTGTTACCAGTCGTTCCCCTACCGCATGTGTCTTTAAATTCTGCACTGTGACATTTGAGGAACCTGATGTTACCCCATTTTATTAAGACAAGCAACTTTGATCTTGGATAGAGACAAGGCAGGGTATTGATCACTGATTTTTAGCAGACAGGGAATTCTCCTGGGCTTAGGAAAGCTCATGGGTATTTGAATTGCACAGATTAGAGATTGCAACTTGATGAATAATAACATTCAAAAAGATTGGAACTTAATCACATCTGCTTCTTTTTCATATTCTTTAAGGAAAAAACTTGCTCAGCGCCTTCAAGATTCTGAGGAACAGGTTGAGGCAGTGAATGCTAAATGTGCTTCCTTGGAAAAGACAAAGCAGAGACTGCAAGGAGAGGTGGAAGACTTGATGGTTGATGTTGAAAGAGCCAATTCCCTGGCCGCTGCTCTGGACAAGAAGCAGAGGAACTTTGACAAGGTGTGAGATTAGCTCCATGGCTGAAAGCTAGGATGTAGGGGTACTAGTGACCATGGAAGGAGGAGATATGGTCCCACACTTGACTCTTGCTTCCCAGCAGGGTGGTCTTGGGAAAGTCCCTGAAATTCACTAGGATGCAGTTTCTTTATCTGTGAAACAAAATGGAAATGGGATGGGGGTGGAAATCCCTTTCAAGCACTGTCAGTGGAAACGAATCAATTTACCCAAGGCCATTCAGTTCCAACCCTTTTCCTTCCCACATATCTTTAGTCTGTCTGGATGGCTGACATGTGGGACTCAAACTTCCATCTCAATGGGAGGTTTTGTGGAAGCCCCTCTCCCCAGTATGTCAGCTAAGGTTGATCTGAACCAATGTTTTAATGAAACACTGAAGTAGAAGGCCAGTTTTCCTATTAGAAAAAGGATGATTATGCCTAGTTAATTCCTTCTCAAAGGATCCATCTGCTTTTTGGAGATGGCAGATGTTCTGGGGAGACAGTGATTGTTACTACTCGGTTATTGTGAGCAAATTTACAGAATACAATCTTGATTAGTCCGATCAGAAAAGGAGCCATAGAAAAGATACCACCAAGTGTAGCCCTAACTCTGAGAGTGTCCCCTTTAAAGGTAATATAAAGTAGAAGCTCGGCGGAGGAGAGCCCAGAAACAGAAACCCCTTCTATTCTGGTGCTTCAGGTGCTAGCTGAGTGGAAGACAAAGTGTGAGGAGAGCCAAGCAGAGCTGGAGGCGTCTCTGAAAGAGTCCCGCTCCCTTAGCACTGAGCTCTTCAAACTGAAAAATGCCTACGAGGAAGCCTTAGACCACCTTGAAACTGTGAAACGCGAAAATAAGAATTTAGAGCGTAAGACATTCCGAACAGTCCGAGATGGTCAGAAACCCTCTCCCGCACTCTCCATAGCCAGAGGGAGCCTATGTGGGCGCGACTCCATTATGCAGATCCCTGCACGCATGTCTGTTGATCCACCCTCAGAGTGTTCGCCACCCAGTGTGTCATTCTGGAGTCTTTCTATACACAATGTCTTATCTCTAAGAAACAGGAATCCTTAGAATTGTAATAAACTAGTCAAACGCATCGGCTCAGTGCTTTCCGGGCCTGGAATTCCATGCAGGGGCATCCAAGTGCAATCAAAACTTATTTCCTTGCAGAAGAGATAGCAGATCTCACTGAACAAATTGCTGAAAATGGTAAAACCATCCATGAACTGGAGAAATCGAGAAAGCAGATGGAGCTGGAAAAGGCCGATATCCAGCTGGCTTTGGAGGAAGCGGAGGTGAGCATGCGTGTCGGAGAGGCAGTGAGGGGGCCCAGGAGGCAAAGCCGGCTCCATGAAGCAGCTCAGATTTTGGCTTTGTAAAATCGCGGTCTAATGCCTGCTCCTGCCTCATCAGACAGGATAACTGTGATGTTGAATGAGATTATGACCTTTGAGTTATCTTGAACTTACTGGAGAAAATCATTAAAATAGATCTAAAAATGAGATTTTATAAAATCGTATTTGGGTTTAAAATATCTGTAAAATGCTTTGCAGTCCTACTCTAAGAAATAGTGATTTAAATGTGTTTTTTGTTTTTGTTTTTGTGGGGTTTTTTTAGACAAAGGGTCTCACTTGGTAGTTCAGGCTGGCCTTGAAATCACTATGCAGTCCAGGCTGGTCTTGTCACAATGAGCCTGCTGCCGCAGCCTCCCGTGTGCTGGGATTATAGGTGCGCACCCATTTAAATGTTATTATTTGATCATAAAATTAAAATGCAATAGCAATGAAAAAGATTATTTATCTGTACTGAAGATAAATTCAGGTTTTTTAAAAAAAGGTAGATTTGAATATTACAGAGTTAGATTTGGGACTATCCACTGGAACTGCAGCACTCCAGGGGTTGGGTAACAGGCTTTACACCAGCATGGATACCACTTGCTTTTCTTTGAAGGCTGCGCTGGAGCACGAAGAAGCCAAGATCCTCCGCATTCAGCTTGAACTGACACAAGTGAAATCAGAAATTGATAGGAAGATCGCTGAGAAGGATGAAGAGATTGAGCAGCTGAAGAGGAACTACCAGAGGACGGCGGAGACCATGCAGAGTGCCCTGGATGCGGAAGTGCGGAGCAGGAACGAAGCCATCCGCATCAAGAAGAAGATGGAGGGCGACCTGAATGAGATCGAGATCCAGCTGAGCCATGCCAACCGCCAGGCTGCAGAGACCCTCAAGCACCTCAGGAGCGTTCAGGGCCAGCTGAAGGTGGAGAACTCCCGGGTGGGGGGCAGGACCTCTCTCCCCATAGATACTCCGAGACACAGATGAGACTCGTGGTCCTAGCTCCACTTCGGATACTATTTTCCTTTTTTCTTCTGACCAGGACACCCAGCTGCACCTGGATGATGCCCTCCGGGGCCAGGAGGACCTGAAGGAGCAGCTGGCGATAGTGGAGCGCAGGGCCAACCTGCTGCAGGCCGAGGTGGAAGAGCTGCAGGCTACGCTGGAGCAGACGGAGAGGGCCCGGAAGTTGGCGGAACAGGAGCTCCTGGATTCCAACGAGAGAGTGCAGCTGCTGCACACCCAGGTGCGGGAAGGCGACAGGGCAGGGCCGGGTGGGGGTCGGGTCGGCATGGAACGCACTAGCCTGACACCCCTCCTTTCGCCCTAGAACACCAGCCTCATCCACACCAAGAAGAAGCTGGAGACAGACCTCACGCAGCTCCAGAGTGAGGTGGAAGACGCCAGCAGGGACGCAAGGAATGCGGAAGAGAAGGCCAAGAAAGCCATCACAGACGTAAGGCTTCCCCTTCCTCTTTGTGGCCGCCACAACTGTGTTTCATTGAAGCCCCCCTTCTCTCCTGCCCCCAGAGAGTCCCACTAGACAGGTAGGCTTTCCCCAGGACACACATGGGGTATATTCTGCTCCCAAACTGCTCCCTTCTCCTCTCAGACTGGCTGTTTCCTCCTGTACATTTGAAAGGCGGGCAGAGGGAAGAAAGACAGGAAGGGATTATATCTTCTTTCTTCTGCTTGTGGAGAGGTGTGCTTTTCTTTCCTAAACGTCTGACTCCTTCCCCAGCCTAACTTTCCCCCGTCTCTCCTAGGCCTTCTTCCTGGTTCTGCAGCTCCAATGGCGCCACCTGCTGGCTGATGGCGGGACACCATCTCCAAACTACCTTGCTTTCCTGCACATTCATCCACTCCCTTCCTCCTCAGGAGACCTTCCTTGAACCTCAGTATCCCCAAACCTGCGATGCTGGGTATCAAATCAGTCTTCCCAAAGTCTTAGGATCCTTTGAAGACACTGTATACGCTGCTGATAATGAAAGAAACCTTGTGGTGGGAAAGACCCTGGAGGAGTTTCAGGAAAGGAAGGCAGCATTTCCCATTCAGTCCTTGTGGGCTCCTTTTCTTCGTTATTTTATATCCTGGGTGTCTGTGCTATTCCAGAGTGGAGGATGTACTCATTCAGTGCCTTATCTGTTGTTCTTTTTCTCTAGCATGGTCTCTGGTCCTCGGGTACCTAGGTTTCCACACCGCCTAGGCCCCTGAGCTGCATTTCTGAGGGTCTAATCTGTTTTCCAGGCCGCCATGATGGCCGAGGAGCTGAAGAAGGAGCAGGACACCAGCACCCACCTGGAGCGCATGAAGAAGAACCTGGAGCAGACGGTGAAGGACCTGCAGCACCGTCTGGATGAGGCCGAGCAGCTGGCACTGAAGGGCGGCAAGAAGCAGATCCAGAAACTGGAGACACGGGTACTTGCAGGAGCAGCCCAGCCCCAGGCTTCCCGGCCTGTCCAGCTCATGCTGCAGACTAATTTCTCCACCATCTGCCTCAGATTCGAGAGCTGGAGTTTGAGCTGGAGGGGGAGCAGAAGAAGAACACAGAGTCTGTGAAGGGCCTGAGGAAGTATGAGCGGCGGGTCAAGGAGCTGACATACCAAGTAGGTGCACAGAAGGCCCAACATGCATTTTTCTCTCTAAGGTGGAAACACACCTAGGAGTCTCCACCCAAACACAGGAAGAAACACTTGAGCCAAGAAAACTAGTCTGTTTTATGCAATTCTGCCCCTCTTCTGTAGAGTCATCCTCATTTTCACATTTTTAGAGTGAAGAAGACAGGAAGAATGTGCTGAGATTGCAGGATCTGGTGGATAAACTTCAAGTGAAAGTCAAGTCCTACAAGAGGCAGGCTGAGGAAGCTGTGAGTCGGCTGCATGTGCATGTGTGGTCTCCGGATGGTGGTCTTGTCTGTTGCCCACAGGGGCTCTCACAAAGGGCCTGCTGATCTTACCTGCTTGGGCTCTTTGGTTTTAGGATGAACAAGCCAACGTTCATCTCACCAAATTCCGAAAAGCTCAGCATGAGCTAGAGGAGGCTGAGGAACGCGCTGACATTGCAGAATCTCAAGTCAATAAGCTTCGCGCTAAGACCCGAGATTTCACCTCCAGCAGGGTAAGTCCTTGACCTAGGAAGAACCCACAGTGACTGCTGAAACTTTTGAGCTGGAAGGAACCACAGGCAATCTTTGCCTTTACAGTTGGGGAATCTCGCGCTCAGGAAGAGAAGGGATTTGTTTAAAGTTGTTTAGCTGAGAAGAGCTCCACTAGGATATAAGCCAGGTCTTCAGGTCACACAAAGAAAAAATCATGAAAAAGAATGAGCACTGTCCCATTGAGCACTCTTCAAACGCCCTCTGCTGGTCTAAGAGTGCTGCTGCAGGAGGACCCTCTAGAGCTGCTGTGCTTGTCTGCAGGAGCCCCACACATGACAGGATTGTTGCCCAGCATATGGAGCTGACTCTCTCTGGCCACCAGTTTCTCAGGTTATGGTGTGACTTTATATATGCAACATCTGTGCTCCCAAGGTGCAAAACATACCCTGTGTCGCACTGACATAGACAAGCAGCTCCTGGATGCTTGTCAGAGAAGGGTTGGAGGAAATGTGTCTCTGCCACCTGACTTGATTAAAAGTGCCCTTTTTCTTTCCAGATGGTGGTCCATGAGAGTGAAGAGTGAGGGAGCTCTCCTGGAGCAGGATGGAAGATATGCACAATGTATACTTTCATGGCTCCTGACGGTACACTTAGTTTCCATGTGACTCCGTTTCACATGCAATAAAATTTGCCTTGTTTTCAATTTGGGGCCGTTTGTTGTATTTGTTTTCTTCTACCCTATAAGGAAAGGATTTCTTGTCAGTGCTTTTTAAGCCCAATGTTGAAATCTCAGTAAGCAGATGGCTTGATAAATTTAATTGATGTATGCATGCAGGAGGGAGAGATTACTTTTGATTTAAACTTGATGTTAGAAGAAAAAGAAAAAAAAACCTCTAGGTTAAAAAACTATTGCTTTGGTGTGTGTGGAGGGGGCAGTTTTTCAAGAGTTGTGTCTTAATATGATACGAGGGAAACACACATTAGATTCAAGAAAACCTAGTCTCAAGTTGGGTAGTTATTAGGCAAGAGATGATGCCCACTTGTGCTAAGTTCTGTCGGAGAACTATGTCAGGAATATAGTAAATATTTATTGGGTAGCTGCTCCTTGCTAGCACCACGCTATTAGCAATGTGCAAATGAATAAAAATAGTGTCAGGCCCCTTCAGGAGCTCAGTCTAAATCTACCCCATGGTCCTGTTACCTTGGCTCCATCTGCACTCCTTCAGTGTTGCACAACCCCAAATCCCATCCCTCATTCAGGGTGAATCTGTATTTACCTCAAGAGGAAAAATAGAGCCAGAACTCAGAATAACCATTTGCTGACTAACTACTGGAAAAGGCTTCTAACCTGGGGTCACTCATTTCTCATTACAAATAAATGTACCAGAAAGAGTCGCCAAGCCCTTTTCCTTATCTAATTGTAGATTAGATGGCCCAGTTTGACTCAGATGGGAATTAAAATCTAAGGAGAGTTCCCTTCAGTGCTCAGCATTAAGTTTAGTACCTCCTAGGATTCACCATTATAACAGGAAGGAGGCTAAATTGATGTCAGATTTGGCCTGTCAGCAAATTCAAATCATGTTGCCTTGCTTTCACATGCAACTTTATTTGAATTAATTAACTTTGCAGTGCTGAGGATTGAATCCAGGACCTTCTGCATGCCAGGTAAGAAGCTACAACTCCAGCCCCTTGAGTTGCTCTTAATACTTCATGGCAACACTATGGCAAAAAAGCGGCATGTTCTGGTGATGGGTGTTGCTGACAGGAAATCACAGCAACAGAACAGGTGTGACCGTGTTCAGGCCTGAGGCTAGGCCAAAAGGGCTACAGTTGTTGAGCTCCTCTCAGAGTTTAGCAGACCTGTTGCAGAGTGCCTTCTGCAGAAAGCAGGGCAACACAGAAAACAAATGAAGCTTTTCAATGCAGAGGTATTCCAACTATTAAGTAAAGAAGAAGTGAAAGACCTGGAATATCACCATGAAGTAGAAGCCCTCTATGAAGTAAAAGCCCTTAACGAATTATGACTACTAGAGTTACAAAAAGATAGACAGCCAGACATGATATCTCTCCTGACAGAAGTGCATGCCACTGCCTACAAAGAATTCTTGCCCAACAGTCTACCTGGGATCTGATCAGCCCTCTGGATGTGATTACCACCAATCTGTAAGCAACTTTTATAGATTATGATACAATCTATAAAATCCAGGATGCAGGGAACTCAGTGGAACAAGTGATCTGGTTTTCCCAATAAATGAGTTACAAACAAAAAAAGTACAGAAAAAATGAAAGGGAGAACCTGTTAAAAGAGACTTAATAGGCCCATCCACAAATTACTTGTATTACTTGTTTTGTACAAGATCTTGATTTGTACAAATTAAAACACAGATACACACATGTAATCTAATTTATGAAATCTGAATCAGTATTGGATATTTGAAGGTGATGGTGGACTCTTGTTCATTTTTAAGGTATTATGTGATAATGTGACTTTATTTTCTGAAACAGTGCTGCTCTTTATTATTATTATTATTTCTGTGTGTGTGTGTGTGTGTGTGTGTGTGTGAGCGTGCGCACACTGGAGATCAAAGTCAGAGCCTTGCACTTGCTAGGCAAGTACTCTAACCACTGAGCTAAATCCCCACCCAGTGCTGATCTTTAAAAGCACATACAATATTTATAGGCAGGGAAGGAATGGGGAGTGAGGAAGCAATCTTTAAAATCAACCTGTTTTACAGGATTTAAAACAAAGATGTATTAAAAAGAGGCTTCTGCTTCTGATGTATTTTATGCAGGACAGAGTCTTCAACCTGAAAATTTCTGAGGCTATGGTACCTGATGTGTCCACTTATCAGCAAAATGTGACATTTGACACAAAGGAAACAAGTGGAGTCTAGTTCTGGGAGCTACTTAGGACCATCTGATTCTATCAGGCTTTGATTCTGTGAAGGTAGTAAGTGAGAAACATTCATTTTCTTTGAGTTAGTATTCTGCTGAACTTTATTTCATAAAGCAAAAAATGTCAGTGATTATAGAAAATATAAGCCCTGTTGTTCACGAGAGAAAAAGGAAACCAGGAAATCTTCCAAATAAGGAGGTGCTATGCCACACAAGCCCACTAGAGGGAGGTCTTATGTGGGAATGGAGAGGTGAAGGATGAAATCAGCCACTGTTTACTGAGCGCTTACTGAGCACACGTTCTCTCACATCATCCGTACAAAGATGATGAGATGGGCCTGATTACTCCTGCTTAACACATATTAAGAAGAAACTAAAACACAGAGTAACTTGCTCAAGGTCAAAATGGCAGAGTTGAGATTCTCTTTGGAGTCCAAGATTGTTTTGCCTGACCAAGCACTGTCTACCTGGACAGCTGGTTACATAGAGATGAGAAATACCTCCAGAAGGTGGAGCATGAGGAACAGGTGTGTTGAAACTGGGCTGATAAAACCCAAAATGTCCATTTTTGCTGATTACTTTTTCTATGCACTTCTTCAGGCATTCCACTATAACCACTTGACCACCAAGCACCCACCCCATCCTCAGAGGGTCTCCTCTCAGAAAGGCCATTCAGTCATTCAGTAGGAATATGCTTGTCCTTGAGCTCCTATGGTGATGTCCACTGATTCCTCTGCATGGGAGCGCAAAAGGGTGAAAGCATGCTCTCACAGCATACTTCTTTCAGTGGGATCCCACACTCTTCAAATTTTAAGGGCCATTTCTAATTACTTTTCCCACTTTTAAATAAATAGCTCAGCTTTTTAAAAAATTCTTTTTCTGGTATTGATCCATAGAATTTATTTATTTTCTTCTCGTCATTCTCTGGCTCTCTGAATTCCTTATTAGTCTCACATCTCCCACCAGTCAGTGGGCTTCTATTTTTTTATTACCTTTTCTAATCATTTAAATATATAAGAAATATCTACTCGAGAACAGGATTTAAAAAGATCTGTCACTGTAAAGGGATTACCGGCTAGGACAGCAGACTCCTTTCTTTGGAATGGACGAGATCTTGATTTATAATTGGCAGGTGGCCCCCGTCTTAAGGACACGAGGGACACAGTTTCTAATCGGAGTAACATGTCCTTATGGGGGGTTGTGGGTTGCAGTTTGCAGCCTCCACCAGCTGGCGAGGACAGCTCTTCATTTCTCCATGCCTGGGTTACTGTGACAGCTGAGCGTTTTAATAAGGCAAGTGTGCCTCAGACCTGCTCAGCTGCTCAGAACACGGAGGTCTATGCACAGCCCTCCCAATAATCCCACTGCTAAAAATAGCTGAAGCCCAGAGGCCCCGGGGCTGCTCCTTAGAACTGAGCAGTGATCTGGTTACCCTCAGTAATGCTGAGACATTCCGGAGGCTCTCACGTCCCCAGCTGGGGGCCTTCAGGGGCTGGGCGCCTGGGATGGCACCAGTTATTTTTGTCGAAGATGCTGCAGGCTTTTCGGGACAGTGAGGAGCAAGGAGCCCTCACTCCTAGGCACTTATGGGTCTACTCTGTTTTATATCAAATGAGACACGGCTCTCTTTCAGCAGCAATGGCAGGGGTCAGAAGAGGGGATGAGAGACCCCCTTAGGATGCTTTCAGGGAGGAGCCTGACACCAGCCTGCTGAGAGAAGGGGCATCTCGGAGAAAGACAATAGAGCACTGTCATCACACAGAGTCCCCCAGTGGCATAACAATAAGCAGGACAGACCTTCCAACCTCAAGGACATAGAGGGAATAGAAGCACCCAGGTAATAGTAATAAGACTAAAGCCACAGAAGTGGCAGGCATTAGAGGAAGGTAACAGGTGATGTGGTTTTACAGCCAAAGACCAAAAGAAAGTTGATGGCTTTGGCAATGCCCTGTGGACAGGAGGCGCTCAATGTCCACACTGAATTCCTGATAGGAAAAGGCCAGTGCTGGGGGAGTCTGTTGCCCTCGGGGAAAGCCAGCTCTCTCCGTGCCAAATGCTTGCCTCTACGTATCAGTAACAAAGGGAGAATAATAACAGAGTAAGAACCCAGAAGTGGGTCTTTACACATTTGAGAACAATTCTAGCTGTGGACTTGATTTTCTTGGCTTTTGGAAGCAACAGCAAGGGCAATCATGTTTAATATTCACACAGGCTTACAAGTCCAAGTGAGGTTCAAGTGTCTGAAAGGAAGCCCTCGGGGGTGAGGTGCTGCCCTGTGAAGACTGGGGACCACCGGTGCCTGAGCCCAGTGTCAGTGCCTCCAGCCTCTTGCCCCCAAGATTTGCAGCTGGAAGTTTCAGGTTTGTGTTTCCTTATACACGTGTTCCTGCATCTGTCACTTACAAACTGTCTACCCTGTACCCCAGATCAGGGAATGGGACAAGTAGAAGTCCCCAGGAAAACAGAGAGAGAAAGGGGTCCACATCTTAGAGCCCAAGGCTCAGAGTAGGGAGGGCAGGAGGGTGAGTAGAGGGACATTTCCAAACATGGCCCAGCTTGGGGCCTGGGCAAGATGAACATTCGGCAGCAGCTGTGCCTATTTTGGTCCTGGGGTCTCCGTCTCAAGGGCAACAGGTGTTGCAACCCAATGAGCAGGCCATTAATGCATGGGCATTTATTTTGAGGGTATCTTGTCATTATCTTCAGAGGCAAAAGCCAGTCTTTCAATTCACTGTCTTCAGCTGGAAACGAAATATCCCCCTTTTCTGTTTCTTTCATCCCCCTTCAAGACAGAAGACCTCAAAACAAGAGACAGGGACATTCAGTAGCCAGAGGCACCTAGAAGTCTTCAGTCATTGCTCTAGACCTGCAGTCACCTTGGATCCCAGCACAACTTCCATACAACTGAGACTGTCCCAAGCAGAAGCAATCATCTCACAGAGACAGGACTGCCCCAGTAAGAACATCTCTGGATCCATCTTGCAAAACCAGAAGTGAAATAATGATCAACCAGCTCCTAGCCCAAGCCCAAACGCTCCATAAAAGCAGGTCCTTTCCCTTTGGTGACAGGCCAGTCTGATCTTCGTCAGACCAGTGCCCCTTTCAGCTCAAGCTTTCTAACTCCGCCTCATAAATCAGCCTGTGCCTCTCACTGACACGTTTCAAAATGTCGAGAACCTGCTGGGCCCAAGTGGAGGTCCCATCTCCTCTTCAGAGGGACCTCCTTGAACCCGCCCAGTGACATTGGCACTATCTAGAATAATTACTACCAATATCCCCCAAGGCGGGGAGAAGCCACAGTCCTCACACATGACATTCATTGTTAAAAATTACATGAATTTTTGCCTTTTAAGTGATTCCTTTCAGTCCCACAGTAAATCCTAGCCATAACAGGTCTTACATGTAATGAGGGGCTGGCAAATACACACTGCTTAGATTTGATGTGGCCTACCACAGACAAAAGCTCACAGCCCTGAGGGGTTCTGTCTCATGTCTAACAGATTCCATGGGATACTGCAGATGAAGGGCCCTTCCCTTTGGGATGATCAGCACTTCAGCTGTGACCTTGGCAGTTCCTGTCGCAACCACAGGGATCCATCAGTGGCGTGGCTCCTGGCCACCCATTTCTTCTTGCCACTTCCACCGTGCCCTCCTTAGAAAGGTCAGAGGGGCAGTGCAGCTGAGGTGCCCCCAAACCTGCAATGAGGGGACCCTGATGACTGTAGGTCTCTTCTGCTCCATCCCAGAAGAGCTCAATAAGCTGAGACTCTACTTCCTGACTCAGAACCAGGGGCACTTCCACTGTCTGGCCACCTTGGTGCTGGGCAGAGTTAATACTTACTCAACCCTGGCTCCCTCCTGGCTTCCTTCAAATTCTGTATTGTCTTACAATCCTGCACAATCTATCGCCTTTGTTCATTGCCTAAAATACGGGATAAGATATGAACACAGGCTTGTTTCTTTTTTCTGTGACTCTGGCATCTCTGTAAGAAAATATTAACAGCAGTTCTATGCTGCAAATCATCCTGAGTTCCTGAGATAAAAAGACAGTTTGAATATTAATCATTACAGAAAAAAGAAGAAGCAATTTTGACAGGTCTCTTTCTGGATCTTATGGCTTCATTAATACTCCTTTGTGGATTTTAAATGCTGACGGTACGAAGATCCAGTGACCGAAGGTACATGTGGATCACAAACCATTTGACCCAAAAGAGTATACAAGTGTTTCTTGACTTCGACGGTTCTGCTGGACAGACCCATTGTAAACCGGAAGTCTCCCAAGTTGAAAACCTGTTTAATACATGTAGCCGAGCGAACACTGCAGCTTAGCATTACAGCTCACTGTGGAGCCTCAGTTGCTTCCCCTTGTGATCACGGGGCTGCCTGGGAGCTGAAGCTCAGGCTCATTGCTGCCGCCCAGCATCTCGAGAGAGTATCTGACAGATTGTGGCTCACCTAGGAAAAGATCTAACCTCAAAATTCAATTACAGTTCCTGTTAAATGCATATCATCTCTATACCACTGTAAGCGAAACCATCATAAATCAAGGACCACCTCCTAGCGCTCAAGGCGAATGATGTCACAACAGAGTCCATTCAAATTAGGAAACGTACCTGAGTCTTCTCAGACCTGCTGGAAACATGACTCCGTCACCACTCTGCCCAGACACCGTGAGTGGCTGCTCTGCCCGTCTGTCAGCACAGGACACTTGCCTCAAACCAACACACGGCAGCAAATGAGGCCCTCCTTTGCTCTCCTGCCTGTCTACATCCCCTTGCTGAAATCCTGACAGCCCTCAGGCTCCCTGGGTCCTTCCCACCCACCAGCAGCCATGCCTCGTCCTTTATACACCTTTCTAGGGGCACTTTAGAAATTCCCTCTACTCCCCCACCCTGAGTAGCAACAGTTGCAACTAACTGTCTTGAATGTCTCAGTTCCTACCTCAGTTCCTACTTGTAAACATAGACACACACATGCACACACAACACACACACACACACAGACTGAGAGAGTTTAGACAGTTGTTGGAAGGACACTGAAGAAGGAATGAGAAAATCTGGGCTCCAGTCTTAACTTTACCTCCAGTTTCTATCATAATCCTGGGCAGCTCGCTATCCAGAATTTGGGATTCTTTACCTGAGAAAAGAGAGGTCTGCACTATCTTATGGGATCTTAAATACAGCTGAGCATCAGCATTATTCAGTGTTCTTTCAAAAAAAATACAGAATTTAGGGCTTCTCAAAGATTCTAATAGGTTGGGCTGGAGCTTGGGAATCTCTACTGAAAGGTTCTCTGTTTACGCCAATGACCCGTCTAAAGAAATATCCTTAGAGCAGTTGTTTGTAGAGCAGGTTCCTACATGGGCATGGCTGTTGCACGCCTATAATCTCAGTGCTCTGGGAGGCGAGGCAGAAAGACCACAAGTTTGAGCCCAGCCTGGGCAATTTAGCAACTTTACAAGGCCTGGTCTCAAAATTTAGAAATTTTAAAAAGCTGAGAATGTATAAAGGCCCTGGATTCAATCCTCAGTACTGGAAAAAAAAAAAAAAAAGCCGATTTCTGGACCCCAACCCAGATCTACTAAGTACAAATTTCCAGTGGAGAGATCTGATAACTTGTGCTGCTAACCAGCACTCCAGGTGAGCTGTCACAAAGCTGGTCTGGAAAACACAGGCTCCACTTCACAAAGCAGCCCAAAGACCAGCGTGTTGCAGGCATCTGGGAATGTGTCAGAGGTGCCCAATCTCAGGCCCTTCCTTGTGCTACCGAGTCAGAATTTGCATTCTTACAAGAGCCCTGGGGTACTGGTGGCACACTAGAGTTTGAGAAGCACAGTGTGGTTCCCCAAAACTATCATGCTGCAGAGTCTTCTGGAGGGCTTGTTGGTAGCAAACCACATTACTGATTCTCAGGTCTGCACTGGATGTGGTGACAATGGGGACCACACTTTAAGAACCATAACCCAGAGAATTTGTCAGAATTCTACTTCCAAGCATGAAACCTTTCCACCTTGGTTTTTTTCTTCTCATTTATCTACTTGAGTACACAGGCCCTCGCAAAATCCTATTCACCCACCCTGAGTGTATAGGCTCTTATGAACAGATTGTCAGTGTGACTGTTGAGGAGCTAGTTGTTTGGCACAGACTGCATTTGTGGTAAAAATTAGTCACAGCATGGAGGCTGGGTGTGGCTGTCCACATGGGGACATCCTTTCCTCCTTCTGTTGTCTCTGCATGAATAAACTGTGGTGGGGATGTTGCTCCTGAGACTGCCACCTTAAAAGCCCCCTGAGTTCCTGAAAGGAGTATGTTCTGTTGCTCTTAGAAACAGACGTTCTCATCTGTCCCTAGAACTAGAGACTTGGGCACAGGCAGCTAAAGAGCAGGAGAGTTAGAGATGTGGTTGACTTTCTGTGACAAGGATGCAGAGGTGCTTCAGGACAGGCTGCTTCAAGTTCACCCGTGACAGTACTACGACTCTGTCACAGGAATTTCCTGTTAGGGATGTACCCAGTGCGCTCACTTGGGACACCCCAACACATCTATTCATCGGGTCTCCCTGAGGCCTCGGGCAAGTGCCCAGTGATGTCTCCCACACCCAGGACAGGTGTGCACCCCAGATGGCTCTAGGACATTTCCGTGGCTCAGCCTGGCATCACCTTTCACGCCTTGGCACCCAGTTTTCCACTAGGTGGCACCACTGCTCTGCCAGATGCCACAGCACCCAGCAGGGCCTCAGCGGAAGCACTGAAGTTCTGCAGATGAGAAGCAGGTAGGCGGCTCTGGTAAAGTGGGTGAAAAGCAGAAACACCCTCTGCCTGCCCTTGCTAGAGAAATCCAGGGTGGCGCTGAGCCATATTGGAGTTCAGGCAAAAAGAAAAGCTAGTAATATCGACCCTATCCTAAATTGAATGTTTTGTCCATCATGGAATTTTTTGCATTAAGTCTGATTTTTAAAAAATACTGCAATGGGGTGTTTGATTAACCTGAGGTTTTGACCCCTCCCCCCTCAATTTTTAGCCGAGGAGAGGGGTGTGCCTTGCCTGTCTCCTCCTCCTGGCAGTTGTGTCTCACTGTCCTGGAGCACTGTGGCAGGAGCTGTTCCTGCCCCACCCTGGGCTGGGACAGATTTCAGGGCAGCTACTATGCCTGGGGACAGAGGCTCTGGGCAGGGTCAGTTCACCGTCACTGGCAGGAGCTTGATCCCACTCAGGAAAAGCCCTCCCCCAGGAGCCCCTCAATCTCCCTTTGAGCCCACTTCTGCCGGCTTATACCCCGTGTCCCCAGAGTCTCAAGTCCCAGACTCCCACCACCTAGCCACATGCCAAACCTCTGCTAGCAGAAGAGAGTTTCCAGCCCCAAGCCCAGCACATCACCCTGTTTTCTAGAGCATGCCTCTACCCTCTGCATAGCTGGATTGAATTCTTTTCCTGGGGAACTCAAATGCCGACTGTTTTTCATATGCTCTGTTTAGGTTCCTGTTTCCTCTCTCCTTGTTTTGAGGAACCTTCTTAACTTCTTCTTTAAGGAACTGGTACTCTCTGTAGTTCCAGGCAACACCTTTCAATGGTCCTAGTTATTTCTGTGGGCCCAGGCTCCCTCTGCAGAGTAGTGAGAGGAAAAAGAAACCAGCTGCTCCTGAACCAACAAGAAAGGCAGGGTCCCAACAGGCAAATATGGTAGTCAATCCAACCTTGGCTGAGAATCACCTGGAAGAGCTTTTAAACATCCCGATGCCCACAGCTAGGTGTAGTGGTGAGTGCATATACTTGGGATGCTGAGGCCAGAGCACTGCTTGAGGCCAGGAGTTTGAGACCAGCCTCAGCAACACAGTGAGACCCCCATCTCGAAACAAATAAACAAACAAGCATACACAATTCCCAGGCCACTAACAACACCAGTTAAATCAGAATCCCTGAGGCACAGCCCTCAAGCATATAGTTAGTATATAACACCCCTGAACCTCCAGATGAGAACAATCTCAACCAGTGGGAACCTTGGCACCAAAAACAGGCGGGGGCTCTATCAAGTCGAGGCTGTCACCTATAGGCAAGAGGAGAACGGGCAGTGTAGGGCACTTCTATTTTGTGTTTTATAAATATAGTTTTATAATGAACATATATTACTTCTCTCTACATATAATTTAAATGTTAGCTAAATCCTGGGTGCACTGCCCTGGAGAAGGAGACAAACAGGAAGCAGGGTGCTGCTTCCCAGGGGCAGGATCATCAGTGCGGGGGACAGCAGGCTGAGAGGCTTTGAGGCTTGAGTACCCAAACTTCCCCGCGACCCCATCCCCCTGGGACGTCCCACCTCCCCAGGCCCACCATGTCCACAAGTGGCCAACAAGATGTTTGGATGTGCAGCTGAAGTCACCTCAATACCACCATTCCCAAAGCAGTGCCATTCTCACTGGGGCCACACTTGGAATAAAACTCTCCTGGCTCTTCAAGGGTCATCACACAGCCACCACGTCCCATGGAGCCGTGTCCCATCGAGGTGAAAGAGGAGGTCCCTTTCCTGGGTCCTGGTCCTCCTTCCTGCATGTTCTCTTTTCCACATGCTAGACTGGCAACGCGCCAAGGATTTAGCTAACATTTAAAGAGTAGAGAAGTAATATATGTTCATTATAAAACCACACTTGCAAACCATGAAGCACAAGTGCCGGGCCCATTCTCCTCTCATTCCCACTGTCCTGGGGGGAGGCATGGGGTGGAGGCATTGCGAACAGGTTGGCGGCACCCAGAGCTAAGTCATATTCTTGCTGTAAGAGTGAAACTTTCTTTCTGACCCTCAGTTTCCTTATCTGCAACAGGTGAATAACAGTAGTAACAATCCTAGAGTGTAAATGGCCTGACACAACAAAGAACCTAGGAAGATACTGTCTATAGCACTGGCAATTCCCAAAGGCTAATTGAATTACCTCAGACAATTGTTGGAGGCAGAGAGACACATGAAATACTCTGACTTTTTCTGCTCATAATGCTTAGCTCGTATGAGAACTGGGTTCACGTGGCCTGGTAAAATTAGTCCCAAAGCCCAGATGGTGAGAGCAACTGCTAGGAAGTGGTACATCCGAGGCTCCCAGTCCCCTTTTAAATCAAGCTGCACTTGAGGAAGATTGCCACCAGAGGGCAATGCTGGGTCGCACATAAGTTGGGGGTGACTTCAGTGTCTAAGCAAAGTCCCTGAGGAGGCTGCTGTTGTCCTAACCACCTCCCTTGAGCCTGGGGTTTCCTGCATGCTCCTCTGTCACGGTCTGAAATTGGCAGGCTCCAGGTGACCTGTCATCTAAAGGCGGAGGCATCCAAACTCCTTTCCAGTGCTTATCTGCAATTTAGGGTCACTTCAACATCTGTGAGCTCAGGTTCTGTTCTGATGTCCCCCAACCGGCTCTCCACGTCACTGTGATCCTCTCTGTTCACATACTCACACCCACAGGTCACGTGCCAGGCACTGCTTTACTCGCCATCCCTTCCTTAGCCCAAGTCAGGCCCCACGAAGGGCTGGTTTCTCTGTCATAGATGGAGCTTTCTTGGGTCCTCCAGCTTCAGAGTGACCCATGGTTATGCTCAGGAAGGGTGCTTATACTGCTGGGATTTTCTTGACAACATTCACAAGAAAAGAAGCTCCCAAATCTCAAATTCCTGTAAGGTAGTCTGGTTGGACCCTGCATGCTCCCTTAGCCAAATTAAGAATGGTAACAACATGCGCCCTGCCACGCTGGCTCAAACTTCAAACAATCCCCACAAAAGGTGTGACAAGAACCCAGAACTGTGACAATGCATCAAATTAGACTCTTCCTCCTTCACCCTTTCCTACCAAGATGTAAGAAAGTACTTACAGAGACTCTTATTTTTCCAGGACCACTTAGATGGCAAATACTCTCTCTCCCTGTCAAACAGTCGGATGCTCTTGGACTTGGCAGACACACGGACCATTGACTTAGGGCCTGCACCACCCAGCCTGGAGGTCAGCATTTAAGAATGTTTTGATTATGTGTAATCTCCAAGGAGAATGAGGGAAAGTGTTCTTGTCTGATCATGCAATTTTAGAGAAAGGGAAGTTGATAGGGTTCTTGAAACAAGAACAGACTATTTTAAGAAAGAGGAGAGGGGGGAAAAAAAAGAAAGAGAAGAGGAAGGATACAAGGAATCAAAGGCTTTAACACTGCTCAAAGCAGGGAGATCACAAAATCCTTGGGGGGGATTTACTGCTAAGATGGAATTTAGCTGACTGTATATCATACAAGATGCTCAAGATAGAAACAGAAGAAGGGAATATGTTGGCCTGTTGAATCGCTCCAAGAGCAAGAGAGAAACACACCAAAGTAGTTCACAGTGGAGCCACATTATGAGCCAGGGCATAGAGAAGACACGAGACCTCAGATCCTATCTAGTTTATGTACTAATGGGCCAAGTATGTAAAACTGGGGGAGTCTACAAAGGAAGCAATGGTTAAAACAAGAGTTAAACATGGCAAGAAGTCACCTGAAGGCCCCAGGAAGAGAGCCCTGCCAAAGTCATGTACACCTAATGGGCTGTGGAATTTATAGGCAAACCCTCTCTAAATAGTTCTTGATGTCATCACAAGCAAAGCATATTATGAATAATAAGCCTAAATGTTCAAGAAAAGGTAAATACTATTAATTGTGCTCCATTCAAGAGAACAGAAACAAAAGTCCACATGTGGGGGTTGGGGATTTAGTTTAAGTGGTAGAGCGCTTGCCTAGCAAACACAAGGTCCCAAGTTCGATCCCCAGCACTGCTCCCCCACAAAGTCCACATGCTATGTGATTCCATTTGTGTAAAATACCCTGATTAGGCAAATCCACAGAAACAGATGTGTGGGTGCCAGAAGACGAGGTGAGGGAGGAAGAGGAGTGACTATTTGATGAAGATGGAGTTTGTTTGGGGGGTGCTGAAATGTTCTGAAATTAGATAGCAATGATGGTTGCACATCTCCCACAAATACAACAGAAATCACTGAACTTTTAACAGGTGTATATTATGGTATGTGAAACAGCTCAACAAAGTTGTCAAAATGATTATAGGAAAAAACGGACTACAACTTACAAATATTCCATTAGAAATTATTCCAAACCTCGAAAATGTAAAGGGATTTGATTATTTACCTGGATAATTGAGAGTGTGAAAACTTCCATTCTCAGACACTGTGGGAAAATGAGGTGCTTCTATATAACCAAGAGAGTTGAACTTAGCAAAAAGATTAGAGAAAGTGTAGAACATAACTCCAATCATGTATCCTGAGAGAAAGGGCTAAGATCATGTGACACTCAGATATAAGCTCTTATTTTGTGGATGAAGAAGCACAAAATTCTTGAAAATGAAAATAAAATCTGTTTCAGACCCCAATTCATCAGCTCTGCTGTCTAAAGTAACCACTGTTTCCAGGTTCTTGTATGTCTTCCATAAAGGTTCTATTCGTGTGCAGGCACCTACCTACCTACCAACACACACACGCACACACACACACACACACACGTGTGCGCACACACACACTGCACTTCCTGGTGGTCCAGTTAGACTAAAAATGTAGGAGGAAAAATGCAAATTAATTTTAAGGAAGAGCTTCCTTAATGTAAGAGCACATCCTTTGAGAAACTGTCACAATTTTTAGTATACATCCCACCAAAGCAAGCACACGCTAACATTTTTATATGGCAGGAGTGCTTCCTTCTATTTAAACACAGTAGGAAATGGAGCCTGACAAGTTCATGCCCTAATTCAGAGGCTGGCACCCTACTAGTACATGAGTGACCCTGAACGTCACTTACACAGTTCGTGGTGTCGGCGACATAAACAAGGTGGAAACATCACAGCCCCATTTGGAGCTGTGCGTCCCATGCTTTCCTCTTCTCTAGATGAACATCAAGTACATATCAGCACAAATACATACCTATTTCTCCCATTTTAGGGTTTTCTTTCTTTTTATTTAAATTTTATTTGATGCATAAGACAAAAGCTGTGCATATTTATGGGGTACTGTATGAAGTTTTGATACATGTGTGCATTGTATAATGTTAAAATCAGAGTGGGTATGTCTGTCTCCTTAAACATTTATCGTCTCTTGATGGTGAAAGCATTCACAATTTTTCTTCTCACTTTTTCAATATACAGTACACTACAGTTGTCTATAGTAACCCTACTGTGCAACAGCACACCTGACTTCTTGTTCCAATCTAACTATAACTTAGCACCACTGGTCAACCTCCCCACTGTTCTCCCTGCCTAGTAACCACCACTGTATTCTCAGCTTCTATGAGACAGAATCTGTAAGATTTCACATGAGTGAGATCATGCAGGGATTGTCTTTATGCGCCTTTACATAATGATCTCCAATTCTTTTTACATAATGATCTCCAATTCTCCAAGCCTGGGTTTATGTGGAAGTTGCAAATTATACTATTGGGGATGGGAGACAGAGATGCCATGTGGCAGGATTATGTCAACACACAGGGATGGAAGTCTACATTCCCATGGGGGAAATCAGCTTTGGCCGGATGCACAGAGAAGGTGGCTGTTTGGGCACATGGGGGTTAAACAGTGATAGTGCTATTGGGAGGATCACTACTTGGGCATATTTAGGAGGAAAAGGAGACACAAGTGCAAGGCTAGGCATAAGGACTGGCTTCCAACTAACTGCAAAGTGCAGTATTAGTCTGACAGAGAATACATAGCTCCGCCCAGGAACGAGGCTACTGCCTTGAAACACAGCACCAAAATAGGAGGAGTACAGTCCAGGTTCCAAAGTCCCCTTGAAGAGTCTCTACCCTCCGAAGTATTTTTAGTCATGGTAATTGTAGATGGTGGGCAGAGCTCTCCGCCCCTCAAAATAAGATGGCTCTCAAAAGAGTAAGGTCAGCAGATGCCGTCTCTGTAAGGCAAGCCTGCAAGAAAAATGGGATTAGCTGTCTACAGGGCAGCTCTCCAGAAGTAACCCGTCTTGCAGAGTGATCTAGAGGAGCCTTACTGAGGAGATTAATGTGCTTCTCCCCTGTATGACCTTAGCAAGCAGCAAAACAATCTGACACTTAGGAGACTGTGTGTTGTGGTAACCAAAAAGTAAACGGTGGGGTGGTGGTCTCAATGTACACTTGGAAAGGAAAAGGTGGAAAATGAAAACCTGTCAGCGTGTCACCTGGAGGCCCAACAAGCACTGGTTCTGGATGAATGACTTTGATCTTTTACATAAAAACTGTCTTGCCAGCGTGGTGGTGCCTGTCTGCAATCCCAGCACTCTGGCAGGCTGAGGCAGGACGACTGAAAGTTTGCACCCATTCTGGGCAACTCAGTGACTTAGCAAGACCTTGTCTCAAAATAAAAAGAAATAAAAAGAGGTGGGAATGTAGCTCACTACAAAGGCTCTGGGTTCAATTACCAGTACTGGGGGAAAAAGAGCCTTTAAGAGGAGGAGCCCAAGCCATCAGATTCTCAAGGCTCAATGGAAATAGCACATGAGACCACCCAACTTTGGTTCCGTGATCACCAAGTACTATAATCTGGAACCAGAATGGCCTCTAAGGCCCATGTGGTAAAAGGTTTAGTCCCCAGCCTGTGTTGCTATTGAAAGGTAGTAGAATTTTAAGAGGTAGGCCCTAGGGGGAGGTCTTCTAGTCACTGGGAGTGGCCACCGGAAGGGGTAGTGGGAGCCCCGTGGCTTTCTGCTCTTTTTCACATCCCAGCCATGAAACGAACTTTTTTACTACACCACACACTCCTGCCATGATGTTCTGTTCCCCAATTCCTGACACCAGTGATGTAAAAACATACGTGCTGCCAAAGTGAGCATGACACCAGTGGTCTAAAATAAATGGATCCACGCAGTCATGGAGAGAAACTTCCGAAACTATGAACCTAAATAAACCATTTCTCTCTACAAGTTGCTTATCTTACTTATTTGTTAGAGTAGCAGAAAGCTGACTAACGTGCCAAGTGACGACCTGCTCTCACTGGGCAGGAAGGGAATACTCTGGAGCAGAGGAGGGTTTCACTTCTTGGATCCAGAAGATCTCCCTTTACACAATAATAAACTGGAATTATGATGATAGAAAATTAGCCTTCTGTGAGTTTGGTTAGCAGGAGCCCATTTCTGACCGCTGATAAAAGACACACTCTGTGCTCTCGGGGAGCTTCCGGGCCTAGACAGGAGGTAAACATTACACTTCCTACGGCTGACCTGAAACAGGCAGCAGGCCTCCTCCACTGCTGCACAGGCAGCATTTACACTCTACTCAGGAAATCCGAGTATCGATTAATCTGAGATCTGGGAGGAGCTTAAGACACTGTCTTATTTAGTGGCTGTCAATCATGCCTACATATTACAATCACTGAAGGAGCTTTAAATAAAAATACCGATGCCTGGTGCAACCTCCCAGGTTTGTTCGCTGAACTGGTTTGGAGAGGGCCCCAGGAGCAAGATAAAGGCAGGGTGAGGATTTCTGGTCTCATCCATTCATTGTGTTCTCTAGATACATAAACTGAGACCCAGGGAACTAAAAGGCTTGGCCCAAATAACATTCCATACGTTTAACGTGCACATAAACCCTGTGATCTACAGCATTCTAAGCCAGAGTATGCTTTGTCTCAGGCAGTGAGTCCTGAATCCGTCCCTTTGCATCCGATCTTCATAGTACTTTCCATAGTTACATGCACCTCTATAAATTTAATTTTTTTAAAAGAACTATTTTTAAACTTAATACCATATAAGCTGTGTCCCTGGCAATAAAGTCTCAGAAATATATCCTAAAATTAATAATTTAAAAGGAAATAAATTTAGCAGTAGGTCACTTTAGTATGCTCCCACGTCACACTTTGGGCAAATATAACACTTCGGAACACACAGGACTAAGGTACTGGGAGCACGGAAGATGTGGGAAGCCTAGTGCTGGCAGTGTAGACCTTTTCCAGGACTTGCTCACATGAGGTACTGTAGATACTGCAGGTGACCACCGGTACCAGGCTATAGGTGATACTCAAGTATGTTAGCTTTCAGTGGCACTCAAGCATGGAGAACTGGTTAACAAGGGGTTGGAGTGAGGAAGGAGGGAACAACGGTGGAAAGATTTATTTTACCTCTTCTAGAAAGGCCACAGGTTACCCTGTATTGTATCAACAGACTATTAAAACAAAGCTGCCTATCCATCACCTGGAGTCTGCTGATGCAAACACACTGAAATTGATCTAGAAGGAGGGGAAAATACTACTTACAAAATAAAGGAACATCACATGGACACAGCTTAGATTAGAGGGCATTGTTTGGCCTTTTGGGTTCATAAAGATTCAATATTTTAATTTATCATTCTACTCACCAAGACTTATTTCCTTTTTTGAATAAGCTCATTAATCTTGCTATCTTGTTTAATAGGTTCTAAACTGGCATGCCATATTCTGAAAGGAGAGAGAAAATAACCTATTCACCAGTCTCCCCTTCATTTCAGCTTCAGGATGAGTTAGTTTTTTGAGTTCTGACCAACATATTCTTCATAATCAGAGTTCTGATGAAGAGTTTTTCTAATTTTCAAGTTGAAGGAAAAAGGAATATAAGGAATTGAAGAATCCATCCTCAAGTGAAATGAGATAATCTGGAATACTTATTAAAATCAATTGTCCTGAACAAAAACTAAGATCTTGACTATTCCTCCTTTTCTCTCTCTGTTTTAAGTTTTTTCCAGTGGTCCCAGCAATTGTACTTGTAGGAAAATCTCTTGGCTGGACTCTGATTCAGGTGCATAAGAAGACCCAAAGCAAGA
Source organism: Hystrix cristata (assembly GCA_004026905.1). Lineage (NCBI taxonomy): Eukaryota > Metazoa > Chordata > Mammalia > Rodentia > Hystricidae > Hystrix > Hystrix cristata. The sequence goes on from PVJO010000112.1 coordinate 235,278, forward strand.
CGCTTGATGCTCGATGCAGTGATTTCCATAACAGAAAAAATTAGAAACGTCCTGAATGTCCATCAATAAGAGAACAGACGAACTGTGGTAAAGTCATCTAGTGGAACGCTATACAGCAATAATAAATAAACCAGGGGCATGTGTAACTAAAAAAAAGAGTTGATGCAAAATAGCAAGCAATAATATGTACATACATATATACATAGGGCAATACTACTTCTGTATAGTTTTAAAATACGAAACAGTGCATATTATTTAAGGACATGTACATACATGGTAAGAGTGTAAAACACTGGACAGGAAGATACACACCAACTTAGGGTAACAGTTGCTGCTGGGACGAAGGCAAGAGATAGTGGTTGTATTTTATTGCTGCAGTTATTTTTTTAAAGATCTAAAACAAATATAAAAAAGTTTCTTAAGTCTCGATGGTAGATCATAGATACTTATTAAATTCTTTCAAACTTTTCTGTCAGTTTAAAACTTCCTAATTTAAAAAGTTGTTTAAATGACTGAAGCTCTACGTCAAATGAATGTGTATGAACTCATTGGGTGGAAATATTTACTTGTAATAGGAGGACTTGCATTGTCTGTATTGGGAACAAATGCAAAACTTAGTTTTTCAAGGTAAGCTGAAACATAAAATTGGAAGAAAGAACTCGTTAAAGAGTTAATGAAATAAGTTCAATTTTAAAAGTTGTTTTATACAGTTAAACATAGGTAAAAATATTTCACTCGGGGAAACAGTCTTGCTTTTTAAAAACATGTGGCAAGTGAATTATTTTAAACTTTTCCTTCTTTATCGAATTTACTTTAAAATGACGAGTAATATACACTCATTTTAACAAGTCAAGCAATCAAGACAGTTAAAGAAGTTGACAGTTTCCTATTTCTTGTTCCAATACTCCCCTGCCCCACAAGTTAACCAATTTGACATGTATCTACTTGTTCCTTTCTCCATAAAAATTTTAAAAATTGGTTTTCCAAATTTTTTCAAACTGATTCACTCTTTGTGATTAAAATAATTATTTTTATTATTTTCAAATCAACATGTGGCTATTTTCATAAAAATACACAAAATTAAATGAGCAAAAGCAAGGTAAAAATAAAAACACGTGAATGGCATGCATTTTTAATCTATAGTTTGAATGAACTCAATACACATATATAAATCCTGAATCAAAGATTTAGGGCAAACTCCACTTGCTGACATACATGTGCCTATTCTCGTTTGCAACCATGAGAGGATCTTGATGACTCTGGGGGTGTCAACAATTTGGGTTAGTAAGTCAGCAAACACTGCATTGAAGTTCAAAGTGGGGAGCCGCCTTTGTCCCCCAGAGTACAGCAGGGGTGATGGTCAGAGATAAGATGTTGCAGGCCCTTCTGCCAGGCTGCTGGATAACTACAGCTCGCCACTCCCCAAAACCTCTAGTCTCTGCCCTTTCTTCTCCATCTTTCCCTTCACAACCTCCCTTGGCCCCTCCTTCCCCTCCTCCAACTGGCACAAGAAGTGTCTGTGTCACTCACTTCTTGGGTAACTGGAGCCCTTCAGCTGTTTGAGACCTTGTTTGGAAGGACGTCTCAGTGTTGCCGTGGGGCTCCTGGGATAGCCAACTTCCAGAAGGCTTCATCTGTCAAAGCAGGAGGTCAACTCAGAACTCCTTACAAGAACTTTGCAGTGGAAATCAAAATATTATCTTAAATTCTAAGAAAAAGTCTCATTTCCTGAGATTACCATTTTAAAATAAAACTCTTCCTTATCATAGTTTGAGTAGGGGCTCATGATTTAGCCCTGGGGAGTGTGCAGGAGGAAAGTCACACACCAAAAAACATTCAAAGGCAGTATTCTCTCTCTAGGAAGAGGAAGGCCCACAGACAGGTGCCTAGGGGTAGAAGCAGATTTAGGGAATGGGGGAAGAGTATAGAAACCTTAGGCAAAAACCATCACTTCAAACTGCTTCAGAGACAAGAGGTGGGCTTGCCTGGGTAAGTGGATGGTCCTTTCTCTTCTCTCTCTCTCTCCTTCTTTCCTCCATGCTTCTATTTCTTTCTGCTGTACTTCTACCCAATCTTAAACACTCTTCTTCAAAACACTTTATCTGGCAATAGGTTAGCATCATCAGCTTTGCCCCAAGCCAGGTGGATGTGCCTCCCCAGGTGACAACCGCTGCTGTGTAAAACCAACAACTCTCATGGACTGTACATCAAGAGTGAACCCTAATGTAAAGTATACATTTGGAGTGATAAGGATGTGTCAACACAGGTTGACTATGACAAATATAACTCAGTGATGTGGGACACAGATAGTCAGGGAGGCTGTTCTTGGATGAGGGCAGGTATGGGATATCTCTGTACTTTTCACTTAGTTTTATTGTGAACCTGAACTACTCTTACAAAAATAAAGCATACAAAACATTTAAAAATAAAAAGTAAACAAAATATACACTATGCTCAGCTGTTAAAGACAACTGGGAGAAAGAAACAAGAACCTTTAACACAGTCTCCAGGGTCTAATACCAGCAAGCACCTGGTGATCCTGTGGGGCAAGGATCCTTGGACAGAGGCTATATTCCCTTGCCTGGTGCCAGGATCCTTTGGCATTATCATTTTACACAGGGAGATGCAAGAATGTCTTTATAATCCAAGGCTTGGGCTCCCCTTCCTCGACTCCCAGGGGGTAAGATATCTGAGCACAGAATGAGCCTGCCAGGCTGGTCCTCCCGACATTGCAAATCTGGCTGAGAGATGGGGTGGGAGCTGCAAATCCCAAACAGGCTGCTGTTCTCAGAAACCAAGTGTTGGGGTCACCTGAACTAGACGGACTTGGGTGACCCTGGGTTTCTCTACTGACCCTGCCCAAGGAAACATTACTATAAGTCACATCAGATACTATCACCACAAACTCAATGATTGTTCAGTACTTCCTATGTGCCGGTCACAGCATCGAGTCCTCTCCATACAGTCTCTTGCTCCTTTTGTTCCTACTTATGAAGTAGCTGCTACTTTTATCTCGTAGAGATAATGGACCTGAGGTTTAGAGAGAGTAAATAATTTGCTAAAACCACAAATATATACTTCGGGGGGGGGCTCAGAAACACTCAAGTCTGGCATGCACCAAAGCCCATATTCTTTCTCCTGCATCCTGGAGATCAGTGAAGAGAAGCCCAAGTCTGGCCTTTATCTCAGGCTATCGCAAGAGCATGAATGGAATGTATACAACATAAACATAAGGATGGGTGGAAGAGTGCTTTGGGTTTTACAAGGGGCTGAGTTCATAGCATCCTGAATTGGACTAACTGAGGGCCCTTTGCCCCTCACCTGTACCCATGTCTCCAGATTCTTCTGTGCTCAGCCTCTCTGCCATCCCCTGTACAATGGCCACCTGGGGTGACTGTCTTTTCTGCACACTTACCAAGCTTTCCTAGCCCTCCAGGTGCTACCTGTGGCTCATGTGGTTCCACTGCTGAGAATGCTCCTCCATCACTCTCTGTTGGGCAAACCTCTCTTGGAAGAATAAATTGCATGTATCACTGTAATATAATGACTTTAACTCTTTGGGGAAGATACCTAGAAAGGGAATAGCAGGGTCAAAGGGAATTTCTATTTTTAGTTTTTTGAGGAATCTCCACACTGATTTCCATAGTAGTTGTACTAGTGTACGTTCCTACCAAGCATGTATAAGGGTTCCTTTTTCCCCTGCAACCTTGCTAACATTTGTTACTATTTGATTTCTTGGTGATAGTGATATTGAACATTTTTTCATGTATTTATTGGCTATCTATACTTCTTCTAAGAAGTGTCTTTTCATTTTTGTTGCCCATTTTTTGATTGGGTCTTGTATTTGGGGAGGTCTAAAATATAAATAAAGAGCATAGAGATCTTTTTCAAATGGGAAGGGAAACAAGAGATGGTGGGGAGGGAGAGAAGAAAGGGAAAGCGTACTTTAAAAAAGAGAGAACTAAAGAAAAAAAGAAACAGAACTTTTGCAAATGTGGAGAGGAACAAGAATTGGAGGGGACAGGGAGGAATAGAAGAGGAAAGGAACCCAAAAGAATTAGGATGTGTTATACATGTGTACAAACTTCCCACAATAAATGTAATCATTATGTACTTCAAACATGTACAAATAATTTAAAAAAAAGAATACACTGCAATGTTTTTCCCTCTTTGGGAAACCTTCCCCAGCTTTGCAAGTATCACTTTTTTCTGTCCCCACTATGATCCCACCAGACTGCATGAGACTCTCAAATCTAGCTCCTATAATATTGTTGTTTGTATTTCTGCTGATGTCTCTCCTTCCCATTGGACTCTGTGGAAGCAATAGTGGCTCACCTTTTGCCTTATCTTACTTCCCTTCACAATGAGGAAATACCAGCATTAATGTACTAAATGTGCATTGAAACTGTTGTATCAGTGAATCGATAGAGTGAGTTTAAATTGGAAAATATGAGACTGTGAAGATGAATGGGAACATAAGATTTAGTTCGCTTTTGCAGAATTATTAGGTAGGAGTCATGCTATCCAAATCACAAGAGAATTAAAGACCTAAACTAAACCAGAACCAGTGTCAGTCCATTAGGTAAAACTTCAGCCTTAGATTAGAGCCTCCTAATGATGAATTTTGTTTTTTTTTTTTAAATTGGTCTAAGATGGAAGATATGGCCTGAAAAGTGGATTTGATGACACAAAAGGGTCAAATGGGAGAGTTTTGCTCAAAAAGATTCAAGGGAACTTTTCCCATCTATTGACTTTCATGAGTCAAACATTGCTTCCTGTGCCCACTTAAAACACAACAAGGAAAGTTGCTTCTTCTGGAAATAGATAGAAACCAACTAGAAATGTTTTATTCTAACTGCTTGGCAGATAATAGTCCTTCTGGATATGCCCCCAGACTGCTGGGAGGGCCTTGCCAGTTCATTCTAAACCAGGTTCTACACCAAGCACAGCAAATGCAAGATGTATTTGCACCTGGCAAACTGGTAGCCTGGCCTAAAAGTCACCTGGCCCATGGGTCCTTGGAGGTTAGAGACCCTCTGAGGTCAGAGGGAGGAGAACACGTTAGGGGCTTATCATACAAATATTTATGGAATTCAACCTCCAAGTTCCCCGACCCAAATGGCAAAGAGGGCGCCAAATGATTAGGTCCAGCACTAGCATGTGTTAATCTAAGCTCAAACTCTATCCCAGGTATTGCTCTCTCAGTAATTGTGAGGTGGTAAAAATAGACTAAGCCAAGAGGTACGGACCCTGCCACTGCACTCTCGGTCTCTCCTTCTTGCCCTCACCAGCTACATAATATAAGGCACACAATATGAAACTCTACCCACTATACCAGATCATTGATGGACCTAATATTTCAAGTTGATTAGTAAAAACAACAAGCTTGTTCTAAGAAACGCTGCTGTGCAGAAATAAAGTGTAGCTATGAATTTAGATTGGTTCATGAATCAATCACAAGTTGTTAGCACCTGGGTGTTCTCTGCATGCGTGTTCAGCTTTGGACAGCCGTGGCAGTGGCAACAGCAGCAGAGAGGGCTTGGAAATAGATGGGTGCTAAGGAAATTCTTCTTAGGAAATGTATCTCCTAAAGCACCCACTTTAGGGCGTTGAGAAAAAGACTCACCTCTTGGCAGGGTAAACCAGTGTATCTCAGTTTCATTGGGAGGAGAGCTTCATAATGCTTCCCCCTCTTGGGTCTCAGTTTCTCTCTTTAAACAAAGTGGTCTCTAGCTTTACCATTTCATAATCCTATATAATAATCCACCTCCATAACACTGAAGGGACAACAAGTGTCATTCCATTAGGGAACACTCAGCCTTAGACTGTACCTTCCTAACTATGAATTTAGAGTTTTATATTTTTGTGAATGTATGTGTTTCTATGAAATTTATATAAACACTTCAAAGATATATAAACTAGTTTTATGCTTCTTACATTTCCCCTGAAAAGTGAAGTAGGCCTGAAGTTTTAATTACTGTTGTTTTTGATGTTGTTTTAAGGGGGCATGTTTCACTGAGGTTCATTATTTTAAGAAACTTTTTGATTATATTCTCTTAAAATAATCCTCTTAAAAAGTGACCTTGGGCCTAGGGTGGGGAAGACGGGTGGTACAGTGGTTACCTGGCATGTGTGAGGTCCTGGGTTTGATCCCTAGCACAGAAAGAGAAGGAGAGGAGAGAGATCTTTTAGCACCCCTGTTTCTGTGAATGGACAGTGCCTTCCACCTGCTAAAGACACCACCCAGCAGGGAGTAGAGTGAAGGACTACAGCATAGGCTTCTCCACAGGAGAGTGTGAGAGAAGGCCAGATGGTCCCTGGAATTAGTACAACAATAAACCCAGCAGCATGGGAGGTAAAATAGTGCCCTGCTAATACGACGGAATGCTTTATCTACATTCCAAAAGCCTAAAAGAGGTACCAGCTTTGGAAACCCTACAGTGAGGAGGGCAGGGACTGGTTACACCACATGGCCCACTGTTGCTGGGTAAAACTTAACATATGATGACTTCTGCCTTCCCACCTGCTGAGGCTGCTGGAGGAATTGTCTGAATTTATTGAGCAGCTTCCAAAAGTTCCAAACATTTTCTATATGAGATTGCACTCATCTGTGTAATATTCCTCCAGAAAGTAAGTGCCCTGTTCTTAATTTCTTGCAGGAATGGTGACACTAAACCACAGAGACAGAGAACCGAGAGGCCCTGGCTCAGCACAGACTTGCATATGGGAGAGGGAGGAGTTTGTTTTGCTACAAAAGTGCGCTCAGACCACAGACAAGGCAACTAATTACTTGATGAAAATTCATTTACATTACATTCATCAATCTTAGTGTCCAGCAGGTACCAACCACTCTGATAGCCACGGAAAGGAAGACAGGCGGGGCGTCTACCCTCACAGTGCTTACAGTCTACCTCTCTATCAGATGATTACTTCACTTTGTGTTAGAGCATGCAGGGCACATACAGACATCTTTTTAAAAATCTTCTGCCCTCTGGGAAACCTATGATCACCATATGGCATGCTCCTTTCTGCCTCAGGGTTCTTGTGCTTTTTGTTCTTTGTGCTTGGAAAACTCTTTCCCCTGATGTTTGCCTGACTGGTAACTTCTAACATAAAGATTTCAACTCAAACTATTTCTCCTCAAAGAAAATGTCTTCTTCACTGAGTGTCTTATTTCGTGTTACCTTCTCTCCTCCTTAGTCACCCTCTTTCATTTTCCTCACTGTTCTGAACTATTGTTCACTTCTGTACTTGTTCATCCTCTCTCTCACACTTGAATATAAACGCCACAGGGAAAACACTTGCTTTTATCCTCAGAATTTAAAGAGTGCCCAAAATGAAGGACATGTTTCAACACACACTTTCGGGGGCAGGTATGACTCAACCTTCCATATAGAAGGTCTTTTCAGTGGAAGAGACGAGGTTTTGCAAATACTCGAAGGAGACTGAGAGCTACTGTTGGGGTTGATCGACGAATGCTTTCTGAAAAATCTAGATTTGCATCTAGTTCACAGTGAAGCAAAACGATAAGCATAGTTGGGGTCAAAGGAGACAAGCCAGAAGGGTGTGAGTGAAAATTTAGCACCAGGAAAGAGTTTTCATAAGAGAAAGGACCTCACAGTGTGGCCGGGAGCAAGCAGTGAGAGCTGAGTCAAAGGTGGGCCACATCAGTCCACGGAGGGATTTCATGGCCAGGGAAAACCAGAAGTTCTTCTCCAAGAGGTAAAAGATCAAGAATATCCAGTTGCATCCCTTCTGAATAAAATCCATCCTGTTTTTCTTTTAATTTTATGTTAGTGGTACCTTTTAGATATACATAATGATAACATTCATCATAGGGAATTTGTACCTGTACATGATGTATCTTGCTTCTTTTTTCCCCATTCCCTTCCCCTTCCTTCAATCCCTCTTCCTCTCCTTATTTACAAAAGTTTCTTTTTCCATTTTTCCCTTCTATTCTCTTTTTTTCTTGTCCCTTTCTTCCTTTCCCCCTCCTCCCTCCATTCTTCCCCTTCCCATTTGAACAATTTCTTCCCTTTTCCCAATATAACAGATTTTGGTCTTTATTTATACTTTCACTTTCGGTATTTAAACATGTGTATCTGATTTACTTCACTTAAAAGTACAGTCTCAAGGTGGATTCATTTACCTAGAAATGTCTCAAACTTATCGTTCTTTATGGCAGAGTAATACTCCATTGTATTAAAAAAAAACACATCTTTATCCATTCTTCAGTTCATGAGCATTTGTAAAACCCATCATGTTTTAAAAGGAATGACCATCTATATTTCTTAGATAACAGCACATAATATTTATACCACTCTTCTCCTACTTAGAATGTAGGTATATCCATAGAAAGCCAGAGAAAGGAGAAATAAATTCGTATGCAGCCAGCTTGTCCAGGGTTCTCTCAAACCTGCAGGAGGATAAGGAGAGCTCGGGACCTGGGTGGCCATGGTGAGATGAGGCAACAGGCATTCCTGGGGACCCCACACACAAGGCACTCTTGGCAAAGGCAGGCACATCACATTTAATCATACTCAATACATACAGACCACAGATTTACTGGCAGCTCTGGAACTTAATAAAAACCAGGTTATCAAGGAGCTTCACTTTTAGGAAGACTGACTTTGCCACTTAAAACTGTTTAAAGTAGAATGAAAGAGGGCAAATTAAAACCTTCACTGGAATTTTAGGAATGAGAAAGTACTATTTTTTTGCTCCTTTTAAAAAAATATATAAACAAAAACAATTTTTTTTTTGTATTGATGGCCAAGTAGAAAACACTGAAAAGGTTCTGTGTGTGTGTGAAGGGAGAATGACACTGCAGAACTTAAAAAAGAACCTGATGCTGTCCAAAGGCAGATGGGCAACACTTGAAGCTTCCTTGACACAGATCAGCTTCTGTTTGCAGCTCAGCAAACCATATGTGCTATTCACTCACTCCTCAAGGATCATCTGCTCCCTTCCAAGTATTAAGATGTCAGCGAAAATCTACCTTCTGGGGAAATTTAATCTGTGGGAGAAGAGCTGCTGACGCTCATAAAAATAGCTGTCAGACACCATGACTCCTCTGGGACACGCATGATGAAGGGTCAGGGAGCCCAAGGCAGAAAAGTAAAATTATTTACACTCTTCGAAGATCATGAAACTCAGAAGCTCTGAACGTGGGGTCAAGGAGCATAAGGGGTCTATGAGTGAGCTTTGCAGTTTCTAGACATTATCTGAAACTGAACACAAATTTGTGTGCCTTCGTAGATCTTTTTGGGAGAAAACGTTCATCAGATTCTCCAGGGTCCATGACCAAAAAATGATTAAGAACTATTGGTTTGTTATCTTACTTCTGTAGATATTTATTTACTCTCAAAAATTATTTTTCATTGCTCAAGAAATACTTGAATATATAATCTTAAGAGAAATTTAAAAATTAAGGAAAAGGCTGAAGTCTCTGCCCATGCCTGTATTCCATCTATTTCCCTCACTCTTGCACTCTACACAGCTAACTATTCTTATATCTTTGTATGCATTTTCATAATTGTGCACACATACAGAAAAGTATAGTATTTGGGTATTAGCCATTAAACCTAAATGGTACCATGTTTTGTATATATGGCTGCAACTTACCTTTACATTCTATAATCTCTGAAGGCTAATTCCACATGTGTGAATGTGGTGCCCCTTCATCCTTTTCACCTGCTGCATAGTGCTCCAAAGGAAGATTGTGCTCAACATACTTAACCATTCCTCTACTGGTCAACACTTATGTGGTTTGCAATTCTCTCACAATGCAAACAACAGTGTAATGAATAGCACAAGTGTTTCTCTAGCAGAGAGGCCAAAAGAGGGCAATTGCTTGGTCATAAGATATACATTTTAAAATTCTTAATTCAACTGCCAAACTTTCTTCTACTGTTGCTGTACAGTTTTACCCTTCCAATTATGAGACTTTTTTCTGTCTTCTGTCACACTAGATGCTCTCAATCTTAAATTTTTCCCAACATGAAAAATCAAGCTATACAGTATTTCCTTGTTATTTTCATTTGTACTTCTCTAACTATGAGGTTAAAAGTCTTTTCATGCATGTATTGACTATTTTTATGTCTTTTTCAGTGAATTATGTGTCCTACTAGCAGCAGTTCTCACACTTTGCCACACATCCAGATCATCCAGGGGGCTTAAGATACAATTGCTGGGCTCCAGCCCCAGTTTTCCTAATTTAGTGAGTGTGGGTGGGGCTCATGAATTTGTACTTCTAGCACATTCCCAGGTGTTGCTGATGTGTCTGGTCTAGGAACCAGCACTTAAAAACACTGAACTAGAGAAACTGCTTGGTCCATGTACCTTTTAATTGTCCTGTTTCTCTTGTTCTCAATCCTGGTTGAACATTAGAATCATCTGCAGAGCTTTAGCATACTACTGGTACCTGAGTCCCACCCAGACTCACATTGCTGGATGTCCTTCCTATCCATATTTTTAAAGGTACCCTGATGAATTTGGTGTCCAGCCAGGATTAAGAATCACTGCTGGCTGATACCAGCTGCTTCGAAGGAGGGTAAAACCCTTCAATCTAGTTCCTTTTAGGCTACAGCATATTGCAGCTATACAGTGTTTGCCTGGGGTCATCTCAAAACACTCTTGTGCTGTATTTTATCCAGAGGCACCATCCTGTGCACTTACAGCCAAAACAAAAAGAAAATTCAGATTTGTTCAAAATGCTTATTCTATATTCTACTTAGGGACAACCTAACATAGTGGGCCTAACATAGTGGACCTGGGTTTTTATCCTGATTCTAGAATTTACCAGCTGTAATTATTTTCATCTATGAAATGGACTTCATTATAGCTACTTGACAGACTTACATTAATATAAAAAGGTATACTATGTGCCAAGTGTCAGCCCAGTGGAAACTCAACAAATGTCCCCTCAAATCCCTTCCTACTTTGTGACCTGTTTGACATTAAAATCTGATTTCTGGATTCCCTCTGCCTGCCTCAATGATGAAACAATTCTACTTTCACTCATCTAGTAAAGCAATTCCAAGTCTTTCCTAGGCCTCTAAATAAAATCTTCATACTACTTTTAAAACCTGATCACCCAGGCTGCTTCACTTTTACATAACTGGGCAGGAATTTGCTTACAAAGGAAGGCTGTAATAAAATTATTTTTAGTACTGAGGAAAAGGATAACAAATCAGTCACTCAATATTATTGAGCATCTATGACATGTGAGCAGCGCAGGAGCTCTAGCCCACCCTCAAGGTCTTATAACAGACTGGAAGAGCTGTGACCTCTAAAGACAACCAACAAAGTCAAGTGGTTAAAACAGTGAAGTGATAGGGAACTTCGAGGAGCTCCAACAAGCAACAGAGAAAGATCTCTCTGTGTGGCAGAGTCAGGGAGATCTTGAAAGATTTTGAAGGAAAAGAAGAATGTTGCTAGGTAGAAGGGAGAGAAATACTTCTGGTGGGAAACAGAGTAAACAACAGCAAGGTAATCGAAGCGCTGAGCACTGCAGATACCATAAGTAGAGCAGGTGGACATCCTAAAATGTTCTTAAAGGGGTACTGAGAAACAGCTGAGGAGAAAAGCAGGACAACTTGCATGAGCTCCAGCGGCTCATGCTGGAGGGTGGATGGGTGCCGTTCGCTAAAGTAGATTTTTTGGTAGTGGTTCTTCATTGTCCTCAGATTGACAAAAAACTCAATTAATTGTATTTTTCCATTTTCTTATTTGTAAGAAATGCTTTCAAGTTTAAATTTAAGTTCTTGACAGGTACAAGTATATGACACAAACACATAAAAGGCACTATTGTTAAAAAAAAGTCTTCTCCCGTACCCATCCCCAAGCGCCATGGTTTTCCTCTTTGGAGCAACTTGCTTTTTGTGTACCCTTCAAGGGGTCTCCCCCATATAAACACAGTCAATTCTTGTTATTTGTTCCAGTTATGTTCTATAAAGCCATGTGAACACCAAATTAGCAAATACTGAACCAATGTTCCTAGGGGAAATACAGGGTTTGGCTCCTCTGAGCCACTGATCATAGACTTTTCATCAACTAACCAATATATAACCTTGTTTATGTGTGTTTTTATTTAAAGACACCTACTTAATATATATCGTAGATCAACATGAACTCATGGACAACAGTGCTTAACATATGTTTGAACAAAGCTTGTCCAATGCACTCATTTTTTTTGCAAGGCACAGCCTTTTTACCCTAAGGAATACCAATAGCACTTCACTACTTGGAAACAATTTTAAATAGTGAAATTACTAACAAAACCATGAAAATGAAAAAAAAAAAAAAGTAGCATTGAATGGACCACAAAAAGGACAATTGCCCACTGTATGAGAGCCAGAACAAGAAGGCCAGGTCTCTGGAAGAGAGGACATTTGGGCCGGAAGTAGAATCTCAGAGTCGGCCGTCACTTTCTTCCTGTAATATTCCAAAATTTAGCTGGGAAGAAGGAATTTATTTTATCTCCTTATAAAGGACACTGGAAGTCGAGGGCTCTGGTCGAGGAGAGTGAGAACAAAAGTCACTGTGTTTGTAAGCTCTAAGAGGGTCACCATTTTGCTCTTGAGAACTGGTTGTTCTCATATTCCAACAATGTTTTGGCCTGGCTCAGGATGGTGTCTCTTAGATCTCCTACTTCTCAAGGCAGTAGCAGCTCCCATGATCTTCTGCAAGAAACTACTATTCAAGCCATATATGCATGTCAGAGATAGAATGGAATCTCCACGAACGCTGAGAATCAGGCATCAAACCCCCATATGTTAAGTAATCTTATCCTCTGAATTCGACATTTTGCATTATTTGTAGCCTCTGTGCAGAAGCCCCAGGGTCACAATATGTGGTACGATCTCAGCAGAGCTTCTAGTGAATAAACACTGTCATTTTGTGATTACTTACCTCGGCACAGGGCGGTGGTTCTCAACTGGGGTAGCATTTTTCCTCTCCAGGGGACATTTGACAATGTCTGGAGATATATGTGCTTGTCACGTCTCAGAGGAAGAGTTCATCACTGAGAAGAAAGGCCAGAGACATTACTAAACATCCTAAAAGGTACAGTTCTATCCCTACAACAAAGAATTAGCATGTTGGTAGTGCCCGGGTTGAGAAACCCTAGATAATGGAGATCGAGCAACTTCGTTTACTCTGTTCTAGCATCTTCTTCAAATTATACTTAAAATATAATGAAATATATTTCAATAGTTCTAGTCAATGTGCTGACAGCTCATTATCCTTGGGACTCATGATTTACAGTTCCAAGACTGACGCATGAATGGCATTCAAAAATCCACACACAGGAATTAATTTTAGAGAGTCATACTTTCTGTTACACTGCATAGCATTTCATTTCTCATGCTTACACTGCTGACTCAATTTATTTTCTTATTTTATAACCGTGTTTTCAAAGCTGTCATTAATGATGACACTGAATGCAGTTGACATGGACTCATTTGATGTAATCCGCAACTTTCATAGGCCACTGATCCCCTCTGCAGCCCTGCAGAAGGTAAGAAGTAAGACTGGCCCGTGCCCTCAGGCTCTAACCTCAGGCGAGCTTTAAGTGTCTAAGTAAAAGGGCTGGGGGTTGAAGTCAATTCCCAGCACCAGAAAAAGGGCTAGAAGAGTAAACATAAAGACCAACTATCCACTTTAAGGAATGCATTAATTACGTGTATATAAGAAACAGGATGTTAAACAGATAATACTTCTCTCTGCTATTCTTACTTTATGCTCTTAAATTTTGCAAATAATTTTTTCTTCCCTAAATGTGAGTTAAAGACATCATACCAGGAAGCATGTTTTATTTATGAATATGAAGCACCTGGGGATCTTGTTAAATGCAAATTCTGACCCAGCAGTTTGAGATAGAGCCCAACATTCTGCACTTTCAACAAGCTCCCGGTGAAGTTGATGCTCTGGTCCGTGGACCACCTGTGGGTACCACAGAGGGTTCCAAGCGGCCCTTCACCTGAACCTGTCTGTCACTGCATAAAAGTCAAGAGTTGTAATACCCAGTACAGTGTTTAGAAATCACATTTATGCCTTCAACTCCTTAGTCAGGCAATGAAATAGAAATCTTCATATCTTTGCTCACTTAAGAATATAGAAAATTTTTTGTCAGCTCCCAAGGAATGCAGAATGGTTATAGATAACAATCAGTAGGTATCTGTTTATTTAACAACAGTCCTTGTTCAAATGAATGCCCCAAATTAGCTTTTAAAGAGGTAATAGAATGTTGTTGTCAAACAGTGAAAAGCCCATTGGATCAGGTAGCCTGGCACTGGGTCACATGGACAGTCAGATGGCCTCCGTAGGACCCAGTGTGAAATGTATGAGGCTTCTTCACCTTCTGAAAGACCACCGATCTAAAGCAAGGAAGACTAGGAATGGATATCAGGAAGGAGCACCTGGGGATTTCGAAGTCAAATAATTTTGCTGGGTATTTCTTAAACTAGCTGGATGTACCAGGTGCTTGTTTATTACTACTCTTAAGCCACAGACATATCTTATATATGTTGTGTTATGATATATTTCACACTACTAACAGTTTCAAAATTAAATGGTGACATTATGAGGAGGTCAGGGATTGAGTCTGTGCTTTTAACTTAATATTTATTCTGTAAATAGGTCAAGTTGTACTTTCCTATAGAACAAGGATGTTGAAATTTGCCGAATCATACTTTGAGGCACGTACACATAAAGGGGCCTTTGAATACTGTATAAATAAATGTTAAAAATAAGGTGACTTAGCAAACAACGTGCCAACAGATGTAGAATACAAATCACAATTTGATAGTGATTTGTAGTAGAGGTTTCATATTAACACTTCAAGAACACCAGCTCTTTCTTAGTAGTTGTGGCTTCTAGAGGGTCCCAGGGTAGCCAGGATTTACATGGATGAATCTGACACACAATTTCTTTAAAAATGTGATATCTGGAGATATACAGGGGACACCCATGGATGTTTCAAGTATGCATTGAAGGAGTAAACTTTGACGGAAGGTCATATAGGTTAAGACCTAGATTATTATTACACAAGCCAATCTCAGTTATATCTTTCCCCATCACCACAACAAATCACTAGCTACAACAAATAGTAGAAATAAGAGAAAAGAAAGGAGCAGTGAGTTTGTAAATTTAACTGCTGCTGTCCAATTTGGAAGTCCTTGGTTCCTACATGGTGATGTTCCTTTTCTTGAATTCTTAGCATCTTGTTGCATGTGGCTCCTGCCTCTGCACAACAGGAAAAATCTTCAGATGGAGCTGGTGGCCCTAGGCCTCACCTCTCCAGTGCTCAGCATTAAGCAAATACCCAAACTGAACTAATGTTAAGAATTTCAACTCTCTCCATTCACGCCAGGATCCTATTATTAGAGGGAACTCTGGGTGTCCGCATGATGGAAGTACTATCCAGGGGACTGGCAGGAAGGGGAACATTAGCAAAGGTGAGTTTGAAATACTGGCAGGACTCAGATCTCTGCCCCCCCACAGCGGGATCAATGCAAGTCATGCAATTCCACTAGAGAATTCCTCGTGTGATGCTCCTTGGAACAGGTACATTTTGTTCAGGGGGTAGCTAGAAATGACTGCTTCGTGGATCATCTCGTCAATCATGCTTGAAGCATTCATACTCAAATAAATATTATTAAAAACTACCCTCTCCTAAACCTAAGAAGAATCCTTCGTTATAGTACTTGGTAAACCTAAGGGTGTTGATGAGTAGAAGAATAGGATAAATGTTGACAATGTCACAATTTTAAGAAGTTGGGTAAAAATTGAAAGAATCTTATATCATTGGAAAGTGATTTCCTCTTGCCCATTATGATTAGATTAAAAACACTCATATTTCTCTTTGCATTTCATGTCAAAAAAATAACTTGACTTACTCAACTGATTTGTTTTTTGTTTTTTTTTTTAGTTTTTTATTTTTATTTTTTACCAAGAACATGTATTGGTACATTGTATACATAATGATCACATTCATCATGGTTATTTTGTACCTGTACATAATGTATCTTGTTTTTCCTGCCTCTTCCCTACCCCTCCCTTCTGCTCCCCCTTCCCTATTTACAGCAGGTTTATTTATATTTTTGATTTTTCCCCTTTCCCCTTTCTTTCCTTTTTCCCTTCCTTATTTTCTCTCCTCTCCCTTTCTAGTTCTCCTCTCTTTTGAATATTATATTCCTTTTATATAATATCTATTATAACTCTTTGTCCTTATTTACACTTATGTTTCCTCATATCAGAGAAACAATTCAATGCATACTCATGAGTGTCCCATTTATTTCACTTAAGAGTATGTTCTCAAGGTACATCCATTTACCTACAAATGTCTCTAGTTTATCCTTTTTATGGCACAGTAGTACTCCATTGTGGAAAAACCACATCTTCTTTAGCCATTCATTAGTTGTTGGGCATTTAGGTTGTTTTCAAGACTTAGCTATTACAAATTGTGTTGCTATAAGCATGGTTGTGCATATATCGCTGTGGTATGATGATTTCAATTCTTCTGGGAAGACCAAGTATAGGAATAGTTGGACCAAATGGAACCTACAGTTGTAGTTTTTTGAGCAGTCTTCATACTGATTTCCACAGTGGCTGGACCAATCTACATTCCCACCAACCCACAGATTGGGAAAATTTTTTGCCAGCTGTCCCTCAGAGAAAGGTCTAACATCTAGAATATACAAAGAACTCAAAAAAAATCAAACCTCCCAAATTTAAAGACCCAATCCAAAAATGGGCATCTGAAATGGATAAACATTTCTCAGATGAATAAATAAAAATGGCAAATAAATACATGAAAAAGTGTTCAACATCAGTAGTCATTCAAGAGATGCAAATCAAAACAACGTTAAGATTCCATCTCACTCCAGAAAGAGCAGTGATTATCAAAAAAACCAACCAATAACAAATGCTGGCAGGGCTGTGGAGAAAAAGGAACCCTCCTCCATTATTCAACTGATTTGAAAACGTATATCCACAAAAAAATCTACACATGAATATTTATAACAGCGTTATGAAATCACCAAAATCTGGAAGCAGCCAAAATGTTCCTTGATAATTTAAAGGATGAACCAACTGTGGTATGCCCATACAATGAAATATTACTGAGCAATATAAATGAGTATGAAGCTATAAAACAAGATGGAGGAAGAGTAAATGCATACTGTGAGAAAATCCAGTTTGAAAAACTACATACTGTATGATTTCAATTATATGACATTCTGTAAAGGACAAAACTGTAGAGACGCGAGAAAAATTACTGGTTTTTAAAGGGCTCAAGGAGAGGGGTTGGGTTCAACAGGTGAAACAAGGGTGATTTTTAGACTAGTAACACTATTCTCTGTGATATTTTAATGGTAGGTAAATTACATGCATTTGTAAAAACTCATAGAATTTATAGCACAAAGAATAAACCTTGATGGACGCAAAATTTTAAAATTACAGGTTAGAATGCACACATACATTTCTTTGCTCTGTTAGCTGAAAACACCTAGAAGAAATGACAACCCAATAGCAATGCGCACATATCATGCTCAGATACTAGTTTCTAAAATCATTTTCCAATAAAGGGAACCAGGGCTCCTTACAGAATTGACTGAATCAAGGACTGAGGAGGGAAACATATAAGATGAGCTGGGAGCATCCTGTAATGCCAGAAAATAAGGAGGGACTGAAATAAAGAAATAAGCAACCCTCATACATAATAATGAGAGGAATCAAAGGGGTACACACAGGATCCACCTGACAGAGCTCTCAATGGCCAAAGCTGGAACAATGTGAGTAATAAACAGAGGAGTGTTGGAATACAACTTTCAGTATAAAGTAAATATCTATGAATTTGTACTCATATAAATAAATCATTGCAAAAATAAATAAGTAGTGGAGAAGAGGCAAATTTCCCATGTAGAAGAATTCCAAATAACTTATGTAGATATCTTGTTCACAAAGAGGGAAAGTGTAAGCCTCCACCCCCTCAATGTGGGCTGCCCACGTGACTTCCTGCTAAAAAGGATATGGAGTATGCAAAAGATGAGTAACGTTAGAATAATGAGTAATGTTAGATGCGTAATGTTGATATAATGTCAGAGTAGAGAATCTGACAAATACTACTTCAGTCAAGTGATCCAAGTCAACATTAACAGTCACAAATCATGTGAATGGCATGTAACCAGATGAAAAAGGTGCTTTACTTCCCAGACCTTCGTACCCAAAGCCCATAACATTAGACATCAGAAAAATCAGACAATACAAGAACATCATATAAAGTACCAGAGTAGTGCTCTTCAAAACAGTTATGGTAGCTGGGTGTGCTGGCACTGGCTGATACTTCCAGCACTCGGGAACCCAAGGCAGGAGGATCAAGAGATCCAGGCCAGTCTGGGCAATTTAGCAAGATCTTATCTCAAAAACAAAAACAAAAAGTAACTCTACAAACAAACAAGCAAACAAACAAACAAATCAACCAATCAACCATCAAGGTCATAAAAACAAGAGAAATCTGAGAAACCAGCAAGGTCAAGAGGAACTTCAGGACACATGACAACCTAATATAATGTGGTATCCTGGGTAGGATTCTAGATTGAAAAATTAATATTAGGCAAAACAAAGGAAATCTAAATAAACTGCAGACTTTATTAATAATAATAGGCCAATATGGGTTCTAAAATTATAAGAAATGTATCATACTAATATGTTAATAATTGAAGAAATTGGGTTCAGGGTATATAAAAACTATTACTAGCATCTCAGTTTTTTTGGTAAATCCCAAACTTTTGAGGAATAGTGTCTATTAAAAAATAAAATGTGGGGTTGGGGATTTAGCTCAAGTGGTAGAGTGCTTGCCTGGTAAGCACAAGGCCCTGAGTTTGATCCCCAGCACCAGCCTCCCCCCAAAAGACATGTTAAATGAAAGTCTCAAAAAGAAAAAAAGTGTCGCTATAGAATAAACTAAGTGACAAATGAGGATTTGGGCTCTATTTATATAAGGAAGTCCAAATTTCCAATATATTTCTTCACATTCTTCTTTTAGTCTATTAAGCAGGCACACAATTGGAAAGAGGACCTGGCCAATGATAAGCAATGATGTAGCTAACCTTCTTCATCCCTGTTCTAAATAAGAAGGCTGTAGGGCATCAGTACCATGATCACAACAGCCTTATGTCCATCAGTCAGAAACTACACTCCTGGAGGTGTCTAAGTCAGACTACGCCACAGTCATGCGAGTTTCCTAGTAGCCGAGACTTGGCTTATCGACAGCAATGAGGGTGCTGAGGGAGTGTTCTTGGATCCAAATGCAGCACCCAGCACCTCAGCAAGTTTTTTGATGATGTCAAGTTTCCATATTTTCAGCAGTTCTTTTGAAATAAATCCTTAAATGCTCTCACGAGTTGCAAAGGAAAATGAGCAACAGTTTTATTTTCAGTATGTGTATCTTTTAACATGTATGGTTATATTTATTAGGCCATATACTTTCTTCTATAAAAAGGACTTGGGAGTACGAAGTTATACATTTTAAAATCCTGTAAGAATATGAATTCCCTCTCCCAGGTGCTTTATTGAAATGTACAGAATGGGAAATAAAAATAAACACGAGGGCAAAGAGATAAGCTAATAAAGGAGAATGAAATTAAGCCTTGCAACCTATCAAAATACAGGTAACAGTTAATGTTAGGACCTTTAAATCTCTTGCATTATTAATTCTCAAAAAGAACATTTTAAAATTACTCTTTTCACTAAATACCTATCTTCGCAGTCCCTGAGATGAAAAAGTACAACTCTTTCATGATCATTGGAAACATCTATTCTTTGGAATGATTTCATCTCATTTAAGGACCAGACTTTGCTGAGCTAAAGAGTTTATGTTAAAACTAACGAAGAATCAAGTAAATGTTTTCAAATGAAATAGCTGGCAATTTCTCTCATATTCATGTTTTAAGTATAGTCAAAGCCTCCTGAAACCATAATCATCCTTTGTGGAATGCTTTAACAGTAAATAGTTTTCAGGTGCTGTTCAGTGACTGTTTCTGGACCTCCACCCCTACAATCCCAGGGCATGGCGTCAGGATTTGGGATTAAACCTCACTGCTACTATCTAAAACCAGCTACGCTTTAAGGTCAGGGTGGTATAAAATATTCATACATCCTGCAATTCCAATTGGAAATGACTAAGGATCCAATTATGAAATGCCTTGGGAAATACACAATGCCTCTTGGGAATTATAATAGGTTATCTTTTTTAAAAGAATTTTATTTTTATTAGTACATGTTTGTAGTACATAATGATTAAACACACTGTGGAGAGTTGATGGATGTACATAACACATCTTAATTCTTTTTACAACCCTTACCACTCCCCTTTAATAGGTATCTTTAAATTCATTTTAAAAACTCATTTGTTAGGGCTGGGGATTTAGCTCAGTGGTTAAAGTGCTTGCCTTGCAAGCACAAGGTCCTGAGTTTCATCCCTGGCACAAAAAAAATTTTAAAAACTCATTTGTTATTCCTTTATTCACTTACAAAAGTTGTTAGCGCCTATGTGCGCCAAGTACTATTTTAAATGGTTAAATGGTGGGAGAAAAATGACAAAAATGCCCTCACGCAGGTGTGAACACATGTAGATAAACACATACAGATTTATCTCATATTTTAAAATATTGATTAGTATTTCTTTGAATAGGTATTCATAATACATCTGACCAGTCTGCCATTGATGGGTATATAGGATCTTTTTTTCCTATTACAAAGTTGTTACAGTGAATCATGTGTGTATATGTTGGTGCAATTAAGTGTGTAAGCTAAATTTCTAGAAGTAGAACTGCTTGCTCAAAGGGTTTGTGTTTTTTTTTTTTTTTTTTTTTCAGTGTTGGGGATTGAACCCAGGGCCTCATGCATTCTAGGCAAACACTCTACTACTGAGCTGCACACCCAGCCTTGATTTTAAGTCTTGGTAGCTATTCCCAAGTTGCCCTCTTAAAGATGTGGCCTCAGTCTACATCTGCGCCACAATAATCTAAGAATCTCTTGCCACGGGCATTTTTAAAAGGCAGAGGAATGGGCCACAGAGGACTAGAGCAATACTGGAACAGAACTAATTCAACTCCCTCAGCAAATGGAAACCCTATTTCTAGGGAAGCAGCCACTCTGTTTACTTCAAGGTTGCTATGTGACAAATGTGTCCCCAGCTCAAATTTACAAGTTCCAGATGAAAGGTGGTTTGTCTTTCAACACAAGTCGTCTTTCTGGGCTTCATCTTGAACCTCCCAAGGGCAGCAATCTACTTAGCACTCTGTGCTTGGGATGTGCATAAGGAGAAGGAACACTGTAAAACCCCAGAAGAAATAAGGACAGTTTTCTTTCACTACTAGCAGATACTTTTATTTCTTTAACTGGAGTATTTGTCATATGAACCTATTTCATACTTTTAGGAAGGTAACATTGGAAAGACAACATTTCAGCCAGGATAATTTTAGTCCTTCATTAAGACCCTTACATTTTGATGAACTGATTAATAAAGAAGTCTCTGCACATTTATTACTCTTAGAATGGTTGTCTAATCAATACTACTTGACAAAAAATATACAACACCAATGTTCTTATGTATTATTTCTGGCATACTTGACAAATGAAAACATCTCTAGGTTGATCAAACAAATGGACTCACTTTGGTTTGATGCAGGACCATCCCTTCAGTTCTCAGACTTAGACTTAAGGAGACGAGACAAAGTCACTTAATTTTTCTTAGCAGACTAATTGTTTATTCACAACTCAGGAAACCAAGCTCCTGCCTTTTCCGAGGCTCAATAAACTGACAGATGATGCTCTGTATTCAGTTACCTTTCTAGACCTGCTAGTTTCCCATGGCAGCTATTTGATGGCTAAAATTCTACAGGCAGGGAGGATACTGGTGGGTTTACTGGAAACTAATTTCACTGCTGCCTTCCCCTCTTCCGTCTGCCCTCTGCCCTTGGCCTCAACTCTCCTTCCATCCCTGTGCAGCGTCGCCAGGGCTCTTCTCTCACATTCTAGGGATCGCCTCCCATCTGATTTCCCTCTCTACTTTCTGTCTGCTTGCCTCCCATTGCCCTTCAGCTCCTCATGCCTCGCAGGCCCACTCCAGTATGCCCCCTCCTAAGATCTGCTCGATCCTCCCTACACACTGGCTTCCTCCCTCTGATTTCTCCAGCCTGCTGCCTTAACTCCTCCCTCCACAATTTACTTGATCTCCAATCACCGGTCACCCTCACACTTTTCCACTAACAGAAGCACATTTGTAACTCTTCTTGACATCTGCATGTCATAACCTGTGATTCCTCTGGGCTTCCAGATTTCCGTTTTTCTTTTGCAGACTGAGGGTACAATCCCATCATTGCTGTGGACACAGACTTTTCCCTTTGAAATGTTGTATTTTTGACAGTCTATTCTGACAAAGTGGCAAAAGGTCAAAGACTATCTGTTACCTTTCAATTATCCTGAGTAAAAAATTTAAATGAAGGCAAAAGTAATAAACCTAGGGCTGGGGTATAGCTCAGTGGTACAGCACTTGCCTAGCAGGTGCAAGGCCCTGGGTTCCATGCTTATCATCACAAGATTAAAAAAAAAAAAACTAATAAATCTAACCTGTTGAATTTAAAACAAAATTGGAAGGGGGAAATTGTTAGATATATACCACCTTTGATTAAAAATTATTTTTCTATCACTATTTAAAATTACTATTCAGACTCCTTTCTTATATTCAATCAAGTTCCTTTCTTATCAAAAGTTAAAGGGTTAGGCTGTCACCACTGCTGACATAGGCATTTCTTGGGAAGTAGAAATTGTATCCACAATGAATATGCTGCAATGAGATAATTAGTTACAAATGGGGCTGCCACTTGGAAAACAGGAGAGTGCCTTCTCAAAAACAATTTAAAACAGGGGGTTGGGGAATTAGCTCAGTGGTAGAGCATTTGCCTAGCAAATGCAAGGCCCTGAATTCAATCGCCAGTGCCCAAAACAAAAAACAAAACAAAAAAATTAAAAACAGAACTGCCACATGATCTAACTACCCCACTTCTGAGTAGTTATCCAAAAAAGAACTGAAATAAAGACCTTCAAGGGATATGTATTTGTACTCTCATGTTTATTGCAGCATTATTCATAACAGCTAAGACACCAAAACAATGTAAATGTCCACTGACGTAATTGAATAAAGAAAATGTACATACAATGGACTATTACTCAGTCTTAAAAAGGACTATCCTATCATGAGTGACAACATGAATAAGCCTTATGGATATTCTGCTAAGTGAAACAAGCCAGTTATTAAAAGACAAAAACCACATGATTACAATTATATTTAGGAGTGCAATTAGTCAAGCTCATAGAAATAGAGAGTAGAATGGTGGATGCCAGGGTTTGAACAAGGGGTTAAGGGGGGGCTGGGCATAAAGTTTCACTTATGTAAAACGAGTAAGTTCTAGAAATCTGCAGTACAACATCATGCCTAGAGTGAACAACACTGTATGGTACATTTAAAGGGTAGATCTCAGGTTAGATGTTCCTACCACAATTTTTTAAAAAATGACATTCTTCAGACTTCTTTGTCTACAAATGTTAATGTGTGCTATGTTTCTGATAAAGTTATGTGTCTTGGCTTGAGGGTAGTACATATACCTACAAGTACACATGGTCTGGCCTGAGGCCCCAGTGTACAGTTGGAGGAAAGGGAAGAAAAAACTGCTGGCTCGCTTGGGAGCAGGCAAGCCAACAGTAACCACTCTCCTAGTCCTTAGTCCTTGCAGAGGTCAGCATAGGCAGGGGAGGCAGGGACCCTGGAGAAGTGTCCCTTCCACCTCAGCCTGGCTATCTGGTCTCCTGGTTTGATAAACAACTTCAGCAGAAGCAACTTTCAGCCTCTTGTTCCTTCTCTATGACATCCCCTCCCCTATCCTGTGCCCTCCTCTTCCAATCTTCAACCACTTCCTTTATCTTGGGGCCAGACTATAGAACTATAGCTGTTCACTGATGTTTTAAAACAAATATACCATCCCCATATTCACAAGTTCCATCCTCAACTCAGTCTACTTAGGTAAGCATACATATGTTAACTGGAGTAAATAAATGTATGTATGTAGATAGATAACAGATCTGCACAGATGTTAAAATAAAAGGGAAAATTAGAATCATGAAGCAAATATATCATTGTGCTACAAAAATACAGAAGCACTGGCATGCACTATTACATAATGAGGAAAAAGACCAATTTGTTTCATACTAATCATCTTTACAAAGTAATGCACCTTAAAAATCTATTAACAGATAAACATCACTCCCAGAGTATTTTAGTATCCTGAATCAAATTACTAAGGTACAGTGCCCACTTTCTTGATACCTAATATTTTGTAACTCTGTTCACTCACTGCTGCTTAATAAAGATTCATCTCCCACACTTCTCACCAGTTTACCAGTTCATTTAACAGATTCTGCTGATGTACAAAAAGATGAAAACTATTGTGATGGGCAATTCAGATTTTTGCTTAAAGATGCAGTTTTTAGCGCAAAGTGTTTCTGATCATAGACTTCCACTGGTGGAATACATAACCAAGTTAACAGCTTACTCTAAAATTATCATCATATCATTTCAAAGAAGACTACATTTTTAGTAGCCTCAAACCTAAACTGGATTAAGCCTAAACACAATCAAATTAACATATTGAAGGGGCAGCTGGAGTGCTGTTTCTGGGTTTTGACCTAGGTGCTGATTACCTGGGTATATTCAGCTGGTAAAAATTCACCAAGTTTTCATCTTTTTAAAATTTATATCATACTTTAGTAGACTAAAAAGCTAAACATGCTATCTTCAAATGAAGATACAGGAGAACTGGAAATCTTTATGGATGCATTTTATCAACAGTCTAATTAAGCTACTATAATGCTTGCTGCTTAAAACCAGGAACTCAATCTTGTATCCTGGAAGTACATTTTTCATTATGGATGTCTATCTGAGTACAGTCAACAAAAACCTTGTAGTAATGATTTCAGATGGCTTAAGTTTTCAAATAGCCGGGGGCTAGGGCTGTGTCTGGACCTTGCAGAAAATCTGCTTTGTGACCACAGCAATCCCTGAGACACTCTGCCCTGAAGTAACCAGCTGTGCCTGTCCATCTATCAGGAAGTTCAAGTTCGGAATGTCAGAGCCAGCTGCCACAGCCTACTTCTCAAGCCACATTCCCACTGTCTTTCTGTCTAAATGCTTTCTCCTCCTCTCCTCCCAGTGAAGAAGGAAAGTGCTAGGGCCCAAGACTCCAGAACCTGGCAAAGAGTCCTAAAATCCTTCCCCAGCTCTTTGGAAATGGTAATGAGGCAGGTAATGGCTGACCCAACCTGTCCTAGCCACAGGCCTTTGTAATCAAACCCTGCTTCCCTCACATCCTGTACCAATTACCTATGTGCTCCTCACCAGTAATGCAGAAGCCTACTGCGTGTTTAGGAGCCAAGCATATAGAAACTTTCAAATCTTTTCCTTATAAGGGGAACAAGGGGACTAGCAAAATGGGATGTTGTAAAATCCTATAAAAACTCTAAAGTTGCTTTGTTTGGAGTATGAAGTCCCCTGGATCTTGCAATGTAAATAAACCTGAGTTCTGCAGCTCTCTGAGTGGCGCTTGGCTTCTCGAAGGTCAATTTCTGCCATACCTGAGGACATCTCAACTAGACTTTTAGACCTCAGTACAACCCAAGCCTCTCCCTAGTATCCTAAATATATACAAACCCTATGTATTTATTTTTATACTCTACTTCAAACAAACAAAGCAACCAACAAACAAAAATCTCACCTTCCTTCAATGGCTTTCCTTTATATTTGTCGATTTGCTTGCCTGTGCACTGGCCAATCCCTCTTTCTCCTCCTCAGTATCCTCTGTATTCTCTTTGGGCATCTATATAGTTCCAGGGAAGGTGACTCTCTTCCTGCCAGCTCCAGGGAAACAGTCTTCAGGGTTTTTTTTGTTTTTGTTTTTGCTTTTTTTTAGTCTTCAGTTTTCGTTGTTTGTGTACTCCAAAAAGATGAAGTATATAACCTACGTGATAGAGGAGAAAGACCAAAAGGGTCTGAATCCTGACAGTACCACCAAACTTGTGGATCAAGCCTTAATTTATGCTGTTTCTCTCTGTGGCCTTTCCAGGCATACTAGCTGATCTAGTTCTCATTTCAGCTTCTGTGAGTTGGAATTCCTGTCGTTTTTAACCAAAACATAATAACTGATGCAAGAAAAGACATTTCTTAAATAGTTAATACCCAAGGAGTCTATTCCCTTATTTCTTCCTCTTGACCTACTAAAGACAGTCTTCAACTACGGAGTGCAGACATGAACTGATCACCCCTGTGTATGTCTCTTGTCCTTTCTACAAGGGCAATTGATCCCACTTTGTCACTTTTTTTGTTGTTGTTTTTTGTTTCTTTTGGGTGCTGGGGATCGAACTCAGAGCTTTGTGCTTGCTAGGTATGCACTCTACCACTTGAGCTAAATTCCCAGCCTCCTGTCACATATTATCTAGGACCACCATCCTCACCCTGAAACTCTGAAATTCAAAATGGTTTGAAAAGAGGACAGCTTTGTGTCATGCATATATATATATATATATATATATATATATATATATATGTACTTATCTGTACTTTGGCAACAAAACTTGACTTAAAAGTGATTGGAGGTATTTGTGCCCATTTTCTCCACTTGGTAGAAATATTTATGTGTAGAGATTATTCCATTGCAGGAATGTGAAGGTGTTTCACTTGCAGAGGTCATCACAGAGGCTGCGGGGTGCTAGGCAGCACAGGTCCACAACCCCAAGTCCATAAGCCTTGGGGTTAGATGTGGTTGGAATTTAGTACTTTTATGTTTTTAAGTAAAGTTTTACACTTCATATAATGTATATTATAGTGCTGGGAGTATTATGTAATGGTCAGTAATTCTGCAGGGAGAAATTACCTCCAAGTCAGGAGGAAGAACATTCACAATTTCTCTGCCCCTACCAGTGGAGATCTGTGGACCTTCCGTATTGGAACTGGTGCCTTGGAGCCAAGGAAACATCCTTCATCAATATGGTATTGATGTACGCTATCTCTGAAAGGGAAATAAGTGTTTGTGTGATACTGTAATGGTGTTTGCATGATATTATTCATTTGTCAAAATCCATAAAATTGTGCAACACGA
This sequence comes from Hystrix cristata, assembly GCA_004026905.1. Classification (NCBI taxonomy): domain Eukaryota; kingdom Metazoa; phylum Chordata; class Mammalia; order Rodentia; family Hystricidae; genus Hystrix; species Hystrix cristata. Next base: position 262,490 of record PVJO010000112.1, read on the forward strand.
AGAGTGGACCCTAATGTAAACTATAGGTAGTAATAATATATCAATATCAGATCACCAGTTGTCGTAAATGTACACACTAAAGGAAAATGTTAATCATAAGAGAATTGAGGATGGGGAAGGAAGGGCCTTAAAGGGATTCAGGACTTTCTGCTCCATTATTCTATAAACATAAAACTGCCCTAGAAGTCTATATATCTTTATAATTTTAAAAAGAAATGAATGTACATTTTTGGAAGAGATGCCTACTTTAATAAATCATTTAGTAAAGAAACTGACAGGCCCACTGTAACAGAATTTTTGGTGGGACAGAGTAAGATCTATCAATATTCATCTAAAAACCTGGGGTTGTCCCACTCCAAGCTTGAGTACTGAGGAACATTTTTTCTTATTTTCCTGGAGATCTGCATGCTATTCAACCCACAGGACTCAAACTTGAGAGAGAGTGTCTGGGAAAATGAGAAGATACATGGAGTGTGGAGTCTTCTGGTGAGACAGGGTACAATCTTCCAAAGAAAGGGAATGAAAATGTTACATGGAGATAGCTGAAGGTGAAGGACCTTGGGAAGAAAAGGCCCAGACCTCAGGTAATGGAAAACTTCATCTCCGAGATAGTACTCTTAAGTGCTTCCTTGAGAGTCGATACTCAGCATGGTATTTGGAGATGCAGGTTCGGAAGCTTCACTCACTAGGCTTAAATAACAGTACCACCAGTTAGTGGATGTGCGACATTGTATGAGTTACTAAATCTCTCCAGGTCTTGGTTTCTTTTTTATAAAATGGAGATTATAATAACATCTGCCTCACACAGTCATTGTGCAGGTTAAAATCATACAAATAAAGTTCTCTGTATTGTATGTAATAAGTACTTAAAGAAAGTGAGCTGTTATTAGTTTCTTACTTGCTAACATGATACTTCTATAAATTCTTCAGTAAAGAAGTTTGCATAGATCATAGTCAATGCACTGATTTACAAGAGACTGAGGAAAAGAGGACAGCCGAAAAGTTGAATGAAGGAGGAACTATTTCTACTTACTTCATCTCCTCCAGAGCTACATTGGAAATGGGCCATTATCCTGTTGAGGGGTTTACAGATCCAAGTTTTGGGTGGGGATGGCTGGCCATGGTAAAGTGGGCAGGACTCATGATGCTATAAGAACATTCTGGAAAGGAAAGATCCAAAGAGAGACAATAAAGTATATCATATAGTTTAGACAATGCTGCTTTCCTTAAGGGTAGCTACAGAACCCAGTGAAAGTTTAGACCTGCCTTACAGAGGAACCATTTCAAAATCTTGTTAAATTTAGGGAGATTGCATTAGGTAGCAGGTTGGATCAAATAGCCCCAAAGATAGCATCTAGCCTGTCTACATTCCTCTTTGGGAGCCCCTTACGCTTTCAGACTATTCTAGATTCATCTCATGTCTTCAGCCTTGCCTTCACACTGCATCAGGAATCTCACTTGACAGTAAACTTCACCTGTACTCTTCCATCCCAGTCTACTCAATACTTGGAATTCACTTCCTAACATACTATATTCCTTGCCTTCCTCTTTCCTTCCAGACTTTCAAGGATTCTGTTGCTTACTAAGCTAAGGCTAAGAGTTCTGGGTATTTAAGGTCTTAGTGAGTTCCATAGGCTCCTGCTTTACTCATGCAGCTTTTAGATCAGCCTCTTCCATGGGGCACTCTATTAAACAGAAATGCCTGAGTGAGTATTTATAAAAGGGGCTACAATTCATTTTCCCCTGTAGCTGTCCATCATTTACCTTTGACTGATCTGAAATGTGTCCTTTTAAGTTCGTATGCCATTAGCACGAGTCATTCAATTCTTATGCATTAATCTGTCCTTAGCTCTTCTTAAATGTTCTACCTTTTAAAAAACTTTTTTAAAACTTTTTTGTTCCAATCTGTTTCTTGATCATTCTACTTACCTAATTAGAGCTGTCTGAGCTTTTAAACCTCATTTTCCAAAGCATATTCTTGATGAGTTACATTCCCTTTGAATATCTGATCTTTATAAAAAGCTCTAAATCTAGGTTCTACACATTTAAGAGTTTGTGTTATAAGATTAATGAATAGGAAGAATTAATTATCCCACTGTTTTTAATAGAAGATCAGGGAGAGGAAAGATCATTTTCTTGACATATAAAAGGACCAATCAATCATGAACAACATGGCTAAGAGAAAAGAAGTGACTTGGATTTGAAATATGTCATTTTTCTCTCACTTTGTGGAACACAGAGAAGGGACTTGTTCCCTGAGATCAAAATTCAGAATGCCATTTTTCTTTTTTTTTTTTAGAATGCCATTTTTCTTGATGTTGCTCTATTTTATCTTCCATCTTTGTCACCAACATGTTTTGCTTGTTCTTTTTATTCCGTCAAAGCATATGCTCACAAACTAATATGAAGCTTCAGAGTCCTCTATTGTGTCTAATCTAAACATAAGCCTAAATTTCCAAAGGGAAATGAAGTGAGTCAATGCCTCCTTAATGCTTGATCTTATTTATTTTGACTGCCAAAGATAAGCTAGAGGAAAATTGCCGTGAAATTTCTTTTAAAGGTCAACTCATTTTTTGAATGACTTGCCACAGTAGAAGACATGAGGATTATTCAAACACAATAGGCTTAAGAGGAAAAAAACATTTTGTAAAATAAAATTTTGTCCTTCAGCTATACACACAAATTTTCCAAGCAAATGACCCCAACTAACCAATAATTCTGACAATATTTAATAAATAGTTGCTAATGGTATAAATTGACATAATTAGACATAAAAATGTCTTCTGAAAGTTTCTACATGGGGCGGTTAGTTTTATGTGCATACCTGGTGAGATCATAGTACTCAGCTATTATGTGTGTATGCCCTATTTTGCTAATTGTGACAATATATTATTTCATAAAATAATAATTAAAATACTTATGTATATATAGGTTCTGTGTCTTTGAAGAATCTTAACACAACATATATGCATTATTTTGACTGGGGTTCACAAGTGAGAATAGAGCAATGTGATATAAGTAGTAGTCTTGGGGCAGGGGGTTGCAGCTCAATGGTAGGAGCACTTGCCTAGAATGTCTGAGACCTTGGGTTGATGCCCAGTATCAACAAATAAACAAACAAAAAGTAGTCATGATAAATAGGAAAGTTCTTGAATACATCTCTTCCTTCCCCAGCTAAGGTCCAAATTTTGCTACTATGATGATATATTTTTCATAAAATAATGATTTTTAAAATTACTATTAAAACTTAAATGATCTCTTTTAATCAGCAAATGCACTACATCTAAATTACCACATTCACACTGATAACTGAGGTACAGCTGGACGTCACTTATGAGTCAGCATTAGATGGTCACTATAACAGATCTCGTACCTCCTGCAATGTACAGTTTCACTGGAGAGACAGAGAAAAGGTGCTGGGCTTTCAAGATGAAGATTTAGGGACTAAAAGTGAATACACTGAAAAGCATTTCATGGTCTTTGCATCTCTGAGCATGTGTTTCTGCCATGACTTTATAGCCTCAGTTTGTCTCAATTTTCAGCTTTTAGAGGCTTCTGGATTCCCAGATCCATCCTCACTTTGACTTATTCTTCTGTCCTCACTTTCTGCCTCAGCACTCACACTTTCTCCTCAACTTGCTTTGCAACCCTCTTCCTACTTTTTTTCTTGGTTCCCCATAGCCTAGATTCTTGCCTATACTCTGGCTCAGGGACATATAAGGTAATTATTGGTTCTTTGTTATACATTAATCAGAACTAATCAGGTAGCTCTAATATAAAGACAGATTAAGATTCTAGAGACTAGACTAGACTATTTGAAAAAAATAGATGTTTTCTCTACATCATTTCAAATAAAAAGGGAATCTTTTATTTAGGTGGTCTAATTTTTTTTTTCCAGTTCTTCATGTATCTAAAAAAAGACCCAATCAAGAAATGGGCAAGTATTGACTTGCACATGTTGAACCATCCTTTATTCATAGGTAAATGGATTCAACTTGAGAATAGAATATATATATTCTGTTATATATATATGGTAACAGAGAGAGAGCACAAAATGAAAGAGGGAGATAAATAAGAAGTAGGGAGAAGTTCATATATTCCCCAAATTACATATTCAACTTCATAAAAAATATTGTAGTATATATGCTAATTTGTTTCATTTATACTACTAGTTTATCTTAGTTGATTGAAATGAAAGTTTTGTGTTATTTTCTGTTTCTTCTTTGTAAGAATCTTATTGGTCTATGTCTTGTACTCTAACTCTTTGAAGATAATGATGCATAGTGTATTAACTATTATTATTCTCTTATCATTTTCTTGTGAAATTTTGTTTTATTTTTTCATAAAATAAACAAAATGTGCAAATGAAATGAGCAGACACTTCTCAGAAGAGGTACAAATGGCCAACAAATACATGAAACATGTTCAACATCTCTGGCCATTAGAAATATGCAAATTAAAATAATACTAAGATTCCATCTTACACCAGGAAGAACGGCTATCATCAAGAAGTCAAAAAATACCAAATGCTGGCATAGCTGCAGTGAAAAAGGAACCCTCTTACGTTGTTGGTGGGAATGTAAATTAGTACAACCATTAAGGAAATCAGTATGGAGATTCCTCAAAATCAGTATAAAAATTCTATGACTCAGCTAGTCCCCTTCTAAGTATTTTCCCCAAAGAGCTAAAGATGTCATATTACAGTGGTAAATACACACCAATATTTATAGCAGCACAATTATTAATAGTTAAATCCTGGAAGCAGACAGAAATACCCATCAACAGAAGAATAGATAAAGAAAATGTGGTATCTATACATAATGGAATACTACTTGGCTATAAAGAAGGATAAATTCAAGATGTAGGAAAACGGGTGCAACTGGAAAATATAATGTTGAATGAAATAAATCAGACACAAGCTTAACTACTGCATGGTATCTCTTATTTGAGTAAAGGAAAGTACAAACAAAGAGCACAACAAACGATGGGTAGAGGGAGACAAGGGGATAGATCTCTTGCAAATGAGAAGGGGTTCAGGAGATCAAGGGTGAGGGGAGAGAGGGATAGGAAAGGAAAGTAAGCAGAATTAAGATACGTCATGTACAGGAACCTAATAACCTCAATGAATGTAAATATTATGTCATAAACAGGAGCTAAGAAAGATAGCAACAACAAGAATGAAAATGGGGAAAGGGATTAAGAGGCAGAGGGAAGGAGGTGGCTGGGAAGGGGAAGGGACTAAAAAAAGAAACTAGCTGTGTTAATAATATGTGCCTGCTCCCCAAGGTGAGTGTAAACTTCAGGTACTGTGAACATGTACTAATAAAACAAAAAATAAATAAATAAATGAAAGGGGAAATGGAGGCCACTGTATGTGAGCATGCTTCTTTTAAGAGAAAGGATTCACACAGACCTCTTTGTTCTTTACGGTCTCAATAGTCCTGAATCAGTAACTGAGCCTCTCTGGGCTCCAGCATCATAGAGAAAAAGTTGAGGAAACAGTGTTCCTCAGAGTGAAAATTAGGGGAAATATTGAGCATGATAAATCTGGTATCTGGTATTTATTTAGTAAATGTCAATTTTATTTCAATTTCACAGTTTGCTTCAGCTACAATTTTTCTTCATTTAACTTTTTTTTTCCTTGCAAAACATATATCTCACAAAGAAATCAGTACGAGATTTCTACAATTCAGTAAGAAAAGGACAACTAACTCAATTTAAAAAAAAAAAGTCTTGAACAAGAACTTCTCAAGAGAAGATATATTAACTAGCCAATAGCATGTTAAAAGGTCATTAATGTCATGAGTCATCACGTAAATGCAAACTGAAACCACAATGAGATATTTCTCTAAGCCTAGCAGACAAAGCTAAAGCTAAAATCTGCAAGACTAATAATACCTAGTGTTGGTGAGGAAATGGAAAAACTGAAGTCCTCATACCTTGCAAGTGAAAGTATAAAATGGGGAAGCCAGCCTGAGAAACTGTCTTATTCTGCATAATTACCCAAAATAAATTAAAATATAAGTCCATACAAAGACTCTTACACATATGGGCATGGAATCTTTATCTACAGTAGTAAAAAGTTAGAAACAACCCAAATGCCCATCAACATGAAAATGGGAAACAGTGTTATATATATTTAGATCTAAAATAAACCCCCAAAGCTTCATGCATCCACAGTGGGGGCTCTTGGAAGGTGACTGGATTACGAGAGTTTACAGCTGACTCGCTGTCAGGAAGTGGAGCCTGGTAGGAAGAGGTGGTCATTGGGACAGTCTGGAAGGGCGTACCCTTCACTCCCTGTCTGCTTTCTGTCATCACACCGAGAGCCGCTTCCCTGCCAGGCCCCGCTGCCATGCTGATCTGGACTGAAACCTCTATGAACTGTGAGCCAAAATAAACCTTTTCTCAATTTGTAGGTGTCAGGTATTGTGTCTTAGCAACAAAGAAAGTAACTAAGATGTGTTTACAACACAATGCTATTCAGGGATTTTAAAAAGGATCGAAATATTAATAATATGATACAGCACGGATAAATCTAAAAACATTGTGCTGAATTATAAAGCCAGACACAAGAGACGATGAACTGAATAATTCCATTTATATAAAGTTCCAGAATGAACAAGTCTAATTTATGGTAAAAAATTTCAGAAAGTAGTGACCTTTACAGGCAGGGATTGAGTGAGATTGTTACACAAGGAAACTTCTGACATGGTGAAGGGTTTCATATCTTAATATGGGTGATGGTTACACATAAAAGTATATATATCAGTGAAATTTCATTGATTGATTATAATTCAATAAAAACAATTTTTAAAAAGATTATGGAGCTGCATGTGGTGGTGCACATCTGTAATCCCAGCACTCGGGAGGCTGAGGCAGGAAGATCACTATGAGCTTGAGGCCAGCCTGAAATATATAGCCAGACTCCATCTCAACAAAACAAAACAAAACAAAACAAAAGATTGTGACATGGAATCTAACATGTACTTATATAACTTAATCAAGATAATATATTTCATCAATACTGAGACATATTTCTTCCACATTTTAACATTTCTGAAGTTAGAATGCACTGCAGAATCAGCGGCATGTTATGGTTTAATTGGCAGCATTTTTTTCTTTCTTAAAAGTATATGTAATAATGGAACATCTTAGATTCATTGAAAATTGGTAGCTTCTTTCTAAATTCTGTGTGTGTGTGTGTGTGTGTGTGTGTGTGTGTGTGTGCCAGATATTGAACTCAGGGCCTTTGGCATGCTAGTCAAACGCTACACCCCAGTCCGCTAAACACTTTTTTTGTCTTACAAAATTCTTGCTAAAGTCATTAAAATTTAATATTTCTTAGAGTTCCTGCTTTGATACTTGAAGTATATACTTAGTCTATTGGGCAATCTAGAATTGTTCTGATTTTATGTCCTATGAAATCACCTTCTTTAAAAGTATGACTTGGAGTCACTAAAGACTGTCTGACTCCAGCCCCACATCTCTACATCCTCTATAGCCAAGACTTCAGTCTTCACTAATTGGCTTGGCCAAGCCCCAGCCTTAGGGACTCACTAAGCCCAAGGCAGGAGAAGCAGGAGTGTTACTGCGGCTCTGCAGCTCACTTACTCACTCGGCTGCCAGTCTCACTCTCTCCCCATTCAATCCTAATGACTATTTTCATGGAATGGATACCAATTTCAAGAGAAATCTTTCTCTTCCTCCAAATTAGTGTAAAATATAACTCTATGTGGACTCACTTAGTATCTCTTCTCAGCTTCACTGTCCCGTGTCATTCTGAGTTAGGGAGGTTGGAAAGCCAGATGCTAGCATCTCCAGCTCCCCTCAGTACTTGTGGCAACCTCATGACATAGTCCTGACCTATGAAATGGATTTGGAAGTCTTCTGGTGCTGAGAAAGGGAGAAAAGATCGAGGAAAGCTTTTGATTTCTTACTGCTCCACTTCTTTGTATCTTACTTTAAACTTAGACTTGATGCTTGAAGTCAAAGACTCTCTTGGAAATATTAAACAGCAAAGTCAAAGGACCACATACCCAGGAGGGTAGTGCAGGAAAAGGGAAATAGTTTTGAAACTCTAGTCATACTTTTCTTGAGTATTAATGGCATCGTGGCTATTTTTCTAGGAGTCCTTATCTTCTAGGATTCACACTGAAATATTTATAGATTAAATATGATGTCCAGAACTTGCTTCAAATAGACCAGTGGGGGCAGGTGGGAAAGTAGGTGGGAAAATAAATGAAACAAGGCCAATAACTGTTGAAGTTGGATATAGATACATAAGGATTAGCTATACTGCTCTCTCTACTTTTGTGTGTATTTCAAATTCTCCATAATAAAAGACTAAAAGACCTGGCAGATACTACCTCAGTGATCAAGCTTAACATTACCAAGTGGCTATCACAAGGTCAACATCACTAGTGACAAGTTGTGTCATGATGCTGTGAGAAGGGTATGCCAACCACCTGTGTGGGACAGTACCCTAAAATACACAGGCCAGATGGATTATGAGAAATCATCAGACCAACCCAAATTGAGTAACAGTCTACAGAATATCTGATTAATACTCTCCAAAAAGTTTTAAATCCATGAAAAACAAAGACCTAAACTGTCAGCCAAGATACCTAAGGAGACATGAGATATGAACGCAATGAGAATTCTGGACTGGAGTCTGGAACTGGGTAAGCGTATTTGTGAGAAAATTGATTTAATTTGAATAAAAACTGTAGTTTAGTGCATAGTAATGTATAATATTAATTTCTTTCTTTTGATAAATACACCAAGGCAAGAGGAAACTGGGTGAAGTGGATACAAACAAGGTTTATTTTGAAGAAAGTCTGAAAGTTCAAATTTCCAGTGGCCTTACTGAACCAGTGAACCAACACCACCAGTGGCCAACCTCCAGAGTTCTTGTTATGTAAGAAAAATAAAACAGCATTCTTCAAAGCAACAGTCACTGAACTAGTCGGTTTCTTGCAGCTGAACAAACGTGAACAGATAAGGGGGTGGAGGATGTGATTAGCTCTTAAAATGCACAGAGGAGACCAATGTCACTAAGTAACATTTGGCAACTGGAGCTCAGTGCAGGCCAGAGGTGTCATTCAGCAGAACTTGCCCCCCTAGCCACCATACCACATCCATTCTCAGTTCACATCAGGGAAGTGAGGAAGAAGAAACTGTCTCTTTGCGAACCTCCTCAAAGCAACCAATTAGTAAAACCACTGAATAAGTAGTTGTGATACAAAACCAAGACACAAAAGCAAGAGCTTTCTTTTCAATTCTTTATCTTCAATTCTTTTCAACTTCAAACCTTCAACTGTAATGAATTAGTAAATAGAATGGAAAACAAACAATAGCAACAAAACTATAAAATAACTATGAATAAAGTAATAAGAATATATGAGGCAATTATAAATAAAGCAGCAAGACTTTATAGGACTTGAAAGAAGACTGGAAAATGTGGAAAAAAATTATGTTCTTGGATATAAAGATACTATATTGTGAAGCTGTCGGTTCTTCCTAAATTAACCTATAAGTTAAATATATTGCCAATCAAAGCCCAAATATAAAATCTCATAAACTATACCAATTTAGCTCAAGATTGATCGTATATTTTAATATGAAACAACATGTAACACATTTACAAGGTAACAGAAAAGAAAATCTTCATGATCAAAGCGTTCCTAGACATGGCAACAAAAGCACAATCTATCAATGAGAAAACTGATAAATTGGACTTCATCAAAATTTAAAACTTTGGTCCAAGAAAGAACTATTCAGAGAACTGAAAGATAAGCAAGGCCTGGGAAAAAATATTTGCAAATCATGCAAATCACATATCCAAAAAATAGGACAAGCTACCACTACATGGGGTCCAGGACAAAATGAAAGTGTGGGACCTCTGGTTGAAAATTAAGAATTCCAAGACTGTGACAGCAGGGGGCCTTTTTAAGTGTGGGGCCCTATGTGACAACACAATTCACACTACCTTGAAAATGTTCCTGCTAACAAAGGATGTGTCAAGAATCAATAAAAACTCTCAAAACTGAAGAATAAGGAAACAAATAATGCCTTTTAAAATAGGTTAAATGATTTGAACAGATACTTTACTCAAGAAAAAAATGTTGGGGAAAAGATGTTAAAAGATGTCTAATATCATTAGCCTTTGGAGAAACATAAATCAGAGCTACAGTGAAATATCACTATACACAATTAGAATGAGTTCAATTAAAAAATACTGATAATACCAAGTGATGGAAAGGATATGAAGGTGCTAACACTTCCATACACTATGGGGAGAAATATAATGATATATCCACTCCAGAAAACAGCTTGGCAGTTTCTTACAAAGTTAAACATATACACCTTTCAACTCGGCAATCCCCATTTCATGGTATCTATTCAAGAAAAATGAAAACTAATCTTCACACAAATACCCCTACGTGAATATTCAAACTCTGTCCATTATGGCCAAAACTTGCAAAAAACAGGGGAGCACGGGTAAACTGTGGTACATCCATATAATGGAATAGCAGTACTCAAGAATAAAAAAGAACAAACTACTGATATAGTCAAAAACTTGGATAACTCTCAAGGGAAATAAGGCCGGAGTGAAAGCACAGTCTCAAAGATTATGTACCATTTGATTCCATCTATATTATATTGTCAAGGCACAACTATAGTGACAGGGGACAGTGACTGCCATGGGTTAGGGTTGGAGGGAGATATGACAATAAAAGGGTGGTAGCTCAGGGGAGTTTTCCTTTGATGATGAAACTTCCTGTTCCCTGATTGTGATGGTGCTTACACAAATCTATGTGCCCAAACTCAACAAAACTGTGCACCCCCCCAAAGCCAATTTTACTATGAAGTTATTTAATATTTGCAATATAATTTTTACATGGAGCTTGACAATAGTAATACTAAATTAAATACTAAACATTAATACTAAAGTTCACCCAGAAGAAAAATAAGTAAGAATAATGAAAAAAACCAGAATAATGAAAATATTAAACAAACACACAGAAAACAATGTGAAGGTCTGTCTTAATGGATTTGAAAACATTCTATAAGAATATCATAGCTGGAGTATGGCAGAAAACAAATCAATGGGAGAATCAGAATATATGTGCGAATTTAGCTTATAATAAAATTAAAATTTTAGGCCAAAAGGAAAAAGATGGACTAAGGCTATCCCTCCATTTTTATGGTTCTGCATTGTTGGACTCAACCAGCCATGGATCTGAAATACTGAAAAAAATTGGGTTTGTATTGAACACATACAGACATTTTAATCTTGTCATTACTTCTGAAACAATACAGTATAATGACTATTTATATAGCATTTACATTGTGCCAGGAATTAGAAATAATCTAGACATGACTTAGAATATACAGGAGGATATGTGAAGACTATATACAACCACTTGTCATTTTATATAAGGACTTGATCATTCATCAATTTTAGTATCCAGTGAGGGTCCTGGACTCAATTCCCCATGAATACCAAGGAACAACTGTATTCAGTAAATAACTGGGAACTAACAGACATCTATTTTTAGTAAACACACTTCAGTATTTTTTACTTTTAGTATCTTTTCTTTTAGTAAATATACTTTTAGTAAAGTTTAATTTGTTCATTACTCTCTCTATATAAATGAATTTTTATACATAAAAATCCTGCTGCATTGAAAAATTAATTGTATAAGACAAGATTATAAAATTACCTTTCAGAAATATGTGCATTTGTGTGTATATGAGTAAACACCAGAATGTTTGCTGTAAAACTGTAATGGAGAGGGAAGGAGGAAAGAAGGAAGAGAGAGAGAGAATAAAGAGAAAGAAAGGAATGTTCACCAAAAGTTAAGTAATATGTGTTCATGCTGGGGAGTAGGCATATCAATATATGTCCTGATATGAAAATAATTTTTTATGTAGAACAAAATATGCAGAGTAATTATTAAAATTTTTAATGTGCCTGTTAAAACTGTATACATAGGATCTAGGTGGCTATGCTCTAAACTTTTAACAATGGGAGGGAAGGGAGAGAAGGGACCAACATTCATTTTTATATCCCTATTTACTTATATAATTGATTTTTAGAAGTTTATCACTGTAACAGGTACAAAATCCCCTATGATGAATGCTATCACTATGTACATCTAAAATGTACCATTAAAAGAGAATTAAAAAAAAAGTTTATCACTGTAGATAGCAACGTCTTATTTATTATTAAAAAAAAAAAACAAAACTAAGTTCACTACCATGTAATCGCCTCAAGGAAAGAAATCTAAAAATGGTGACTGGAAAAGGGTGCAATCAATCAGAGGGAGGCTGTCACAACAGAGGAGACATTAGTGCTAAGTCATGCCAGATCCCTCTTGGCCAGCAGGGCTTCTTGTGCAGCTCAGATTTGTCCTTTGCTGCCTAAGGCCCAGTTCCCCAGCAAGCAATGGTTGTCAAGGAACAAACTTCTTTTAACTAATCTCCAGGGTTAGTGCACTTACTAATATAAGAAGAAGAAAAAGAAAAGAAGAGAAAAGAAAGGAGAAGAGTAAGCCACAGTTAAAGTGTGAAAAGAATACTCATATCTTGCAATCTTAAATATGATAACCAATTAACAAGTCATAGCCAACTTACTTAAGTTTGCAGAGTGAATATCTAATGACTAGGTCTACTGGGATGCCTTGATAACAATTTTGTGATTTATAAAAGCAAGTCATTAAGGTTGGGGAATTAGCTCAGTGGTAGAGCACTTGTCTACCAAGTGCAAGGCTCTGAGTCAGATGCCCAGCACCCTAAATAAATAAACAAATAAATAAATGCCACTAAAGAACATCAGCAGTAACATATATCATATATAGATAAACGATCAATAAATAAGAAAGAAGGGAGAGAGCTTCCATTTCCAAAATTCTGTATACGCAACTTTTCATTTGATTGTTAAAGCAGGGCAGGTATTATCCTGACCTCATATACAGGACCAAGGAAGCCTGACGAATTTCCAGTTTGAACTGACAACAGTTCTCTTACCAGGTCTTATGACTGTCCTGGGTGGGAGCCTAGGTATCTCACCACTGAAAGGTACACCTTGCAGGACACTTAAGGGGAAACTTCCCAGCTTCTTTAGAAAAACACATAGAAAGGACCCTCTCATCTCAGCAATTGACTTCAAAAAATGTTGTTCTAAAAATATTTATTTAGTGACTATATGAATATATAACATATATTTATATCTACTCATAAAAATTCCTTTTGTTAGTATCACTGATGTCTCAAATAATAATAGGATTTAAAATTACTTCAACAGAACAAACAGAACAAACAACAATACTGTTAAGGTAAATCAAGTTCTGTCTTGTGTTTTAAAGTTATTCTCTCAGTCTTTTTAAGTTTGCTTGTAAAACATATTGCTACCGGGAGGAAATGTCTTTTAGCTGTGCTCATAACTTAAAAAGTCCTTTAATATCGCTTGAGTAAACTGAAGATGTATTTGGAAGTCCTGGTGAGTTAATTATCACAAGGTTGCTGGTAAGATATCCTCTTATGACAAACATAGTTCGCCACTTTGGGTTGGCTAGCACAGCTTTCTACAAACAATAACAAGAACCAAATTTTTGTAATGGAATGTATGTAGGTTTTTTCAAAAAAAAAAAACACTTATAGCTTCAAGGTTTTAAGTCAACAATTCTTGAAACTATTAAAATATATTTTACAAAATTGCAGGAAATGTTTTTACCCATCTTAAAAAAGAAACTTTGAAATTAGTCATCAGGTGAACCAACACAGAGTAATTGTTGATTTCTTTTAAATTTTACAAAAATACGTGCTAGTATTTTCCTTGTCTTCTAACATCATGTGAGGGTTAATTAAAGATATCTCATCTCTTTGAAAGTGCTTGAGGAAATCTTCAACACCTGCTCAAACCTCCTGAGTCAACGGTCCCTCAACCTTTAAAGATTTTGTTTTAAACTGACAATTGAGCCCTACAGTTTCTACCTTTCATAATTATTTCTAACCTGGTATGAATTAAAGAAGATGAGGCTTAAAATGTTCTGGTTCCATAACAGCTAACACTTAGTGTGCTGGGCCGAGGGTCTCGTCTCCATTATGTCCTTTAGTCATCATGCTGTTACAGTGGGGGCGGGGGGCTGTTAAAAGTTAAGCAACACGGCCAAGGCCACACAGTGGTAAATTTCAGCACCAAGACTTGAACCCCGGCAAACCTATGTGAATCCAGAGCATGGCTCTTCATAAGAGAACATGAAAATTAAGATCTAAGTGTAGGACCCAATTTTTGAAAAATACTGTAGTAACTCAACACATTTAAATTTTTACTTTCTTCAGTGGCATTTAATTTAAGAAATAGTTATTGCATTTGTTATGCACCAGGAAATACCCTTATGCTGGTCAGTTATTGTGGTAAATAGAATCTCTTGGATTTAGGTTCTAGTGAAGACGGAAGACAATAAATTCACATACAAATAGACAAATAATATATGTGTATACACACACACACATACACACACACACACACACACACATATATTGGATAAGGGCTCTGTGGAGCAGTAAAGAGGATGAAGAGTTATTTGTCTTGCCTGTTCTCATTTCTTTTCTGGGTTGTGAGTTCTCTGAAAGTAGGAATACACTTCAGCAGTCCCTGTTTTGTCTTAAATGATATGTGTGTAACAGAATTAGCACCACAGTGACACACTATTTATAAAGAGCAAAGCACACTCTTCATCTGAATATAAATCATGGTCTTTTGGAAATTATAGTCCTTGTAGCTTTAGTTTATTCTACATCTATTTAAACAGAATGCAGAAAGATTTTCCTTTTTTAATCTGTAAGATGGAACAGTCTGTATCATCCTCAGGATGATATGTAGTCAGAAAGATCAGAAAACTCTGGAGAGCTCAACATAGTAAATTGTCCCAATAGGAAAAACAAATTTAATTTAATTTGGTGAAGACATTTGGGTTTTTAAAGTCCGACCTTTTGGCTTGCTTTTCAGAATTCTTGCACTAGCCAAGTTTCTAGCTAAGCCATTCAATGAGCCTCAAGTGCATCATTTGTTAAATAATTGATACTTTGCAATAAATGGCAACTTTGAAGAGAATATTCATCTTTTGAAGAGCTTGTTGCAAATAATTCCTATAAAAGTCACCAGACACTAAGAAATACAGTTATATATATGGGCCTCAAAAATTGCATTTTTTTCCTTTATTCAACAAATTTCTTGGGGGAGGTGGGGCGGGCTACATGTCAGTCATTGAGACAGGCACTGGAGAGACAGAGGTGAGTTAAATTGGACCCTGCCTTTGAATTTGCAGAGTTTACCAAATAATGGTACTTCCCCCCAGTTCTCTGAATTCTACCCTGTATCTTCTGGATCATAATCCTAAGGCAGAGGTTCTTAAACTTCAGTCATATAAAAAAATCACAGATAGCCTGGCCTCGCCCCTGGAGCTTCTGATTCAGTAGTTTTGGGGTGGAGGGGTAATAATTTGCATTAGTAACACATTTCCAGGTGATGCTGATGCTGCCAGCCTGGTGACCATACTTTGAGAACTGCTGGCCTGGGCACAGAACTCCAGCATTTGTAGGACACTCTAATGTGTGCCTAGGGCTGAGGGACACTGAAGTCTCATGCACTGTGTTGGTTGCAGTTGATGCAGAGAATTTCAAAATAAGTACAAGCCCAGTACCTGCTTCCAAGAAACCTACATCAGGATAGGGGAGATGAAATACAATGTTGAAATTTTATGAACTGAAGTGCCTTGATGGGTGTTGATATTTGGACACAAAGGCTTCAGATGTGGGGATTTAGTGGAGATTGGAATGAGTAGAGAAATCTGCTGCATCTCGGAAAGTGATCAGTATTTGGACACGGTATGGGAAAAGAGGGAGTTACTCAGGGAAAATCAAACTGGAATCCATTTCCCTCTATTATGATCTGGGCAACAAACCCAAGTACTAGAAGCAGTTCCCATGATTTTGTCACTGTATCAAGGCTCTTCAGAAAAACAGAATCAGTATGACAGACATATGGCTGGTTATCCAAGAATACTCAAGTCCCATGGGTAAAGATTTACATACTTTTTGATCATCAGTCTTTACCTATGAGACCTGAATGACTCAAGAAGTATCACATGATTCAGTTGAAGACAGTTTCTGTAAGTTCAAATTCTTTGTGTCACTTAAATTATTGATTTTTTTAAATGCCAACTGAGATTCACTTGTTTTGGTAAGACCTCAGTCATGAGGGCCTATCTGAATACCCAGCCACACTGTCGGTCTGAATCATCCAAGAAAGGTGGGTAGTTCTGCCATTCCTGCCTTTCCTCTATCTGCACGGGGCATTTTTTGTTAAGCACATGCATGAGTGTTGGGCATTTGTATTAGTTAGTTTTCCACTACTGTAATAGATACCTGAGCCCATCAACCTATAAAGAGAAAAACACAGTTTTGGCTCAGTTTTGGAGATTTTAGCTCATGACTGATCAGCGCTGTATGACAAGGCAGTGCATCAAGCTATTTACTTCATAGAAGGGTAGAGAAAGAGAAAAAGAAGAAGGGGCAGTTTCACTATCCCTACCAAGGACATGGCCCCAGTGATTGAAAACCCTCCCACTAGACCTCACCTTTTAAAGGTTTCATCACCTCTCAATAGCATCAAGCTGGGGACTAAGTCTTTGACATGTAGGCTTTTGGGGGACTTTTCAGATTCAAACCATAGTAGCATACACTGCACCCACATGTATACACACAGGTATCTGATCTTCAGTATATCAGTTCTTCATGTAATTTCTACTTTGAGGACTCTTCAAGATTAGCCAGTTAACATTTTACCACAAGGGTAGGATATATCTTGAAGGTTTCAAGAGTTAGTTTTCTTTTAATTAGACAAAGGGAAAAAAATACAGAACATGACACCCAAGCCTTCCCCAAGACACAGAAAATAAAGCAAATGCCTGTATTCACTGGTGGATTATAGAAGGGACAAAGAATGAGAAAAATCACAAAAACTTCTGTCAAGTTCTTCAGATGGACCAGAGAATGACTGGGTCTCCAATGCTTGGCTTCTTAAACTTGGCCTTTGGCTGCATTCCTTTTGAAGTATGCTTCTCAAGGCATGCCAAGTCTTGGCTTGTGCACAGGACTAGTGATCTGGATGACATTACCATCCTTTCCTTCAAATTAAAAAAAACAAAAACAAAAACAAACTTCCTCCTCAAGACCTAAAAATACTCTTCAGCCTTGGAATGAAGCCTTGCTTTCATTAACTCCTTTCCCCTAGACCAGTTGTTTGACCTGGGACAAGCCAAAACCAGAAGCAGTTTTGAGGAAGCCACTCCAAATGTGGGTCTCCTAGAAATGTCCAGGCCACAGAAAGAGAAAAAAATTTCCACCTTTAACCATGAGCATTTAATCTCCAACCCAACTTGGGCTCCTTTTTTCCTTTCCTTTTCTGGAATTTGGATTTGATTTTGTTTGTTTTTGAGGGGGATGATCTTGGCAAGAAAACATAAAAATTATTTTGATTGAGTTTTTATTCTTGCAACTGAGATAAAGGAAACACAATTGGTTTAATTAAAGACTTTATCCAATCTTAAAACATTGACTTTGAAAATATGATCATAGTCAAACAAAATAAAATTTTCTCAAAGAAATGTTGGGTAGATTTTATTTTAAACCATGCATGAAATTATTTTAGTGCCCAGTGGTAATAGCATTCTAAATTCAAGATAGTGTTGTTTTGGCTAAAATCCCTATATTTGAAGTCTAAACAGTTTATTCCAGTCAAACTCTCTGTCCACCATTCAAGGTCCTTTGTTGTCACTGGCTTTCCGTGGGGATGGCAGGACACAATGGAAGGAGGTGGAAGTCATAGTTGTTTTCAGCTTGAAGATGCATCAGTAGGAGGAAGAATCTTGGTCAAGGAAACGTATGAAGGATTATGTGCCATGACAGAATGATCAAATATGGGTGAGGGACAAAGATACCAAGGGCAAAAGAGAAGTCTGACAGGGAAGCTATTGTGGCCAGTGTGCAGATAAAGGATGAAAAAACAATATAAGATTTCAGAACTGAGTGAAAAATAAGAAAACTGAGTGTGGGGAGGGAAACCAATGAGCAGAAAGGCAAAAAACAAGTCAGCCTTGTGAAATTCTAGGACAGGACTTTCAATCTTAATGAGTTAGGGCAACAGCTTCTGACATATCCCATTCCAACATGTCTCCCTAGACTTCTCCATTACACTTATGTTAGACTCTGTGTCAGACAAGACTGCTTCCTCTTTCTCCAAACAGACTTCAAACTTTCCCTCTTCCCATCTCTGTTCTTGGGGTTTGGGGAGTGACTATTTCATCCCACCTCTTCTGGGGCTCTAAATTTACAATTTTCTGCATTCTAGAATAACTATTGGTATATTTATTATCTTACATTCCCCACAATATTTTAAGACACCTAGGTAAAGTTACTAGTTTACTAACTTGCATCCTAATAGTCAATTTAAAGGATTTAGAGCAATTGTAAAATGAACGGCACTCAGACCTATATATATTATACACACACACACACACACACACACACACACACACACACACACACATATATATCAGGCAAGTCATTTAACACCCTTCTGGATCATGGTTTCCTCAAGGAAAAAATGAGGAGAATATACCTGCCCTATCCATTTTTACCTCAGAACTGTTGAAAGAAAGTCATTCTCATAAGGTATTCACAGGCTATAAAATGCCATGGAAACAGTGGCATTATCAAAATAATGTTCATTTATTCCTTAGCCACTTAACCAACATGTATCGATGCCTACTATTTGAGAGGCACGAGATCAATAAGACCATATACATACTGATTATGCCTCTTAATTGTATTATCAAATTAACCTGATACAAGCTAGAAAGTGAATAATGAGATGCGCAGAAATGAAGGCATTTTTCCCTACATTCACTACTAAGAAATAATCCTGACTTTCATTCTTTTGTGGTTCTTCTTCCAAATTTCTAGAATATCTGTGTATAGATATTACTTTTATAATTAGAAAAAATCAAATAAACAGTGGTTTTGACTTAAGAGAGTTTTTCTTCTTCCAAAAGAGTCATCAAACTCCTTTATTTATGCAGACTGAGCTCAGTGTTGATGGAACTGCTGGGTGTGGGGAACCCAGTATGGCCCACCTTCTCTCTTGAGTACTTCACAGGAGGCTTTGCATACAAGTCTTTGGATTTTCACTGAATTTCAATACAGCAGATTTCTAGCAATTTCCTGTACAATTCTGCCTATGAGTGTTTGCAGATATAAACTTCCCCACTTCCTCACTTATTTCAAATTAGGACAAAATAATACATTCTTTGAAAGCTAATCTGGAACTACTACAATATTATGTCATAAATAACAATCAATGGCTCTATGAGCATTCCCATAGGCCTCTTGCTAGCCTTCTTTTTAATAAAGCAAATTTTTAGAAATTCTACAAATGGTACATTTGGAAGTATAGATTTCTATTGCTGGTATTTTCCACAATGTGGATTATTGGTGCAAAGATGCCAGGTGTAAAACAGAGAAAACAGTCTCAATACTGATCATTTCTGGCATGTGGACTGATGGACCTGGAGTCTGGTCTACAGAAAAGAGAGAGAAGTGGCCACTGGAAAACTCACATCTTGTGTCTAGTCTTCTTTGTCTAGGGCTTCCTCTCCCATCTCTTTAAGTGTACGGTCATACTTCTTTCAGTTCCAACTGTTCTTTTCTTTCAGTTTTTAGAGAGGGTTCTCTTTTGATAAATCATCACCTTTTATTTTAGAAACAATAACACATGCATGCAGCCCAAAATTCAAAAAGTGCAAAAGGATACAGTATAAAACATCAGTCTCCCTTCCATCCTATTACCAAGCATGCTGTCACCTTCCCAGAGTTCACCTCTCCACCAACTTCTCTATCACCTTTTCTCTTGCATTTCTACCCAAAACTTCCTCGGTCAGGCTCATTTCCTCACACCTAGCTTAATGTAACAGCTTACACAAGCATGTGTCTCTCTGTGTGTTAATTACTCTTCTTCTATCAGATAGAATAACCAAGAAAAATGGCTGGGTAATATCTGAGCTGGCCATTGATGTACATAAGACAATGACAAGAGAGGAAGGCATTTGTTGATGGCAGTAGGGAGCCTTCCTGGAGCCTGGCACAGAGTAATGCTTGGTAAATGTTTATTGGGCAATTGAAAGGATTAGTGGAACAAGTATGTCATGCTATAGAGATCAGAAAGGAAACCAGTTTCACTGCAATGAAGAGAATTCAGAATAAGAATTAACAAAATATGGGGGACACCATAATCACAAATGTGAATTAATATCAATTGAATGAGAATGGATGTCAGGCATGATTCAAAACTACTAATCACTTTATTATTTCCTCCTCAAAAACTACCATGAGATATCATTTCTTTGACCCTTTTATACAGCAATATACTCGAAGTTATGTAGTCGAAAGTTAAATTTGGGTCACAATTTCAGTTGTTGGATACAAGAATGACTAGAATAAAGGAATCTGGATTATCCTGGATTAGGCAAACTAAAATCTGGCAGCACTTTCTGTATGTTAGCACCTACTGTATACGTTAAAGAAGATCAAATAGAAGCACAAAATACGACTCCTTCCCTGTGAAGGACTTGTACACTATGTTTTTAAAAACTTGTTATCATGTTGTTTTGAAGGTGACTTGAGCTACTTCATTAATGCTTTCTTGATTTCTCAGAATATAACACTCCTGAAGCCAAAGCCAGTGGTTTCTGTCCCCTTTGAACCTCTATGCACAGCACAGACCAATATTCACTCTTATATTCTTTCTATTCCTGAGTTGTCTCAGACTTAACTGTGACACATCCTAGTGAGTGCACAATGAAAAGTATAAGCCCCTGACTCATCCATACAGTGGTAAAAATATTGGTGAGGTCAAGAAAAATGCACAAAGTGAATGTATAGCTTTGACCTGTTTGCAGAGTGGAAAGCACATTATCCTGGCTGACATATATCTGAAGTATTAGTTCTAAGAAAACATTGCTAGTCTTGCATTATGAACCAAGTAGCACACGCAAAGATTAGGGTACAACTCTGAAGCACTGGGAATGAGGTTTTGTAATTCTTCTTACATTCAAAAATAATACTTTAGAAAGTTTCTGCCTGTAGAATACAGTAATCCCTGAAGAAATTTAAAAACTGAGGAAATAGAATATATAGCCATGAGAAAGCTTAAAATGAAGATTCCTTCTTGAACAACATAAAACAAAAAATATCTAAAGGGCTGGGAATATAGCTCAGTGGTAAGATGCTTGCCTAGCATGTGCAAGGCCTTGGGTTCCACCACGAGCACCAGAAAAAAAGAAAAAAAAGAAAAAAATATTTAATACAGTATAAGGGGTAAATGCCCATGGGCAGCAGAAATAGAACAAAAGAATTTCAAAAGACTGGACTGGGCACTAAAAATGGCTGCATAGTAGGCAAACACCACCACTGCTCTCCGCAGAGCAGAACTGCCCAGCCAGTGTGTCTTAGAATCAAAAAAAGTTACAGGAGTGCCATGAAATGTTGATTCCTTCAGTCTCAGTATGGCTTAGATGGGCAGGGGTTGGAGGCAGAACCTTGGGAAGTGACCTCTGCATTACAGTTTGACAGTGCACCCTAAAACCCCTAAAGGAGGCAAGCACAATGGTGGCACTGGCCATGTGCTGAGTAGAAGGAACCAAGAAAGACTTCAGCAGCCAGCTGAGAGTGTGATGCTAATCAAGACCCCTGGGGTTAGTGGGAAGCTGGAATCCTGGATGCCCCAGGGCAGGGCAGAAGGCCAAGAGTGCTGCCAGCCAGAGGAAAGGTGTTGCAAAACTGAGTAGGGTATCCTGGTGGAGGCAGCTCAGAGTAATAGTTCTACATCTCAGACTTTGAATATATCAGCCACTTCTGTGTATCTGTGACCCATGTACCCTTTAATCATCGTACTAACTGGGGGATTCTGTCAGCACATGGATATTCTGAAGATTAGAGCTTCATTGTTTTTGTAATGTCTGATACGGAAAAGAGTTCAAATGGGTTAAAATTTTATTCTTACTCTCCTAGAAAAGTCAACATTATCTTTTATCTGTGAAGGAAAAAACTGGCAAATTTTTAAAATATAGTTTCCACAGTTTAAAAAGTTTGGTTTTACATCTTTATCCCTTGCTTGGGCAAAGATCTCCATGATGGTAATTATCAAGAATGTAGATACTGTCTGCATCATTTAAAAATTTTTGATCAAGACATGTGTGTCACCTTCCAAGAATAAAGTCAGATATAAACAGGATTTTTGTGGAATCTAGCTCAAACTTTTCCTTAAAAGTTCCAAAAATATATTATTTGGAAGTTTAAGGCACAATCAGCACTGGAAATTTATGCCATGTATATTACATTTACTATATTAAGAAAGGTGAGAAAGAAATATCAAACCAGATTAATATATATATCTCCAAATCTTGTCCATGTTCCTCTTGAGTGTTACATGACTACTGTCATTTTTTTCTCAGTGTGCTATGACATAAAACACAATGGGAAGTACTACCTAAAATCACATTTACTACTAGAAAATATCCAGCCTTTCTTGTTGAAGCATATGAAATGAGGAGTGGGATACAGAATAATGTTCTGTGTAGAAGGAACAGCTTGAGAAAAAGCAAATCGTAAAAACCTGCTTTTTTATAAGACCTAGGAAAATCCCAGAACTAAAAGAATATTGGAAAAACAAAAAGAGAACTTTCTTTTTAAATTGTTGAAGGCTCCTTACTTAGTTTTGTAGGGCTGAAAGAAAGGATTAACAAGTGAAAATTAACACTCATAAAATTAAAATAAATATTTGTATTTTATTTCTATCACTTACTATGTGAAACATGCAAACGTGATGCAAGGCGGTCAGGAATGGCACGCCCAGTGTGGCCAAAAAGGTGTTATGAAAGCAGCCAGGTACTCTGGCTGCCAAGCCACTGCCTCTATTCACCAGCCTGAATCTTCCTTTCAGATCATCTTCTCAAATTATCCATAGGAGATTTATCCACATACTCAATAAGAGAAATATTTCTAATTATATCCAACCATTCTTAATATGAA
Organism: Hystrix cristata; assembly: GCA_004026905.1. Classification (NCBI taxonomy): domain Eukaryota; kingdom Metazoa; phylum Chordata; class Mammalia; order Rodentia; family Hystricidae; genus Hystrix; species Hystrix cristata. The sequence goes on from PVJO010000112.1 coordinate 285,647, forward strand.
TGAGAATCATGCAGGGACGCTAGATTGCCAGGAGGTTTTTTGCCAAACAATTCCTTTTGACTTAAGAAAGAAGAGGCAGCTGCATTGTTTCCATAACTATCCATATAAAAAAGCCCTTGGAATGAGACTGACTGTCCTGCTTTAAAAAGCTCCAAGGTAAGTGGGAGCTGGACGGGTCCTTGAAGAGGGACACTGGCCACATCGCCTCGGCTGCTGCTGCTGGTGCTGGTACTGCTGCCTCTGCTGCTTTCAACTTTACATCTACGAAGTGTGCTCCCTCTGCTTACAGTAGCAGACAGTGCTGCAAACAGGATCTCCTTTCTCTTTCTGGTTAACTAATCAAGGCCTTTTCCCTTTTCTTTTACAGAACTCTTTTTATTTCCAGGCTGCATCTTCTCACTTGCTAAGGAGGTAAGGTTGGGACTAACTAGTCCCTGGAGGTGAATGCGACAGCCTCTGGGATGAATTCATGTTACTCAGCAACCTCTAAGAAAGTGCTTGTCCCAGTAAATACAATCTAACAACTGTACTTCAGGGAAAGGGCTGGAGAAGGAGAGAGGGAGCCCTCTCATAATTATGACTCCAGCGTTGGTGGGTTTGAACAGGAGAATAATTTTAATAGAATATTATTCTGTCTTTGCAGGGAAAAAATCTGCACTCAGATTCCCATGCTAAAAAGCTCAGATTTGGTAAAAGTGTTTGGAACAGAATTCATTTACTAAATATAGTATCTAACAAATAGAAAGGAAGTAGTAGGACAATGTGGCCTTTAAACTTCTTAAAGCCCCTGTTTAAAAAAAAGTCATCTTACAAAACACCAACTGTTTTATAAACCCAAAACACTGTGGGATTTTTGTTACATATAATAAAGGTATTAATCAGCCCTCCTACTCCATATTGCATTTCTAAAGAGGGAGACTGGGAGAGCGGATTAAATGAACTTCAAGTAACTTGACTGCTGCAGCATTCTTTGCCTAACCTTGTGTTCTTCTGACACATGGGCAACCTGCAGATAACAAAATGGAGCAACCAGGGCCTGCATTCTTCACAGAAGATCTGGAAGAGCAAAAGGAGCTCTGCAGTGCCGAAGAGTGAGGAAAAAGTTAGCTGCGGGCTTTACCCACAATTAGCTAAAGTGGGTTAAGCTGATTAACTGGATTTAATACCCAAATAAATTATGTTGTAGTAAATCTATTAAACACCCAAGTAAAAGAGAGGAAAAAGAAGGAAACAAAATTATCATCCCCCCAAAGCCAACTGGGCAAATTTGGCTGAACATCTAAAAGAGTAAATGAAGTTCCCTCAGTATCCATATTTATATGGCAAGACCTGGAATTTTGTGACATTATAGTAAAAGACATTCTATATGTAAATGGTAGCCTGAACTATTTCAAATTACTACTTATTATCATTTTAACTTTATTTTCAAAGTATCTTCATCCTACCTCAAGGTTATAACTTTTAAAAGGCAAGTATTATAATCGCTACTCTAAAGATGGAGACGGTGAGGTTCAAAAGGATCAAGTAACTTACCTAAGGTCACAAGCTACGTGGAAGCAGCACTAACTCTCTGACTGGCTTTCTGATTAGAATAGCAGCCTTGCAGGACACAAGAAAGAAGATAATGGATGTAAAGGCTTGAATACAGTGACCAGGCATATAGTGACTGTGTGATGTATTTTAGTTGTGACTATGTTTATCATCTGGAATGGTGGAACTTCCAACTGAGCTCATGACACACCATCAACATAAAGATCTACTAATCTGCAAAGCAGTCCAGACTATCTAGTGTGAAATGTTTTATTCCCCTTAGGACCTCTGAACGCAGCAGCCATGAGTGCAGACGCAGAAATGGCTGTTTTTGGGGAGGCTGCTCCTTTCCTCCGGAAGTCTGAAAAGGAGCGCATTGAGGCCCAGAATAGGCCCTTTGATGCCAAGACATCTGTCTTTGTGGCGGAGCCCAAGGAATCCTTTGTCAAGGGCACTATTCAGAGCAGAGAAGGAGGAAAAGTGACTGTGAAAACTGAAGCCGGAGCGGTAAGCAGAGACCCAGGAGGCTACCACGTTCTGTGGAATTTTGAGGAGTGTGGTCACCCCATTGACTCAATGGTAATCTGTCTTGTTTACCAGACCCTGACAGTGAAGGAGGATCAGGTGTTCCCCATGAACCCTCCCAAATTTGACAAGATCGAGGACATGGCCATGATGACTCACCTGCATGAGCCTGCTGTGCTGTACAACCTCAAAGAGCGCTATGCAGCCTGGATGATCTATGTGAGTGTCCCCCCACCAGGGTCTTGACTGTCATCACCATGTGCCCTTCTAGCCCACAGCTTCCACCCTGCTTTCAGGAGTAGCACAGTAGTTAGAAGTTTCATTTTTCCTACCGTAAGGCAAAGCCCAACAGCTAACACTCCATCCAGTGCCTGAGAAGGCCACTGTCCTCATTGGTTGAGCTGACCAAGGAGCTCCGGAAAAGACATTGACGCAGTTACTGCTCATATCTCAATCACTTCTTTACACCGTCCTCCCTTTCAATCACAGAATCATCCCGGGAAGGAGAAAGATAAATTTACATTTTATTTATTTTTTATTTTTCTATGGGTCTCATTTTTTTAAGCACCAAATTACACTCATTTTCACTCTCCTCAAATAGCAATAATTGTATCTGTGTGCTCTAGTTCCTTCTCTCTGGTATGCCACCTCTTCTGTGAAACCATTCTAAATCCATAGGCCGACTTGGGTGTTCTGTCCTTTTGTTTCTGTCCTTGCCATTACACTGACCATGTTTTTCCTGGATCATTAATTTACATTACAGTCTCCTACATCAACTGGGAACTCCTCAAGGGACATAATCATATTTGTTTTCTTCCTACTTCTTTGCAGGGGCCTGTCACACAATACGTGATCAGTAAACTTTTTTGAACAGAATGCATTACATTATATTAACATTTTTGCATAGTTTCACCAGTGTTGATATTTAGCTGGCAACATCTATATAGATGCACTTGGTGTTTATGGTCAACATTCATTTTAATTGGTCGGTGCCTTTCCTAGACCGTCATCAAAGATTTTAAAAATCCCTCTGTTGTAAGCATGATGTAGTTACATCACTTGTTTTCTGTCTCTTTACAACTTAAAAATATTCTGCAAACATTTTCCCAGTGTTGTCACATACACCCATGTTTACTTTTTAAAGGCATACATCATGTTGTACTATGATTTATCATAGTTCACTTAGCCACTCCCTTGTTGGACACATATACCCCAATTTGGGGTATTAGAAATTTGAATTATCGCTATTCTCCTTATCACAGTAAACATGTATCCTAGGACACATTTACAAATAAAGAACCACGGTTTTGGAGCTTCTACTATATGAAAATCACTGTGACAGGTCCTGAGGAAGCAAGAAGAAATCTGAATTATGTCCCTTCCTTCTGCAAACTAGTTTTTATGCTGATCCCTTGAAGAAATGGAAAATACTCACTTAAAGCACTCCTTTTTGTTAAAATTCAATTAATAAGTGAATTGTGCAAATAACAGGAAAGGCCCTTGGGTAGTTATTCTTTCTTTCGTTGCACAGACTTACTCAGGCCTCTTCTGTGTCACCGTCAACCCCTACAAGTGGCTGCCAGTGTACAACCCTGAGGTGGTGGGTGCCTACCGAGGCAAAAAGCGCCAGGAGGCCCCGCCCCACATCTTCTCCATCTCTGACAACGCCTATCAGTTCATGCTGACTGGTGAGTGAGCTGGATGCCTTGTGTACGCAGTCCTTTCAGAACAGAACCACAGGAGAGAGAGTCTCTAACCAATTTCGACACACTCTAAAACGATCCTCTTTAGTTGAGGCTGATCCTCTTTAGTTGAGGCTGGTGTATTTTTAAGATATTACATAATGGCCAACAATTTCTTAAATGTTTCGAAGTCAACAGAGGTTGGCCATGATTATATAAATTATTTTTGAATGACCCAGAAACTCAAACTTGAGCCAAAAATACAAACGTATCTATAGGTGTATATATACACATATGTACATACTAATAGTCACAAGATCATATGTATAAACTGTGCCTCTCTTATTACGAGCCAAAACAAAACAGAATAAACTTTGCCTCTGTGATTTTACTCTCAATATGATAACTGTCACTAAATAGTTTCTCTATATTAAGGATGGCACAAATGTTATTGCCTTTTGCCCAGAACCAACCTAAAGAGACTATGGATTTTATTTGGTTCTAAGAGAGTTAGGACATGAATCTGTTTCCTACAAAATTGTCTTAGCTAGACATATCTTAAGGTACTTGTGGCACCTTTGGAAATGGATTAAAGAATTCCTCATTAGACAGAGTGTAACATCAAAACAAACTTTTACATTCCTCCAAAAACAGGACTAAAATCATGAGTCCTTCCAAAGCTACCACCTTTACTTTACACACTATTCACATACTAATGATACCCCCAGTGCTCATCTTTCATTACTTCATTCATCTACAGTAAGTATGCCACTAATTCAAATTGTCACAGAGACTCAACTGAAAGCAAGCGCGAGGCCCTGAGTTCAATCCCCAGCACAAAAAACCAAAAAAAAAAAAAAAAACCACACACAAAAAAAACTAAGTCTACTTTTGATATTTATTTAATAGTACAGTGTTAAAAAGGAGGGCTGGTGCTTCAGGAAAATACAGCCATGTGATCACTACTTATATTATGGCTTTCAACCATTTTCTTTCCTATTTAATATCTTCTTCAAATGAAGTATTTCTTGGAAGGCTTGAATATAAAAAACATAAAAGCAGTGGTGTTCAGTTTGAATGGGCACATGTCTACCAGGTTAGTGGAGGGGAGAGAAATGTGGGCAGCACCAGAAAGATGGCAGGCCTCAAGCCACCAAGTTCTAAGGATTGCAAAACCCAGACTGAAAAATACCAACTTCTGAGCTCAGTGGTTAGAGTGTTTTTACCACAAAAAAAAAAAAAAAAAAGGAGTTTTTTTTAAATTCAAGAAGCCTGAGTTAGCATGACACTACTCCCTTTTCACTTCTTGCTCTTATGCACCTTTTGGCCTTTCCTGGCCTTCTCACTTTCCCTTGTCTGGCTGCCACCCTCCTGGAGATCTCCAATAAACACAGCTACCTACTAAAAAAAAAAAAAAAATACCAACTTCCATTTTACTTTACTTGCCATTTACAATGTATAAGAAAACAGTATTAAATGTCTATCATTTTTTTTCTTTGTAGACCGGGAGAATCAGTCAATCCTGATCACGTAAGTATATTTTATGCTTTCTTTTCATGGCTGTGATAGCTGCTGCCTTTGAGACCTCGTGTAATTTTGTTTGGATTTGACAGTGGAGAATCTGGTGCAGGGAAGACTGTGAACACGAAACGTGTCATCCAGTACTTTGCAACAATTGCAGTTACTGGGGATAAGAAGAAGGAAGAAGCAACTTCTGGCAAAATGCAGGTGGGTGCGATTGCCACGGTCAGAATCCAGGCTCTGGCAGGCCCCTCAGGCAAGAAATCCCCAAGCCCCAGAACCAAGCACGGCTCTTGCCTTTGCAGGGGACGCTGGAAGACCAGATCATCAGCGCCAACCCCCTCCTGGAGGCCTTCGGCAATGCCAAGACCGTGAGGAATGACAACTCCTCCCGCTTTGTGAGTCTCTTGGATACTATGATGGGTACCCTCCACTGGTAAAATTCAGGGGATGTTTCTGAATACATTCTCTGAATCTTTTATTCACATCACATTACACTGTGTTTTTTCCCCTCTAAGCCTAGATCGAAAGTTGCGTCTGAAAAAATATGTGACTCCCTGAGTTCTTATCTGTTACTATCTACTATTATGTACACTTTAAAATTTTTATGTATTTTAATTGATGATGATTGCATATACTTATGGAGCACAATGTGATGTTTTAATGTATGTACAGATTATGGAACTAAATCAAACTAAATAACAGATTCATTATATTATATACTTAACATATTCATAAATTTTTAAATCCAAATTACTTAAAAAGTAAGAGATAGGCTTTTTCTTTCTTATATGAACAGTTTCTGAACAGATTTAATATTAAAGCACAAGCATTTCATGTGTTTTGGATTCTGCAATAATAATGAAAAACAAGGTAGTAATATTAGTTCTCCTTTCAAGGGTAAATTCATCAGAATCCACTTTGGCACTACAGGAAAACTAGCTTCTGCTGATATTGAAACTTGTAAGTGCTTGGATATTCTTTAAAATAATTTCTATTTCTCATGACCTACAAAACTGAACAAAAATCAAATTTGCATGTCACATAAATTTTTATATTTTTCCCTGTTTATTGTTTGTTCCTTTCCAGATCTGCTAGAGAAGTCCAGAGTTACTTTCCAGCTTAAAGCTGAAAGAAGCTATCATATCTTTTATCAGATCACATCAAACAAGAAACCAGAACTAATTGGTAAGAAATGTCATAATTCCTTCAGAATTACTACACAAGCACCTATCAATGCATAGTCCAACCTAGTATACCATCTCTGAATTTTGTTGAGTTTAGGGATTATTTTATTTTTTAAAAATAACTTTATAGGACTGGGAAAGCAGTTCAAGGTTAAGAGCACTTGCCTAGCCAGGTGTGGTGGCCCACGTCTGTAATCCCAGTACTTGAGAGGCTGCGGCAGGAGGATTGCTGTGAGTTCAAGGCCAGGCTAGGGTAGATAGTGAGTTCAAGGCCAGCCTGAACTACATAGCAAGACCCTATCTCAAAAAAACAAAATGAAATGAAAAGAGTGCTTGCCTAGCATGCATAAAGTCCTGGGTTCCATTCCCAACACTAAAAAAAAAATAAACAAAAAACTCTTTGTAAGTTTGTAAAAATTTGTATGTACTTACTAGGAAAATTCATAAGAAAAAAAGTAACACCTCCAATTTCTATCACTATGAAATAACTACTATGAACAGTTGGATAAACATTCTAGTCATTTTATATCATTACATATAAATACATAACTATTTATATATGATTTACATAACCAAAATAATACATACGTTTTCTTTTGTAATTTATTTTTTCATTGACTATGTCATAGTTTTCTCCTTGTCCATAAATAAAATAACTCCACATTATTTATTTTTAATGGTTGTATAATGTTTCATTCTAGAGAGAAGAATAATTTATTTCACCATAACCTCTCCCCTTTAAGGATGTTTAGGTTGCTTTCAATTCTGAATTTTAAGAGATAACACTGTAGTGAGTATGCTTATACATACAACTCTTCCCATGTATAGTTATCTTTCTTGTATTATACTGTAGTGGTATTTTAAAAGTAGGGAATGATGGGAGATATCCCAGCATCAACTTCAAAGTGTTTGAGGTGGATGCTAAATGTCTTTTAAGTGTTCATCAAGTATCTTTCAACCAAATAGCATATAGTGCCCATGGAATCTGCCTAAAAATCTCTTGCTTTAATGAAGAGAATGATCATGCTTATCTTTCCTCTGTTCTGTGTGCTTAGAAATGCTCCTGATCACCACGAACCCATATGACTACCCATTTGTCAGTCAAGGGGAGATCAGCGTGGCCAGCATTGATGACCAGGAAGAGCTGATGGCCACAGATGTAAGCAGAACACAAAATAACTAGAGTTACTATTTTGGGTCAGAGCAACATTCCATTCAGATAAATACTCAAGTCTCTAGTAGAAATATCAAAAGGAAATTTAAGGATGACGAGCACACATGTGGCTCTTAGAAGCAAATAAAAAGATTAATATGTGGAAACATGATATTTTACTTTCCTTCTAATGGTCTTCTAAAGATTTGTCATTTTGGAACTTACTCAAACTATGTTTTGGAGTCTACCTGCAAAAGTCCATACCACCTCTCAAAGTAACAAGTACCTTAAATATTCTATCTTTATTTCCTATGCTAAATTGACTTTGAATCTTCAGATGTTCTGGTCCTATAATTCTACTGCTCTGTGCCGGCCTCTGGCTGGTCAAGCCTTTCTACATGCAATCTAAGGAGCCCCTTACTGACGCTATAGTTGACTCAGTTTGAAGTCAGGAATCAGTGTGAAATATAAATAGCAAATGTGTAGATTGTAACCTAATGGTTATCCTACTGGTTATATTGACAGAGTGCTATTGATATTCTGGGCTTTACTAATGATGAGAAGGTCTCCATCTATAAGCTCACTGGGGCTGTAATGCATTATGGGAACATGAAATTCAAGCAAAAGCAGCGTGAGGAGCAAGCTGAGCCAGATGGCACGGAAGGTATCAACTGAATCATCTACTTGATTTTACATTTGCTTAAAAATCAAATTCTTGTTACCTGCTTTCCTAAGAGAGACAAATTCAATTTTAAGAATGGAGTTTTAAAGTATACCTAAATAGTACACTATGTGAAGTATGTACATTTGATCAATATTTCCAATAATATCTGAAGTTCTTTAGGACAAACCACCCATAACTGAGGTCTTGAACTTAGTGAAAAAACTGGGCAAGAATATTTAAAAAGACACACTGAAAACAATGCACAAAATGGATGTAGCTTAAAAGAATTTTAAGAAAGTGAATTTCTGTAGGGGTCTAATAACATTTTTCTATCTTTTCTTCCTTTCAGTTGCTGATAAGGCAGCCTATCTGCAGGGTCTGAACTCTGCTGACCTGCTCAAAGCCCTCTGCTTCCCCCGGGTCAAGGTCGGCAATGAGTATGTCACCAAAGGCCAGACTGTAGAGCAAGTAGGTAGTAATTCAAGGTCACTGCTAGAACAGAAACATTTTTACAGCCCTCAAATTACTGAAAGAATTATATATTTGCCTTTCAAGGTGACCAATGCAGTGGGCGCTCTGGCCAAGGCTGTGTATGAGAAGATGTTCCTGTGGATGGTCACCCGCATCAACCAGCAGCTGGACACCAAGCAGCCCAGGCAGTACTTCATCGGAGTCTTGGACATCGCTGGCTTTGAGATCTTTGATGTGAGTTGGAAGCTGGTTGGTGAGGGGATTTTATAGTAAGGCAAAGGAAATACCAATAAGACTTCACAAATATTATGACTTTTTCTTACTGCTGTCAGTTATATTAAGACTTAAAAGAGATTGACTTGGCAGGTACTAAACATTTATTGTAGTGGCAATTCTTCTCTATGAGAAACCACACACACAATGAAAAGAGCTTAACTGCCATGCAATCCAAAAGAAGTTATGAATTAGCTTGGTGTTATAAATGGGGTCTAAAAATCCCACAAAGCAAAATGAAGTTGACATGAAAATAACAAAGTAAACCTTGGCAACACTTAATATGCTCTGAATATGTGGTGGAGAAATCATTCAGTAATACTTAGGCAGATAATAAAAGTTGAGAAAAGCTTAATAATTTAGAGTCAGCATTAATAAATGCAGTTAGCTTTTAAAGGTCATTAACATGACATTATGAAATAAAAATTCATTTTAGTTATGAAATACATTTTTCCTGCTTACAATTTTTAAGAAGTTTATCTTCTAATTATTAAGTAAAACTTGGGCATTACAGAAAATACAGAAAAAAGGGGAAAAATATTCTATTTTAGGCTACTATTTATATCTAGTCAACGTTAACATTTTGGTGAGTTTTAAAAAATGTAAGTGAGTGTTACTATACTGTGTGTAATTTTTGGTACGTGTCTTAATTTTTTTCATTTCACATTAAAAAGGAGCAAAGATAGCAATTACTGCTCACTTGAAATGCTGACCCTTCTGTATTCCATGCAACAGAAACTACTAGCCAGCTTCTCATGGGTAGTAATTTGGTTCTTGAATAAGTCCACAGTAAACTATGGGCCCTCTGAGAAATGAAGAAGATAATGGGAATAAATATGGAATGATTAAGTAGAAACTCAGAAAAATATCTTGCTTAAATTTATTAATACTGATCATTAATACTTATTTATGATTTTCCATAAAATAGCAGCAGAGGAAAAAGTAGATTCCACGTGTCCTGAAACCTTCCACACTTGTCAAGTTTTATTTCAGAGTGTCTTCAGCCCAACAATTCTAACGTCACTCTGAAGGCTCTTGAACTCAGTCTTAATTTTGAAAGTTCTCATCTTTTACAAAATGCTCAATTTGCTTTAGAGAAGTAAACGAATTTGTTTCTTTAGTTTAACACTCTGGAGCAGCTGTGCATCAACTTCACCAACGAGAAGCTGCAACAGTTTTTCAACCACCACATGTTCGTGCTGGAGCAGGAGGAGTACAAGAAGGAGGGCATCGAGTGGACATTCATTGACTTTGGGATGGACCTGGCTGCCTGCATCGAGCTCATCGAGAAGGTAATCTATTCCTCCACTCTGCACCCTCTTCCCATGCCCTCTGCTGCTCGTGTTCACCCAGATGCCTTTGCTTGCCTTAAATCCAGCCAATGGGTATCTTCTCCATCCTGGAAGAGGAGTGCATGTTCCCCAAGGCGACTGACACCTCCTTCAAGAACAAGCTGTATGACCAGCACCTGGGCAAATCCGCCAACTTTCAGAAGCCCAAGGTGGTCAAGGGCAAAGTTGAGGCCCACTTCTCCCTGATTCACTATGCTGGCACCGTGGACTACAACATCACTGGCTGGCTGGAGAAGAACAAGGACCCCCTGAACGAGACTGTGGTAGGGCTGTACCAGAAGTCTTCATTGAAAACCCTAGCTCACCTCTTCTCTGGAGCTCAAACTGCTGAAGCAGGTAATGCGCAAATGTCTAACACTTGCTGTGGCTGTTACAAAATTATATGTCAGATTCAGATGGTGATCTCATACTCCTGGAAGGTTTGCAGGCCAAATCTCTTGTTTCTTCAAGCATTAACTAGGTAGGCTGCATTGTAACTGTACATGCATGCCTCACCCCACTACTGACAGGGACGCTACTGGAAAGATTCAGAGAGGAACTATCATGTTCTTAGCCAGTGTCTCAGCTTGTATGATTCTGTCCCGGTTCTTCTATCACACTGAATATCTGTGGATATTTAAGACAACCTAGTGACCGCCTCTCAGTGCTGGCTTCTGATGATTTCTGGTTAGTGTATCCCCAAATGTCCTAATCTCCATGGCGAGGTGAATGCCCTTCACATCATTTCCCAATGGAGAAAGAATCAGAGAAAAGTAGATGCAAAAATTAGCTACAAAATAAGACTCAATCAGAAGCATCAATAAGGTGGGAAAATGCTCTACCTGACCACAGAAATCAGTAAATAAGCAAGATGTAGTCCTGTCGATTCAAAAGTATAATTGCATTACATTTTTTTCTTTTCTTCTCTTTTTTTTTCTTCCCTCCTGCCCCCACAGAGGCAAGTGGAGGTGCCAAGAAGGGTGGTAAGAAGAAAGGCTCTTCTTTCCAGACTGTGTCTGCCCTTTTTAGAGTAAGGAAGAAACTTTTCTTGACATTCCTCAGTTACTTTTGAGATTTGTTTTAAAAATCACAAGATGTTTTTTCTAGGAGACAATAGGAGAGCACTGATATAAACTAATGACTCCTGATGATAGAGCTCTGGAGGGAAGGCATTTAAACTACTCAGAAATTATTACCTCACTTTGCATTTAAGTCGATAATGAATAACATTTCATAGGAAATTTTATAAAACTTAATGCTGTGGAATTCATAATTTAGTTGTCATGGCAAGGAGCAATGACAGATACAGAGAGACTAAAAGATATCAGCAAGAAATCTAGCAGCTGCTGGGGATTTAGCTCAGTAGTTAGAGTGCTTGCCTAGCAAACACAAGACCCTGAGTTTGATCCCTGACACCCCAAAAAAAAGAGAAAAAAAGAAAAACAGAGAAATCTAACAGCTAACCTACGATGAAATCTAGCAGCTATATTAAAAGATACCAGCTAGACTAAAAGATATCAGCAAGAAATCTAGCTGCTAACCTACGATGAAGCTAATGTGGTATCCTTGATCTTAATCCAATCAACTATCAATTACAGCTAGTAGGTTGTTCTCTTGAAATCATCTTTATGCATTAAAAATTGGCAAAGCTGTAAAGAGGGGACTATATTTATGAGAAAAAGCCCTAGTGTAATTCAGGCCAGCATTTCCTTATGAAGAACTGTGAGGTTTACTAGAAAACAATGGTTTAGTATTAGAAGACAATGAATGGCCTCGGGAATGTCTTTGGGTGGTCAAGGACCAGGGTGGAAAGAAGGATGGTGCTGGTATAAACCAAAAAGAAGCAAGTGCCAGTCTGCTTTACATGTGTAACCCCTGCTAACTCAGACACAGAAAGATACATGAGGAAGAAATACATCTCAGGAGAAGAATTCAAGGGGTTTCCTTAAATGAAAACAGTTCATACTGGTCATTCAACTCATCTACAGAAACTGATTTTATAGACATCACCAACTGCTCATACCTATGTGAGTTGCCCAAAATGACAAGACTGTTCCTGATTTTACAGGAGAATTTGAACAAGCTGATGACCAACCTCAGGAGTACCCATCCTCATTTTGTGAGGTGTATCATCCCCAACGAAACTAAAACTCCTGGTAAGAAGTTCTTGAGTGAAGGCACAAAACATGATTGCTACGCTGCCTTTTTCAGAATTCTGCAGTGAAATAAATATATATTTTAGGTGCCATGGAGCACGAGCTTGTCCTGCACCAGCTGAGGTGTAATGGTGTGCTGGAAGGCATCCGTATCTGCAGGAAAGGGTTCCCAAGCAGAATCCTTTATGCAGACTTCAAACAGAGGTTAGATTCTCCTAATTATGGCATATCTTGAAGTTTAGTATGAACAAACTCAATGCAAGCAAATTTAATGAAAAACATGCCTCTATTTGTTATTTTCAACTTGCTACAAAAGAGGTAAAAATTCTAAGTGTCAGAACAGTTTTAAAATGTAATGAATGTGACCATTGTATGTAGAATGTACCAATACATATTCTTGGTTTAAAATAAAATTAAAAAAAAAAAGATAGGTAAAACTGTACTATATTCTAAGCACTTGGCAGAATTTTTACCAGATTTACCAAGCGTCTGATTTAGCTCACAGGTGTGCACAAACTTCAATAATTATGGGAACTACCTTTTGCACTACTTAATATGTTTGGGTTATCTCATTTAATCTTCACAAAATACTAACAGAGATGAATACTATTATAAGCTCATTTTATAGATGAGAAAACTGATTCTCATAGAGATTAAATTATTTACTCAAGCCACACAATAACTAGCTAAATTAGGATCTCCCATGCAGGTGGATTAAAAAAGTCATTTTTTGTCACTTACTTTAGTTTCATCTCTTTATTTTTCTTTCACACATTGGCCTCCAAATGTTTCCCAGAAACAGAGAGGACATGTCACAATGACAGCTCCTTAGATTTTTTTTTCTCCTCCCTAGATAACCTCATTTTGAGATTCAAAAAAGAGACCTGGTGGCGCTGCAGGGAGCTGGTCTCACCTAAGTGTAGGTGTGGTAGAGCTGATAAAGAATGCCTGGGCTCAAGACCAAGGCACCCTTCAATGTGTTTTTATATGATGAGGAAAGCCCCTCATATCAAAAGTACCTTCTACCGGATTCCTCAATAGAAAGTAGCTTTCTTGAGCTCAGGATCTTTATAAGCAAATTTACTAAGCAGGGCTAATGCATTACATTTTATAGGACATCTACACCTTATGTGAACAAGATGATACAATCCTTTCCTGAGAACAAAGTCTGATGCAGGAAAACTGCAACTGCACAGGAAAAGAAAATATATTAAAAATAACCAAGAAGTTGGACATACATGGAAAAACTTTCCGTGTGAACCAAGAATACTTTTTAAAAACTCCAGTTTTTGAAAGAAATCATTAATGTTTAGCTACTATTTTTCATCAGTAAACCAGGTTTAAAAAATATATTTACTTTAACAGATACAAGGTATTAAATGCAAGTGCTATCCCTGAAGGACAGTACATCGACAGCAAGAAGGCTTCTGAGAAGCTCCTGGGGTCCATTGACATTGACCACACCCAGTACAAATTTGGTCACACCAAGGTGATGTCCCCTAAATCCAATCTGATGATCTTCCTGTCCCTTTGAACTTCATGTATGGTTTCTGATCTGCAGCATTGCCCCTGCACAGGTCTTTTTCAAAGCTGGTCTTCTGGGGCTCCTAGAGGAGATGAGAGATGACAAGCTGGCCCAATTGATTACACGAACCCAGGCCATGTGCAGAGGGTTCTTGGCAAGAGTGGAGTACCAGAAGATGGTGGAGAGAAGGTAAAGAATCATATTGTTTATTCACATCTTCCCTCTTCAAAATACATTTGAGATGCTGTACAGTCAAGACTCAACGCTGATAATGACACCAAAGTAAAGACAAATGAGCAAGAGTCCTGTAATGAGCTGGGAGAAAACTTAAGGATCGAGACCATGGGATATATTTTGAGTGTTTCGGTAAAGAACTGAGAAGCGTCAAGTGTGCATAGCTCTTATCTAACAAGAGAAAATATACTATGAGTAAACCAAGAGAAATTTTTGCCCTAGCATTTGGTTCTGAGTTTATGGGACAGATTATTCAAAAAGAGATAGTGATATGCATAATGAATGCTTTTATACAGGACATGAAAACAACTTCCATCTGATCATCTCTATTATTGAATGATCATGATCTAAAATATTAAGGGCATTTGTCTGTGAAACACTTTTTGCAGTAAGTTAATACAGTGTCATTAACGGATGTAGCTTCCTCATGATCTAATTTGATGCAGAAACAGAAGGCAAAGACTATACAGCTGGGCAGCTCAGATTGTAAGATGCATACAGCCAGGACCTATTGCAAGAAATGCATTTTACATTGCCACCTGTGTATCCACACATATGTGGATATGTGTGTAAATCTATAAGTAATTTACACGAAAGAAACTTTCTTTTTATTATTGCAATTTTGCTACTATTTTCTGTTGTGCTCTATTTTATTAAAAAGTAATAGATTTTGGTCATAATCAACACACACACATATTTAAGTAGCTAATTGTCTATATGACAGTAAATAATTTTAAAAAATCTATATTTAAGTAAATGCGGTATTAGAGAGTAGAAGGCCAAATTCACACATTAAAATATAAAATGAGAGATTGTCAAAGTAATTCTGAGGTTTTTAAAAAAATCTCATACACCAAATTCTACAAAGGTCATGTTCTTCTTTCACTGCCTTTATGGTGTTGTAGTAAGAATGTTTGAGAAGGATTACTACAGAGCAATCCTCTTCAAAAGGTGCTCCTTGATTTTCATCATCATCATAACTTGCAAATTCGGTTAAAAAAATTCAACCTTTCTGGTACTACCCCAAATCCCCCGAATCTGACTCTATGGAGGCAGAGTCTAAGAATCAGTATTTCAACAAGTCCTTCAGATGATTCTTATGCATGCCAAAGTTTGAGAAGCAATGATGCAGAGAAATCAATAAACAGCAAGACTGTGACTACCACTCCAAAAGATAGTATCTTTAATTTGCACATTTGAAAGCAAGTGAGCAAAGGAAGAACACAACAGTGGCAGAACCTTCAACTCTCACTGCTAAGATTTTCTCATCTCATCATCCACACAGTACCTCATTTACATCCACTGTATTTCAGGGAGTCCATCTTCTGCATCCAGTACAACATCAGAGCCTTCATGAACGTCAAGCACTGGCCCTGGATGAAACTCTTCTTCAAGATCAAGCCCCTGCTCAAGAGCGCAGAGACTGAGAAGGAGATGGCCACCATGAAGGAAGAGTTCCAGAAAACCAAAGATGAGCTTGCCAAGTCAGAGGCAAAAAGGAAGGAATTGGAAGAAAAGATGGTGTCACTGTTGAAAGAAAAAAACGACTTGCAGCTCCAAGTTCAGGCTGTATGTTGGGCCATTGTCCTGGGTGTCACTAATCAGGCTCCAAGTGCTAGAACTCTGGTCATTAAAGGACCATGAACTGGATAGTGTGCAGGGAAGACATGCACTGGAGGGAGGTTAGAGAGCTGTAAGGTCCATGTGTCTCGTGCTGCCTAACAAACCTCCCCAAACTAGTACATGGCAATGAGGTAGAACTGTTCACCTTCTCCTTTTCTATTCATTTTCATCAAAGTATGGGATTTAGGACTAATTTTCCCTTTGAAAGTAGTCTTTGAGGTGATTTTAACATGAAACAATCCCAACTAAATTCTTAGGAGGGTAGCATAGACAGAATTATTTTTTCCTGAAACTTCTTTGAACAACTTCTTGAGGTACATGAGTCTTAAATTACAATATGGACAGCTGATATATGGCAGCATTCAGCCCCAAATTTTATTGAATTATTGTTTGTTATTGACCTCAAAAATACCTATCCACTCTTTTCAATCCATCTCCTCTGTCAGGGCCCTATTACATCACTCCTAGATTGCTTTATTAGCACCCAACTTGCTTTGCCTCCTTCTAAGTCTCTTTTATTTCATCCAGCCTACTCACTCCTAGTCTAATCATTTTAGAATGGCTTCCATCCACTTGGAAATGTAATTTATAAAACTGTCTTTCATTTGGGTTGAATTGAATTGGTCTGTTATAATTTACTCATCACAAAATCATATTTTTTTTCTGTTAAGATTGGTCTCTGCTGTCAGTTTGGGCAGTGCAACAACTCCTTCAAGATTACAGAAGGAAAAATAGCCTTTTTCTGCCTCTACCCGCTTCAAGTTTATCCCAAATTCTTTTCTATTCTCCCCAGAGATTTACTTAGAATCTGTCCTACATCACTATATTCACTACCTACCCATATGGAGCACATCATATTCTTTTATGTATTCAAGGGCTGATATGGAGGATGACCAGTGAACATATATTCCACATCACTCTCATTTCCTGCCTGATGTGTTCCCATTATTTGGAAGCAGTGTGTTCCCAGGAAGTTTTTTGATTACTTTGTGCCTCAACTTGAATTTAGAGCACCATAACAAGAATTATCCTCCAGTACTAGAAAAAAAAAATTCAGCAGCAGCTACATTCTTAGGGCAGGAATCCTTCCCATGCTCCTCCAGCTCCTCTCCGTGATGACTGGATTTCTGCAAACCCAATCCTATCTATCTCGCAAGGCTCAACTAAAATACCACTTCTTTCATGAAACCATCTCTGATTTGACTTCACTGATCTTGGATGCACTGATTATTCTCTACACTAACAGTAGCTTTTGAGAGACAGCTTTTGTAATCTATACTCTTCTAATGGAACAAGACAACAACCAATACATTTTGGTTTTCTCACATATGGAAAACGTATTGTAGACAGTAGGTGGCTTATGAAACGAAAATCTGTAAAAGCATACATAAGTAAATATTGGGAATCCAAGGGACCAACTGCAGAAATTTACAGTCTCATCAATATAAGGTATTTCATTTTTTCTTCTCAATTTTGATTTTGTTTCTAACTCCAGGAAGCTGAAGGCTTGGCTGATGCAGAAGAAAGATGCGACCAGCTAATCAAAACCAAAATCCAGCTTGAGGCCAAAATCAAAGAGGTGACCGAAAGAGCTGAGGATGAGGAAGAGATCAATGCTGAGCTGACAGCCAAGAAGAGGAAACTGGAGGATGAGTGCTCGGAACTGAAGAAAGACATAGATGACCTTGAGCTGACTCTGGCCAAGGTTGAGAAGGAGAAGCATGCCACAGAGAACAAGGTATGAAACACATTCTGCTATACTTTATAGAGGTTCTGCCACCCAACAAAGCTGCTTTGCAGCAGAAATGATCTCCTTCTGAACCCCTGCAGGTGAAGAACCTCACAGAGGAGATGGCGGGCCTGGACGAAACCATCGCTAAGCTGACCAAGGAGAAGAAGGCCCTCCAAGAAGCCCACCAGCAGACCCTGGACGACCTGCAGGCAGAGGAGGACAAAGTCAACACCCTGACCAAAGCGAAAATCAAGCTAGAACAGCAAGTGGATGATGTAAGTCTAGCATTGTCAAAGAAATTATTTTCTTCTAAAAGGAAGTAGGCATTCCTTCTGGCTCAACATTACTTAAATTTAGCTTGAAGGGTCCTTGGAGCAAGAAAAGAAACTTCGCATGGACCTAGAAAGAGCTAAAAGGAAACTTGAGGGTGACTTGAAGCTGGCCCAAGAGTCCATAATGGACATTGAAAATGAGAAACAGCAACTTGATGAAAAGCTCAAAAAGTAAGTATAAGAGATTTCCTCCATGAGTTTGCTTCCAATATTGGATATGAACTAAAAAGTGCTGTCCTTTGCCACTTTTCTAAAAGGAAAGAATTTGAAATGAGCAATCTGCAAAGCAAGATTGAAGATGAACAGGCACTCGGTATTCAATTACAGAAGAAGATCAAGGAATTACAAGTAAGTACATGATTCCCATCAGTCTGATCGACAAGAAAAATGACTGATACAAGATGCTGAGATTGTATTCTTCACCACTTCCAGGCCCGCATTGAGGAACTGGAAGAGGAAATCGAGGCAGAGAGAGCTTCCCGGGCCAAAGCAGAGAAGCAGCGCTCTGACCTTTCCCGGGAACTGGAGGAGATCAGTGAGAGGCTGGAAGAAGCTGGTGGAGCCACTTCTGCACAGATCGAACTGAACAAGAAGAGGGAGGCGGAGTTCCAGAAAATGCGCAGGGACCTGGAGGAGGCAACCCTGCAGCATGAAGCCACAGCGGCCACCCTCAGGAAGAAGCACGCAGACAGCGTGGCTGAGCTTGGGGAGCAGATTGACAACCTGCAGCGGGTCAAGCAGAAGCTGGAGAAGGAGAAGAGTGAGATGAAGATGGAGATTGATGATCTTGCTAGTAACGTAGAGACAGTCTCTAAAGCCAAGGTACTACAGATTTGGGGAAAATGATATTAACAATACTCATTCATTACAGACACATCAGGTGTGGTTTGCACTTTATTCACATTAAGTCGCTTATTGTTTGCAGTAATCCAGGAAGGTAAGCAGGAGAAATAATTGTGTTTTTACCATTTCCATTTAACAGAATATGAAATGGAAATCCAAAGAGGCTAAGCACATTAGCCTATTACACTATTAATAATGACAACACCAGCTTTTGAATATAGGTCCAAGTCTCCAAGTGAAGAATGAAGTGCACAATACATTTTCTATTTGCGAAGAAACCAAAATGTATTGGTCATTGTCCTATTCCTTAGCAAGAGTATAGATGAGAAATTATCTCTCAAAAGCTACCATTAGTGTAGAGAATAATTAGTGAAGCCAAGAGCAGAGAAGTTAAGTAAGAGATGGTTTCGTGAAAGAAGTGGTATTTGAGTTGGGCCTCACAAGACAGGTACAATTTGGGTTTGCAGAAGTGAGTAATACAGGTCTTTCCCATCTTCAGTTATCCAACAAGCAAAGTTTCTGTATACATAAAGGCAATGAAATACTCTTACTAGGTTTTTAGAAAATGTACCACATCATCTTATGAAATCTGAAAGTTAGGATCTAATCTTGAAATTTTTACATTAATACTGCACAGAGCTTTATGATTAGCTTTCATAAGATTAAAAAAATTCTCTATGCCACATTACATATGATAATTTGACTTATGTATCTAAATTATTATTATTTTTATTTGGGGAGAGATGATGGCTCCACAAAGAGTACTATTCTGCAAGAACTCTGTTTCCCTCCTTCACTTTTTGTCCTGCAGGGAAACCTAGAGAAAATGTGCCGCACACTCGAGGACCAAGTAAGCGAACTCAAATCAAAGGAAGAGGAGCAGCAGCGGCTGATCAACGACCTGACAACCCAGAGGGGGCGCTTGCAGACTGAATCTGGTGATTGTTCCCTCTTCTACAGCACTTATGAGAGAGATGAGGTGGTCCAGTGATGGGACAAATTGAGAGAAGCAGCTGGGATCACGTGTGACGCACTGAAAGGCGCAGACTCTTAAACTGTGTGTGGGGTCATTTTGGGACACCAATGGAGAGAAAAGACTTCCATGTGACCAGATCAAGATCTGGTCTAGAAAGGCACTGAATATTGTTCACAGAGGGGATGGTGAGGTGTGAAGTCACTCTAACATGGGCCCACAGCTTCTGTTTCAGGCCACATTTTGTTGTTACTGTTCTTGTTGTTTTGTGACACTTGGGATTGAACCAAGGGCCTCATGCATGCTAGCCAAGTGTTCTACTACCATTGAGCTATATCCTCAGTCCTCGATTTTTAAAAAAATTTATGTCACCATGAACTAAATTCCTGAATGGGAGAACATTGAGTCAAGACTATCAAAAGTCTGTTGGACCTAAACTATGGTAGAATTGGGCATTTTAGTTCCCTTCTTTGACTGCCATCATTAGTTTTTTTCACAATATCACATAAGCCTGAAAGCATTAGTTAAGAAGAAGACAAAAGAATCTCAAGCTGGACTATTTACTTATTTGTATTGTTGTATAAATTCCATCAAAACCCTCCAGAAATTTGGCCTTGAGCATGAATATCTCAATAGAGATTTTAGTCATTTAAGCACTTAACTTGGGGGGCTAAGAGTTAAATTTATTTCTAACATGAATTTGCTGAATTTTTCTTCACTTGCTATAGTGCCATTTCTTTTGTCTATCAGGTGAATTTTCACGCCAGCTTGATGAAAAAGAAGCTCTTGTATCTCAGTTATCAAGAGGCAAACAAGCATTTACTCAACAGATTGAGGAATTAAAGAGGCAACTGGAAGAGGAAGTTAAGGTAGCTGTTGTATCATTAAAAGACTGATTTTTGTCCTGTGAGTTGACACTAAACAGAGCCAGTTACCTCAACTTTTGAAGTGTTTTGAAACTTAAGAATTCCTAAATACCCAGGAAAATGAAGTGTAACTATCTCCACAGGCCAAGAACGCCCTGGCCCACGCGCTGCAGTCCTCCCGCCACGACTGTGACCTGCTGCGGGAGCAGTACGAGGAGGAGCAGGAATCCAAGGCCGAGCTGCAGAGGGCGCTGTCCAAGGCCAACAGCGAGGTCGCCCAGTGGAGGACCAAGTATGAGACTGACGCCATCCAGCGCACAGAGGAGCTGGAGGAGGCCAAGTATGTGCACAGACATGAGAGAATGTGCAGAAAATTGCACATTCAGTGAATTAGTCCATCAACATTCATTAATTAGTTTCTCTTTGCCAGTTACTATCAAGACCTAAGAATAATTCTTGAATGAAGCAAACATAGTCCCTAGCCTAAAATTTAGTTAAAGAAACAAATAATAGCAAATAATTACCCAGAAAATTAGAGTTTACTGCTGTATGTCAAGTGCACCAAGCTCATTGCTGCCTCAGGGTTCTGTACTTGCTGATGATTTGTCTGGAATATTCTCCCTGCATGTCTCACTCTAGATTACTCTGACTTCTTTCAGAAGTCTTGACTTAATTGTGACCTCTCAGGGAGGCCTTCCCTGAATAGCAGACTAGTTGCCCACCAGTTACCCTATTTTATTTCTCTGCACTACACTTGTATCTGCAAGGTGTTAGTACACATTTTCTGACTTGCTTATTGTTTATCTCTCTCACTGCTGGTAAGCTTCTTGAGTCAGGAACTTTTTTGTTTTGATCACTTCTATGCATTCAGCATCTGGCTTATAAATGGGGCTCCTTAATAGCTGCTGAATAGATAAATGAATGAATGAATAGCATTAATATGAATCTCCAATACTCTTCAGTATGGTAATAGTTCATAACTGTTTGGTTACTTATACATAAAAACATATGTAATCTTCAAGGAAGAAGCTGGCCCAGAGGCTTCAGGCTGCTGAGGAACATGTAGAAGCTGTGAATGCCAAGTGTGCTTCCCTTGAGAAGACGAAGCAGAGGCTGCAGAATGAAGTTGAGGACCTCATGCTGGATGTGGAGAGAACCAACGCTGCCTGTGCAGCCCTGGACAAAAAACAGAGGAACTTCGATAAGGTGATTCCTGCAGCATCCTCTGTCTCCAAGACTTCCTTCTGTCCTTCACAGAAGGTAACTATCACTGGTTTTTCAGATCCTGGCAGAATGGAAGCAGAAATATGAGGAAACACATGCTGAACTGGAGGCATCACAGAAGGAGGCCCGTTCTCTGGGCACTGAGCTGTTCAAGATGAAGAACGCCTATGAGGAATCCTTGGATCAGCTAGAGACCCTGAAGCGAGAGAATAAAAACTTGCAGCGTGAGTCCTTTTCACTTTTGATAATATTTCCAACTTAGAACAATCTCTTTCTCTTATGTTATCTGTTTGACCAAACCCTTACTTGTCTTATACTCAAACAACAGAGGAGATTTCTGACCTCACGGAGCAGATTGCAGAAGGAGGGAAACGTATCCATGAACTAGAGAAAATAAAGAAACAAGTCGAACAAGAAAAGTGTGAACTTCAGGCTGCCTTAGAAGAAGCAGAGGTATGGGTTAAATTGTGCATTATATATGTGCTGCCGAAGCAAGCACTAAATTGTGCATTATAAACCAAAACATTCAGAAGGTATTAAGACTGCCTGCATAGATCGAAGTAAAAAGATACATAGCACAATCTTATTGGTGTGCAGAAAAAGTTCAGAATTCTTCGTGCTAATATCATCTCTTGCTATTATTTAGGCATCTCTTGAACATGAAGAGGGAAAGATCCTGCGCATCCAGCTTGAGTTGAACCAAGTCAAGTCTGAAATCGACAGGAAAATTGCTGAGAAGGATGAGGAAATTGACCAGCTGAAGAGAAACCACATTAGAATCGTAGAATCCATGCAGAGCACACTGGATGCTGAGATCAGGAGCAGGAATGATGCCATCAGGCTCAAGAAGAAGATGGAGGGAGACCTCAATGAAATGGAAATCCAGCTGAACCACGCCAACCGCATGGCAGCCGAGGCCCTGAGGAACTACAGGAACACCCAAGGCATCCTCAAGGTGAATGACTCCAAGAGAAGTTTCAGGACAATAAGGTGACCCCAGCCCAGAGAACGTGATGTCTCAATGACTGTCATTCCACAGGACACCCAGCTGCACCTGGATGACGCCCTCCGGGGCCAGGAGGACCTGAAGGAGCAGCTGGCCATGGTGGAGCGCAGGGCCAACCTGCTGCAGGCCGAGATCGAGGAGCTGCGGGCCACGCTGGAGCAGACTGAGAGGAGCAGGAAAATCGCAGAGCAGGAGCTCCTGGATGCCAGCGAGCGTGTCCAGCTCCTCCACACCCAGGTGAGATTTCACATAAAGTAGTTCCCTGCAGTAAATGTTCATGTGTCCCAAAATATATAAGCCTGAATTTTTATATGACAGCCAGGTTTCATACTCCTGCAAAATTTCCACTGTACTACTGAGAAATCTTTCACTGTCTTATTTTAAACAATTATTATTGATTCACTTCCTAAAATAGTCTAAGGTAATCTCATATTCTATTGTGTTAATAGCTTTAGTGATCTTTGTATCAATATTGACTTTTTTTTTTGAGGAGAAATAGAATGTTATGAACATATGTTACAATTTTATCCCTGTGAATGGTCTTGTTGGTAAGACCCATTATAAAATCATAGAGCTATTTAGTCTACTTATGAACTATGCACATGAAGATGCTGAATATTCTACAGCATTGCTATTTTATTTAGTTGTACTACATAATAAAATTCTTCAATATTGATGAGTATTTCTTTTACTCCCAAAGTTTTACCTGATGGTTACCACTAAGTCCTTTGGTAACATGGTAAAAAAAAATGAACTACTTACTTTCAAACAGAACACCAGCCTGATCAACACCAAGAAGAAACTGGAGACAGACATTTCCCAGATCCAGGGAGAGATGGAGGACATCGTCCAGGAAGCCCGAAATGCAGAAGAGAAGGCCAAGAAGGCCATCACCGATGTAAGTAGCAGGCACATTACTCTATCGATGCAACAGTGAGACTTCCTGACAGCAACAGCTTTCTTGATTTATTTGCTAAATAGGCTGCCATGATGGCCGAGGAGCTAAAGAAGGAGCAGGACACCAGCGCCCACTTGGAGCGAATGAAGAAAAACATGGAACAGACAGTGAAAGACCTGCAGCTCCGTTTGGATGAGGCTGAGCAGCTGGCACTGAAGGGCGGCAAGAAGCAAATCCAGAAACTGGAGGCCAGGGTGGGTGTCCCAATATCTATCTATTTCCATTTGCTTCCAATACCTGGTTGGATCAAAGCTCTTAAGAACCTACCTATATGCAGGTGCGTGAGCTGGAAGGAGAGGTGGAAAGTGAGCAGAAGCGTAATGTTGAGGCTGTCAAAGGTCTGCGCAAACATGAGAGGCGAGTGAAGGAACTCACTTACCAGGTATAGTAGTGGTTTTTATCAGCTAAGCTATTTTCCAAATACATGCAAAATACTCATTGCAATGATGTAATAGACATGTGCCTCAGAAGTAAGGCCATATGATTTTTATACTCTTTCAGACAGAAGAAGATCGGAAAAATATTCTCAGGCTTCAAGATTTGGTAGATAAACTTCAGGCAAAAGTGAAATCTTACAAGAGACAAGCCGAGGAGGCCGTGAGTATCCTCAAGATAGAAAGGAAGAGTGAAGGGCCTGGGCGTTTAGCTCGGTGGTAGAGCGCTTGCCTAGCAAGCACATATGCCTGAGTTCAATCTCCAGCACCCCCCGAAAAAGGAAAGAGTAAAGTCCTTGAATTAAGAAAAGCTAGTAATTAGATTCACCACCCCTTTCTATAAGTAAACTGCCTTATAGAACACTGTTTACTTAAAACTTCTGTATATTTTATACTTACTGCTTATCATTTGTAGAATCTATTACTTGATTTTAAAAGTAACTTTTCAGTCCACAGGAAACCTCAAAAAAAAAAAAGCAGCAGAAATAATACAGGCCATATTCTCTGGGACAGTGTGATAAAATTATAAAGTGATGAAAAAAATATTTTTAAAAACCTAGGTAATTAAATGTTAAAAAAAAACTTTCCTAAATAATTCTTGGGCTATATTAGAAATAAAAATCATAATTATTGAATAATGAATTATTAATTATAAATAAAATTGCAAGGAAGGTGCTACTTTTAGAAACTCATAGAATTTAGTCAATGCTGTGTTGGGAGGTTAATGGATTGCTTTATGTGTTTCCATTATGAATGAAAAATAAAAGTAAATGAATAAACCACAGTCCATTCCAGAAAACATAAATAAAAATAACAAAAAACAATGGGAAAAGCACTGTTAAATGTAAAAGTAAAAGTTTATTAAGTCGATTATACTATTTTCTAATTTGATCATTTCAATAATAACTGATAACTTTGGAGGATTTAATAAAATTAACAAATATCATTAGTTTAATCAAGGAAAAAATGAGAGAAAATACAAACTCTCCACATTAGAAATGAGGGAATAAGCCATAAACATAGAGGGTTGTTTTTTAATGTAACAGATAAACCTATCCTAAAAGTTTAAATCCAAAAGAAACTGATCTATCTAGGAGAATAAAAATTAACAAACTGGCTGAATAAGATAATTAAGAATTACTTCTGAAAATGGACCCAGGTCCAGAAAGGTCTTTCAAAATTTCAAGGAACAGATAGTCCCCCGGCTATGTAAGCGGTTCAAGAGCATGGGAAAAGATGGAAAGCTTTCCAATTCATGTTAAGAAGCTCATATAACCCTCATACCAAAACCTGCCCAAGAAAGAACAGGGGGAGAAAAGGGCAGTCTCAGCCCAGAGGGCAGTATCACACAGATAGGTTACTAAGGAGTAAAACCCCTCCTTTTTTAAAGGAGTTGTCTATCAGTAATTAAATAGGCTTAATTCCTACGGTGTTAGATTACTCTTTAATAGGGAATCTGTCACTATAATTGTTATGCACAAAGCTGGAGGGGAAATGTAGTGGTTTTGTTCCAAAACAATATATAACAAAGTCGAACATCTATTTTAATTTTTAAAAGCTATTATTAAATTCATCCTTAATTTGATAAAGAATATTTAAATTGTCATCTAACAACAACCTTGACTTTAATATTGTACCTTCTCCTGCAATCATATATACATAGACTTTTCTTGCTCTACTTGTGGTACATATCCTTTAATACAACTTGGTGGCAAAAACAAGGATGTGATTATTGGTGAGACCCCCAAGACCTAAATCATCAAATTAATTTCAAATGATCAAAATCTTTCAAATAAGCAAAACCTAGGAGATGGTAAGATTGTGCTTATTTGTAGATACCAAGTCCAATCTTTCTTTATGTCGACAGAGTCCAGGAAGATATACAATGCAGGTTTCTTACGATTCCAATTTTTATTCTCAGGAGGAACAATCCAACACAAATCTATCCAAATTCCGCAAGCTCCAGCATGAACTGGAGGAAGCTGAGGAAAGGGCTGACATTGCTGAGTCCCAGGTCAACAAACTGCGTGTGAAAAGCCGGGAAGTTCACACGAAAGTCATAAGTGAAGAGTGATCAAGCCCTGGTGCTGTGGAATGACTGGAGAAAGGCCACAAAATGTGAAGTCTTTGGTCATTTCCCTTTGTAATTTTGTCTATTCTACCCTATTGCAAAGGAAATAAACAACAGAGAGTACTTTCCAAATAAGATCCTTAGGCTTGTCTTTCTTTTCTCTCTACTGATGTGTGATGTCAAAATTTGAATAATCTGAAAGCTGCTGAACAATCATATTCAACCTCCCACTGAGAAGTATTTATGTATCCATGTTTATTTTAGGTCTTTTGCAATACTTTGACTATAAAGATGTCACTTACCTGGAAAACCTATTCTGATAAATAGAAACCTGGAAGACACTTTTCTTTCTCACCTCTCCTGATTATTGGAAATAGTAAAATCCTAGAAATCTTCTGCTTCCCCTAACATGAACCTAAATTTTCTAGGTCTATGCAAAGGATGGCATGAGCTGTATTTTCACATAGCTGTCTCTGAATCTTTCATAAGATTCAGAGAAAACTGCTATCATGATTTCTCCTTGCTTAGTAACTCTTAAGGAAGAACACGAATGCAAAGCACTCTGAATTGCCCATGAATATTTTCAGCATTAAGACTAGTACACCATACACACACCCACAGTATGTGCAGTAGGTGATGGGTTTGACATCAGAGAGACGTGGACCTCCTACCTGTGAAAGCTACATGTTGGCTATCAGGTCTGGAAACACAGAAAACATTATTTTATATATTATAATGTAGTATCAGTAAGCTATAAGTCTATTTCCAGATTTTATAGAAAGACTTATGTGACCTATATAGTCTCATAAGAGTCAAAATCATACTAAAAGTACCAATAAAATATGAATCTCAAAAGTAGATTATTTAAATGTATACACACATAATCACAAGTACAAGTTTGGCACAAAAAGTAGAAATGGTAGCTGTCTAGATCGCTCAGTAGTTTTCCTAGAGGACAAAGATTCAAAAACCGGATACAACTGAAATTACGGACAAAAATATAACCTTCCTTGACAGCATCAAGGAAAATCTAAATGCTAACTTGACATCTGAATAGAAAGCAAGAATAGCCCGACTTAAATGGCACCAGGTGAGAATGATTTAAATAAGACAAGTGGAGGCAGTTTAACAGACAAATTGGATTCGCACCATCATGCCAGCCTTAGGAAGAGCATAGAATTGCTTTCCTCACTGTATTATTGGTTGCTCTTTCACTTTGTTCCCACACCACCCACCAGTGTTCAAGTGCCTCATAATGTGGCAATAATGACCAAAAACAAGGCATTACTTTCTATCGATTGAAAAGATTGTCCAGAGTAGGAGAAAAGGATATTTTCAAATTCCCATCAAATTCTAATGAGATCATTATTAAAATCATCTTTCGTCCTAAGAATCATTACTTGCATTTTACAGATGCCTAATAAAGAAACAGACGTTTAAGAAAGCAAAATGATGTACCTGTGATAATAAAGTGGGTTACCAGCTGGCTAGGAAAGGCCCTCTTGGATACACAGCCCCTGCAAGACCCCTCTTAATGGCTTTAATCAACTCCAAGTAGATGGCTGTCACCAGCAAGCATGCTGGACATGGGTGAATCATGTGACTGGGACCTAGACTGCTGTGTGATCTGTGGAGTCTCTTCTATTCTTTGGATCTGAGTTGTTTTATTTGTAGAATGAGAAATACGAATTTGATAGTCTCTTATAGTAACAAAATCATATGACCATTACAACTAGCATCTCCAGATCCTGCTTTCACAAGACAAACTATTTCTGCTATGTCGCTTGAAATTTAAGTAAAATTAACATAGTACAGAAATGGCAGCAAAACAGCATATACTGGGCCCCAGTGCTGGCCAGATAATACTGACACAGAGAGATGCAAGGCTGCAGAGACAATAAAAAATGTTTTAAAATTAAAAGCCAACATAGAAAACAATGTTCAAGTATTAGTTTCATGCAGAGTGTTAAATGTGTATCACAGGTAGCTAATGAAAGAAGTCATGTGCTAATATTTACAGAGAGAAATGTCCTGCCTTTAATAATTTTCATATGCTCACTTTTATAGAAGAAACAGGATTTCTCAAGCAACTTGCACTTTTTAAGTGAGAAAAAAAGGACATCTCTGCTCAGCAAGGCAATGAAATTTTGGAACAAGTCTGAAGTGGGAACCGAAAGACTTGACAATGAATCAGAGGCGACCGACGAAGGAAACAAAAGATGCTGTCTATCTTTGGCAGCTCTTCATGAAGCAAGTTTTAAAATTAAGTTCTGAAGCATCCTTGAAAAAGCACAACAAATTGCAAAAAAAAAATCATGTCTTCTTGTGAAGAACCAACAATCTTTTTATAATACTCAGCTGAGGAGCAGAAACTTTCTCCCTAGTATAATATTGCAATTGTACAGGCACTTGACAAGACTTCACAGGCAACTGGGTGAAACAGAAGAGCAGTAGGCAACAAAGTCCAGGCATTCCAGAACTTAGCTGTCTTTGAAACAACACCTTACATTATTCCAAGGGCAGATCACTTTTAGATTGCCAACAACTCAAATTATTTATAGGACATTGATTCATATACTTAACCCAATGTGAGAGGGAATATTTCTAATTATATCCAAACATCTTTAATATGAGGGGAATTAGGCTTGGAGATCTTCTTTGCCAAAAACATGTTTTGCCAAATATGTTTTAAGAAAGAGGAGGAGGTTACGTGTTTTCCATATTTGATCCTATAAAAGTACCCTTGGAATGAGTGTGACTTGTCTTTCCTCATAAAGCTTCAAGGTAAGAGTGTGTGAGGACAGGGCCCTGTCTGGAGGACGCAAAGGGATGCCTGGCTCCTTGCATGCATGCCACACATCCTGGCTCCCACTGTTCTGGCAGCTCTGCCAGTGAAGCACCAACCTACTCCACAGCAGCAATTTTAATTAGAGGTTGTGGTCTTCCCAGTCATTTCCTTGTTCTCAGTTAAGGATTGTGCTATTGTTGGGAATTACTAGAATTTAATCAGAGGAAATTTGCTATTTTTCTTACAGTTCTGACCCACTTCAAGGTTCATCTGTACAGGTAAGACTTTGATTATTTCTATCATTCCTCACAGAGAGCAAGGAAGCTTCAGGCAGAGGTTTGGAAACACACTGAGGGGTTAAAAAAATAAAAGCATTTCAATTTCATGGCTGATCATGCTTCTCTTGAACAACTCTGAGGAAGATTTTAGGAACTGGGTCTCATTAATTCACATCCTTTGCAATACATGAAAAAGTTTTCTCAGAGCCTTTGGAAGTTTTATGTACATTTTTTCTATTTCTAGCATTGTACTCTGTCTTTTAAATGATTACATTACAATATATGATGCAACACTTCCGAGTTTATTCATTTAGAGGGAAAATATAAATTGTCCATGGTACAGCTTTCACTCAGCACTAATGTAAAGATTTTGAGTTGATGTCTAAATGGATAAATAGAATGATCTGAATTCTAACCTTTAAAAAGTTGCTTAAATCTGCATAATATTTCATTATCTGTAAAATGTAAAAATTTAAAACACGGTATGAAAAATTATTTCAACAAATCACTTTAATTGCTATTGTTATTGTAGTTCTAATTGTTATTGTTGTCACTGAAGTGGATTTTTGAATGGAAAAACGTGAAAAAGTTTACTGAAATGAACTTTCCTGAGAAAGCACCTTTCTTACCATAAAGTAGATTCCATATGAGCACTATTGACAGGATTCATGAATGCAAGCTAAAGTGGCAAGAGATGAATTTGAAAAGATAAAGTTTTGCAAAATTTTTATGAGTACATCAGTAATAGGGAGAATATAGTTAATAACAGGCATAGTAAATCTTTAAAAAATGCCAAAGACGAAGAAGCTAAGTTGTCAAAATTATGATAGAGGGACAAGATAAAATGATGTATAATAAAACATTTTTAACAAAACAATGCAAAACGAAGCTCCTTATGTTTTGATTTTCTTTTATATTAGCCAGTCTTTGTAACTCCTAAATTCAGAATGAAAAAATTGTTACCATGTACAAAACAGTTTCTAAAATTGCAGTCACATATTCATTGTTCTTTTACATTACAAAGCCAGCACTGAGTCCTGCTCTACAACCAGCATGTATTCTTAGAGGTCCAAAGGGTACCTAAGAGAGGTGTGCACCCTGCCTATAAGGTGCTTGTAATCTAGCGGAGAAGATGAACTTTATGAGGGAAAGAGCCAGACAACATCCTGCCACCATCTTAGATTTTGTTCTATATAAACGATGAGAGCTAGCTTATAAAGATATACATTATTTCAAATAAAACACAGAAAGCAGCTACAACATCACAGCAGGTGAGCTAGAAACAACTGTCTCTTTCCAAATGCATGATTAAGTACCTGTCAGTGCTGGCACAGAACAAGCAGACTGACATTTCATCAACAACCAAGCCAGGGAAGTGGTGATACCCAATGCAATGCTAAGTACCCGACTGGTCGGTGAATCTTAAAAAAAACTTTTAAAATGTGAATTTAATGACCTAGTTTTAAAATTTCTATTATTTCTTTTCTTCTTCTGCCAGGCAAGGTCCTTAGCCAGGCTGCCATCAATAACCTGCAGCCATGAGTTCTGACTCTGAGATGGCCATTTTCGGGGAGGCTGCTCCTTTCCTCCGGAAGTCTGAAAAGGAGCGCATTGAAGCTCAGAACAAGCCTTTTGATGCCAAGACATCTGTCTTTGTGGTGGAGCCCAAGGAATCCTTTGTCAAGGGCACTATTCAGAGCAGAGAAGGAGGAAAAGTGACTGTGAAAACTGAAGCCGGAGCGGTAAGCAGAGACCCAGGAGGCTGCCACGTTCTGTGGAATTTTGAGGAGTGTGGTCACCCCATTGACTCAATGGTAATCTGTCTTGTTTACCAGACCCTGACAGTGAAGGAGGATCAGGTGTTCCCCATGAACCCTCCCAAATTTGACAAGATCGAGGACATGGCCATGATGACTCACCTGCATGAGCCTGCTGTGCTGTACAACCTCAAAGAGCGCTATGCAGCCTGGATGATCTATGTGAGTTTTTTCCCACGACCCTCTCTCTACTCATGCAGGTAGTTAATATTTGAAAAATAGTAGATGGTTAAGATCCCCATCAAATAATATTTATTTTAAAATATTCATTTATTTTTGGTGCAGACCTACTCAGGCCTCTTCTGTGTCACCGTCAACCCCTACAAGTGGCTGCCAGTGTATAATGCAGAGGTGGTGGCTGCCTACCGAGGCAAAAAGCGCCAGGAGGCCCCGCCCCATATCTTCTCCATCTCTGACAACGCCTATCAGTTCATGCTGACTGGTGAGTGGATCATATCAATAATTTCACCGTCCATAATCACACAATGCTAGAGCAAAAGACCTTTGGAAATAATTTAATCCACTCCTCTGGTTGCTCAGAAAAGGTGTCCAAAGCACAGATTAGTACATACTATCAGTGCTGGGAATAAAACTCAGCTTTCCTGATGCTGCCCCCATGATTCTACTAGACCTGCTACTGCTTCATCCCTGTAAAGTTTTTAACATGCAAACACATGATTTACTTTACCTATTTAAATAATAGAAGACGAAGTAACAACTGAATCATAAATTAGATGACTAGAAATGAAAAATACGTATTCAGTCTTTTAGTGCTTCAGTTTCTTATAAACTAGATACTTTTAAAGGTACCATTATCATTTGAAAGTCATCAGAGCACATCCCAGATATGATGGCCTTGAATAAAGATGATGTTTTGGAGCCACACACATTTAAAACAGAAGTTACTCTTTTCTTTCCTACAAGGATTTCATTTTGATTGAGCCACTCTCTTTTATCTCATCTTTCTTTAACGCAATGTCACACTTTTGGGAAGGCCAGTCATAGTTAAAGGTGGACTCCGTGAAACCTTGGATTGATTCACATTATTTGACCTGTCTAATCACAGTCCAAACTCTTAGCATAGTATGCATTTTTCAGCTACATGCATTAATCAATAGACAGTTGTAGTGAAATCTACATGTGACAACTAGGAGATATGTCTGGCTTTAAAGCCATACTTCTCTTTATATTAAACCAGCAAGATAACTTCCTGTGGTGACTTATAGAATTAAAATATGACAATATTTTATGCTCTTCTTCCCAATAATAAAAATTCTCTTTCAGCCAGTTTTTTAAAGAGGCTTAAGAATAATGTCATATACAACTTCATAATAATATGTTGAAAAATTCTATAGAAAATATGACACTTACGTATTCAAATTACATAACTTATATGCTAACTCCCCATTGTTTTCTTCTAGATCGAGAGAATCAATCGATTTTAATCACGTATGTATTCTTTTTGTGTGTGTGTGTGTGTTTTATGGTGCCGGGGATCAAACTCAGGGCCTTATGCTTGCAAAGCAAGCACTCTAATCACTGAGCTAAATCCCCAGCCCCTCCACGTATGTATTCTTATTCTGATACTTACCAGTATTTTATACTCACTGGGAAAACTACGAACCAAGAGAAAAAAACAATTAATGCCCCCATATCAGTGCAACAGCATGATCATCCAAGAACAAGATACAATAATGTTTTAACTTTAAGGTAGGGTATAGATTAAGAATGTAAAATAAACACACTCCAAACTACATACTCATTTGCTAGTCTGGTCCTGAAAGTTGCAAAGGACTTTTCTAGAAGTAGGGAACATAAAATGCTTCTTTGAGCTTGGCCCGAGCCCAGGGCAGTGCAGAGGGTGGCATATAGTCTTCAAAAGATAGAGCAGTTCAGGAACATTGCCAGTGGGCCTACTCAGGAACTGTCATATTGACCCTTCAAAGACCTAACTTGAGCTTCAACTCTAGTCAAAGGAAGCTGCAGAACACAAGCACATATTGTAGAGTTTCTTGCTAATTGTTCCATTTACCACACACATTTGTCGAGTGGCTGATGTGTGGACTCTTTCAATTGCAGGCCTTAGCAGCTTAAAAAGAGCCTAGAACATTTTAAACACTTACATGAATAATGAAAGAATTTCTCTACTTCTTGCCAGTGCAAATCAAGAAAAATAATATGAGCTATTTGTAGGCTGAAAAGAAAGATCTAGAAGATTCTCAGAGATACATAAAGACAGATGTAAAAGGCAGAAAATGCTGATGATGGAAATAGTTTCATTTGTCACAGTGCTTAATTTCTCACATGAGTTTGGGTTTTTGTTGGTCAGCGGAGAATCTGGTGCAGGGAAGACTGTGAACACGAAACGTGTCATCCAGTACTTTGCAACAATTGCAGTTACTGGAGAGAAGAAGAAGGAAGAAGCAACTTCTGGCAAAATTCAGGTGAATCTGACTGCTGTGGTCAGAATCCAGAATCTGGCAGGCCTCTCAGGCAAGAAATCCCCAAGCCCCACATGCAACCACTTCTCTTGCCTTTGCAGGGGACTCTGGAAGATCAGATTATCAGTGCCAATCCCCTCCTGGAGGCCTTCGGCAATGCCAAGACTGTGAGGAATGACAACTCTTCCCGCTTTGTAAGTCTCTCAGCCTCAGAAGGGTCCCCTCTGCCTTTAGATGCCAGAGAAGGTATACCTGAATTACTTTAATTGTATCACTTATGTGCTTCAAGATTTGTGTACAGCAACATCTTCTTTACTTGACAGGGCAAATTCATCAGGATCCACTTCGGTACCACGGGGAAACTGGCTTCTGCTGATATTGAAACATGTGAGTAACAGAACCTCCTAAATAGAATCCAAGAATGACAAATGATGGCTTGGAGGAACATTCTGCAACTCCTGCTGAGTGCAGAGGCCATAAAACCCCAGTCTGCTGCCAAACACGACTGTGGTTACTGCCAATCTCACCCAGAGCGCAATGCACTCTACCCACTCCAAGCACGAGCTAATGATTCTGTAGAAACCACCAGGGAACTGGTGGGCTTGTCTGAAATATCTTGGCCTCAGAATAATTTCAAATTTTTTAAAGAAAAGAGATGAGTAGGAGTACGTAATTTAGTGTCCTCTGGGTAGAGAATATGTGATTTCTTCCTCATTTGAGCATTAATAACTACTGCTCTTAGTAAGTGCCTCTGTTGTAGAGTAATAGGAGACCCCTCAGAGGGAGAAATCTCTGGACTATGCTATATTCCAAATGTCAAGATTCTTCTGTATGAGAAGTGAATATGTCTTTGGTCAAACGTGTTTCACTTTCTACAGATGGTAGGAGGAACCGCAATGGTGTTTATAAGGACATGATATGTGGTATTTTATAGAAACATCCAGTGAAATCTCAAGGGGCTAGTAAGACTTTACTACTGGCCTCGAGTTCTAAAATCACTGTAGAGCACGTCATAATTTTCCCTCAATCCTATGTCTATCCTCCACTGCAGATCTTCTGGAGAAGTCTAGGGTTACTTTCCAGCTAAAGGCTGAAAGAAGCTACCATATTTTTTACCAGATCATGTCTAATAAGAAGCCAGATCTAATTGGTAAGAAACACTTAAATTCATAGGCTAAAAGATAATAGCTCTACTAACATCTTCTAATGTAAAACACATACTCTGAAATTCTATGTACATAGAAATGCTCCTGATCACCACCAACCCATACGACTATGCCTTCGTCAGCCAGGGGGAGATCACAGTCGCCAGTATTGACGATCAAGAAGAGTTGATGGCCACAGATGTAAGTTATACATTATGTATGGGAATGACAATAACAGCTTGCTATGGGTATGGTTAAGAATAAAGTATACTTTCTCCCAAACAGGTTAGTGTCTTCTGCCCTAACCTTGTCTTCTCATCTCTCCTTATAGAGTGCCATTGACATTCTGGGCTTCACTTCTGATGAAAGAGTGTCCATTTATAAGCTCACTGGGGCTGTGATGCATTACGGCAACATGAAATTCAAGCAAAAGCAGCGTGAGGAGCAAGCAGAGCCAGATGGCACGGAAGGTACTAAGCGGACCTCCATCTGGGTTTAACGAGAGAACATAGGCCCAAAAGCCCATCCAAATTTGTGCCTCTTGTACACCACAAGTCACGTTGGGTAACTGAATTATGTTTTTGCAGTTGCTGACAAGGCAGCCTATCTCCAGAGTCTGAACTCTGCTGACCTGCTCAAAGCCCTCTGCTACCCCCGGGTCAAGGTCGGCAATGAGTTTGTCACCAAAGGCCAGACTGTGCAGCAGGTGAGTATATGACTTCAATGAATCACACATGCATCCCAGACCTTGTGACATGTCTTTTATAATGCCAACAAATATTTCTGTATTTGTGAAGGTATACAATGCAGTGGGCGCTCTGGCCAAGGCTGTCTATGAGAAGATGTTCCTGTGGATGGTCACCCGCATCAACCAGCA